>QNQO01001093.1:0-381614 GCA_003290165.1 Berberis thunbergii
CACCCATGCATTCTTTGCAATAGCAGGGATCAGCCAACAGACAAATGTCCATCCAAACCAGCCCTACATTCATTGATGTCCTTGCTTCAAGCAGAACCTTCTAACTCGACCACACCGAGCTCGAACCCCGCCAACAGTGCGACCTCCCAGATGGGAGCTCTACGCAAGCTCAATGCTGTTAAAGGAGAAATGTATGAGCACCCACACAAGAAGGCTTTGCAGTACATCGACATCACTATCAATGGGTTCGCTTCCCTAGCATTGTTGGATTCAGGAGCGACAAACAATTTTATTGCCCCAGATGAAACTAGACGTGTGGGTCTGAACTTAAAAGGAGATGTGGGGAAGTTGAAAGCTGTCAACTCTGAGGCAATCTCTATTAATGGTATGGCTAGAGTTGTGCCACTACAGGTTGGTCCATGGGAAGGAAAATCAAACTTCTTGGCCATCCCACTTGATGATTTTAAGGTGATTCTTGGCCAAGATTTCGTCCGAGGAGCTGCAGCAGGACCACTACAACTCATGATAGAATATTGTCGGCACTCCAAGTCAAGAGAGGTTTGGCCAAAGGAGAAGATACTTACTTAGCTGTGGCAAAACTAGAGATGTAAGATGATACTAGCAAATCCCTGAGGAAGTTGCCCAAGTTATTGCTGACTTCAGCGAAGTGATGCTGAATGAATTGCCAAAGAATCTACCTCCCAGAAGGCTCATTGATCATGAAATTGAGTTAGTGTCTGGTGCCAAGCCACTCGCACGTAGTCCATACCGCATGAGCCCTCCAGAGTTGACCGAATTGAGAAAACAACTAGATGGCTTGTTGGAGTCGGGATTCATTCGGCCTTTTAAAGCACCTTATGGGGCACCTGTTATCTTTCAGCGGAAACATGATGGCAGTCTTCACCTTTGTGTTGATTATAGAGCCTTGAACAAAGTCACTATAAAGAACAAATACCCGCTACCGCTCATTGCAGACTTATTCGACCAACTTGGATCCGCCAGATACTTCACAAAACTCGACTTGAGATCAGGTTACCATCAGGTCTGCATTGTTGTTGGTTACGAAACCAAAACTGCTTGTTCTACTAGATATGGGTCATATTAGTTCCTAGTAATGCCCTTCGGCTTGACCAATGCTCCAGCTACGTTTTGCACCCTTATGAATGGTTTGTTCCGTCACCTTCTGGACAAATCTGTGGTTGTCTATCTTGACGATATTGTGGTTTATAGTGGGACTATAGAAGAACACCTACATCATTTGCGAGAAGTGTTCCAAATCCTTAGGGATAATCATCTCTTTGTCAAGAATGAGAAGTGCTCATTCGGCCAGACCCAGATCAATTTCTTGGGTCATGTTATTGGCAGTGGCAAGATTCGGATGGACATGGAGAAAGTCAAGGCAATCCATGATTGGAACACTCCTAAGAACGTGTCTCAACTACGTTTTTTCCTTGGACTCGCAAATTATTATCGTCGCTTCATAAGGGACTACTCTAAGAGAGATGTTGCACTGACAAATTTATTGAAACAAGACTAAACATGGGAATGTGATAGGCAGTGTGAAGCTTTATTCCAAGACTTGAAACTGGCCGTGATGAAAGATCCAGTATTGGCCTTGCCAAACATCACCAAGCCCTTTGAAGTACAAACAGATGCATCTGATTATGCCTTAGGGGGAGTATTGCTTCAAGATGGTCACCCGGTAGCTTATGAGAGTCGAAAGTTGAATGATACAGAGTCTCGTTACTCAGCTCAGGAAAAGGAATTGCTAGCCATTGTACATTGTTTACGGGTGTGGAGACACTACCTCTTGGGATCTCAAGTCCTTGTTAAAACAGATAATGCTGCAGCAAACCATTTTCTTACTCAGAAGATGCTAACCTCCAAGCAATCTCGATGGCAGGAAAAATTAGCAAAATTTGACTTAGTATTGGAATACAAGCCAGGGCGCACTAACAATGTAGCTAATGCACTCAGTAGAAGGGCAGACCTTGCAGTGCTAACCCATACCGGTCCGAGTCACACCATCTTAGAGAAGATCAAAGCAGGCCTACAGACAGACCCACAAGCGAAGGCGATTACAGAGTTGATCAAGCAGGGCAAAACTCGACGGTTCTGGATAAAGATGGAGCAATACTCACAACTGGTAATCGCCTCTATGTTCCAAGAACTTCTGGTTTGAGGAAAGAATTTTTGAGAGAATGCCATGACACCCATTGGGCGGGATATCCAGGTTGGAGACGAACACTTGCATTGCTAGAGAGGGGGTACTTTTGGCCGCAGATATAGGAGGATGTAATGGCCTATGTTCGAATATGTCTTATTTGCCAGCAAGATAAGGTTGAAAGAAATCGACCAGTAGGCTTACTAGAGCCCTTGCCTGTTCCAACTCGTCCTTGGGAAAGTGTTTCCATGGACTTCATTACTGGGTTACCGAATGTGGAGGATTTCAGGTGTATCCTTGTAGTTGTTGACCGATTCTCAAAGTATGTGGCCTTTGTGCCGACCGGACTAACTTGCACAGCCAAAGATACAACGCAATTGTTCCTTAAGCATGTAGTAAAGTATTGGGAACTGCCCGAAAACATTGTTAGCGATTATGATGCTCGCTTCACAGGAAAGTTCTGGAAGGAGTTGTTCAAGCTCTTGGGATCCAAACTTAATATGTCGACAAACCAACATCCCCAATCTGTCGGACAGACTGAGCATTTTAACTCTATGCTCGAAGAATACCTTCATCATTTTGTAAGTGCCAATCAGAAAATCGGGTGGGACTACTTGATGTTGCACAATTCTGTTTCAACTTACAAAAGAGCTCAGCTACTTACTCCTGCCCCTTTCAGTTAGTCACTGGTCAACAACCATTGACACCACATACAATGCTTACCGGGTACCAAGGACCTAACCCAAGAGCTCTTGAATTTGTCAAAGCTTGGCAGAAAAACATTGAAGTTGCTCGAGTCTATCTTGAGAAAGCCTCCCGCCACATGAAGAAATGGGCCGATAAGAAACGAAGGATTTATCCTTTTGAAGTCGGGGACTTGGTATTGGTGAAGCTAGATATGTTCAACAAGTATAAATGGACAGCTAGAGCACACAACAATATGTTTTGCAAGTATGAGGGACCGGTACAGATCATTGAGAAAGTGGGAAAAGTCTTTTACCGCGTCAAGTTACCACATTGGCTCCGTTTCACCCATCTTGTTTTCCATGCAAGTAACTTGAAGTCCTACCATGCAGATGCCACTGATCCCACAAGAAATGTATCTGCCCAAGCATTGCCTAAGCATCCTACTAAGCCAGATCGAGAAGTGGAAGAAATCTTAGCTGACCGCCTCATCAACAACACAGGCCCAGGTAGAGAGTATTTGGTCAAGTGGCAGGATGAACCTCCTTCAGAAATCAGTTGGGAGCCAGTCGAGCATCTGCTGCCTTACCTCTCAAGGAAGAGTACTTGGAAAAGTTCGCTGCGAGGGCGTCAGTGAATTGAGTGTGGGAGAGTGTCAGGACTAGTATCTTTGGTCAGGGAAATCAACGTCCGAGGCCTTTCAAGACTTTCCTAATGGTCTCAAAACTCAACGTTCCCTTTTGAAAAGTGCCCAAATGCTTAGCATCTATATTATAGGGGAAGGTTTGAGCTCTTGACTGTGAGGACGCGTTGCTTCCATTGCATAGTTGGGCCAGACTGTACCGCTAGCATTTTTATTATTTTCTTTGTATTGTTTTTCAACTTCAAACTTGTATTTCCATCGATAGTTAGCATCGAACTAGTCTTGAGCAACGTCCTTTCGAACGTTCCTCCCCATTGTAATCTATTGAATGTTAATGAAAGCTTTTGCTGACTATTGTGCATCGTTATATTGTCTACAGATTGATATTGTGCATTTTCAAGCTAATATTTGTGCCCGTTGAAGTAACTACCCATACGCTTACTAGTGAATTGGATAGCTAGTGCCGCATGGATTGCTAGTCCGTGACATCTGCCCAACAAAGCCTATCAAGAGCAATGGTTCCGACATCTGGTTGGGCCAATCCATCTGAAACCCAACGATCAACCCAATAAATGCCTGCCAAAAGCCTGATTTCATTCTCACACACTGTTAATTCTCCGACATGCAATGTTCCTTAGTAGAGTCTTAATGTTCCATACCATGGTGTAGAGATTTGGTCTCTCGTTCATAAAAATAGAAACCGCTTGTCACATCAGCTGTTTTTGAAAGATCATGGATACCTGAAATACATGTTTGATTTAGCCTGATTAAATTTTTTCTGATTCACAGAATTTGCACCTTATACCATGGCGAAGATGATCTCATTTTCCTATGAAACACAAGTTTTAGTGCAAAAAAAGAAAAAAAGAAAAAATGGAAATACCCTTTACCCAAAAAAATAGCAAGATATTAGCAATTTGGATGATCTCAAGTTCACCTTTAGATTGATTCAACTGAGATATTCAGTGATTTCTGAGCTGAATTAGATTGCTCAAACCAATGTTCTGTTCTCCATTTTCTCCTTTTTGCAGTCCATGTGTTCTGTCGCAATATTCCTCACTTGCAAACCTTCTCCTTGCCATGCATGGTCTACCTCAATAAGACTCTTATTTGCACTTTCCGCATGTAGCATCTCACTTTTTGGCTTATAATACGTTATCTATGTACAAGGTATACAATTAACTCGCAAGATATACTCATGCAAGGTAGAGGTATCTCAGATCTCAGAGGTAACCATGAGCAACAAGAAAGGTAAATATTCTTCCAAGTCCTTTCTCTTCCCTCTTAACCGCCAAATGCAGAAGGTAGGAAGAATCACATCAATATTTAAAGAATGAAAGCGAAAGAGGCTTTAACCTATCCTAAACATCTTCCTCTCACTAATCATGGTAACTTTGCAGTTTAGGCTTCCCTTACCAACAACTAACACTGCAAAGCTGCCTAGCATTAGCCTCTCTCGTAGTTCTGGGAAGCCTCCATCAGCTATGAATTGTAAAACTCGTACCGGCTTATTCATATCCAATTCAAATGAGCGTCCACCTATGGATTATCTTCAAGTCTGTCCGGTTTGAATCTTAAAGATCTTATCGATTTTTATTATGGCATTACATGTACATTGTATGTTCATTCTAGTTCTAATGCAGATATGTGTGACAGAGTGTTGCAGCTATTGTTTTTGGTGATGTATCCGAGTCTAGGCTATACCCATTAACAAAACGAAGATCACAAGGGGCTGTGCCAATAGCTGGGAATTATAGGCTTATTGATGTAATCGTGAGCAACTGCATTAACAGCCATATAACCAAGATATACGCACTCACTCAATTCAATTCTACCTCTCTTAATTCCCACCTTTCAAGAGCTTACTCTGGTATTGGTCTTGGGAAAGAAGGATTGGTCGAAGTGATAGCTGCATATCAGAGCCTGGAAGACAAAGATTGGTTTCAGGTCTGTAAGAACGTCATCACACATTCTTTATGTCGTGTTAGTTTGGTAAGCACAATAAAAGTTCTGATTTTTATATACATTTTCAGGGGGATGCAGATGCAATTAGAAGATGTTTGTGGGTACTAGAAGAACATCCAGTCACTGAATTCATAATCCTTCCTGGTCACCATCTTTATAAAATGGACTACCAAGACCTCATAAAAAGGCACAAGAATAGCGGAGCCGATATCACTGTTGTAGGTTATTCAGCTCCAAAAAATGGTGATGCCGGTTTTGGATTCCTAAAAGTGAACTCCGAAAACCAAGTCCTGGAGTTGAGAAAAGCAGAAGAGTGGCAACTACCAGATGCTTCAGTAAGTTCAACCTTGCATTTTACAAAAGAGAAAAGGAATAAATGTAGTAGACAATATTTAGGCTGATATTCAGATTTTCTTTTTCCCTTTTACTTTGTAGATTTAATTTCTTCTTTAGATTGATTATTTATTAATAAGGGGTAAGAGTAAAAGGGAGACAAGAAAACACAGTTCATGTTTACTCATTTTCAGAACAAAGATGGGACTTATAGTTTCCAAAGCATGGGCATCTATGTCATCAAGAGAGATGCAATGCGAAAGCTTTTGACAGAGTCCTTTCCAAAGGCCATCGAGTTTGTGCGTGAAGTTATACCAGGTGCAATTTCACTGGGCATGAAGGTAACTTCAACTTCCTTTCTTCATTATATTCTTTTGGCTCAAACGTGTTGTTTTAGGTTTTTCCCGTTGGATGCGGAGCAGGTTCATTCATTCATTTTTGATGGGTACTGGGAGGACATGAGAAACATTGAAGCATTCTATCAAGCAAACATGGAAAGCACAAAGAAAGTGACTTCCGGTTTCAAGTCAGTAATGCTAATGACACATGCATAGACAAACAAAAGAGTAATGAATGTGAAACACTCTGATATGGGAAATTCTAACACAATGTTTGCTAGCAGCTTCTACGATAGAGATTCACCAGTCTACACATTACCACGCTGTCTACCTCCTACCATTATAAGGGATGCTGAAATAATAGATAGCACTGTTGGAGAAGGTTGCATTCTCAATGTAAGAAACCCCATTTCCTAACTATCAAACTTCTTCAATAGACATTGTTTTGAATGCACCTTGGCTAATTGTTTTGATTGTCTTCTGTACTTGATGAAGAGTAGAGGTGCAGAATCAAGGATTCGGTTATTGGCATAAGGACATGGATTGGAGATAGAGCAGTGATAAAGGACTCTGTGATCATGGGTGCCGATGCATACCAAGTTAGTAACAGCCCTTTTATACACGGTTCATTCTTTAGAACATTCTTCTTTTCTTTATCTTTTCATGTCTGATGCATTTTGTGTCACCAACAGAGAGATGACTTGGAAAGAAGAGGAACCGCGATGGACATCCCACTAGGGATTGGGGAAGAGTCTTACTTGAAGAAAGTCATTGTAGATAAGAATGCAAGGATTGGGAAGAATGTTAGGGTACATGTATTCTTTATTAGTGCAAGTTCTACATTTTTGCTCTCTAAAATGATGTTTTCGAACTAATAAATATAATTTCGTATTTATAATCTTTTGTAGATTATAAATAAAGATAATGTCCAAGAAGGAAGTAGGGAGGGTTGCGGATACGTCATAAGCGGAGGGATAGTCATCCTTCTTAAGAATGCAGTGATTCCAGATGGTAGCATCCTCTGAGATTAATCTGGTTCTCACCACCGGCTTTTTTCATCTTCCAATGGAAATCTAAATAATGAGAATTACATACTTTCACATTCATTTATTTAGGATCAAATTATTATAGAAAAGTAATAATATTGTTTGCTTAAGCCTCTATTTTCATTTAGAAAAGAAAGCAACCCCTGGTTGCTATTGTAATCTACAGCATCATCTATCAATGAGAAAATTGTTCCTCTTATGTGTTTGATTTTTAGGTGTTCATGGAAAAATAAAACTTTTCCTTCAAAATTGAGTTTTCTGGCATTTAATTTTTCCTAGAAAAAAAAAACTTTTCCGCCGTGTTTGAAGTGGCAAAACTTTGTTTAGGGCTCCCCTCAAAAAAAAAAAAAATTCTCAGTTTGATCTTTTTACTCACCGACAACTTTCTCCTCGACTCAAAGCCCTCATGACTCCACGTTTGAAATTCAAAGCCTCGCTCAACAATTCCCCCACAAAATAGAAATGAAATTTTTTTTTCTTGGTGACAAATGACATCACCAATAACGTCCAACTCCTATTGGATCTGCCGCAGACGTGCACAAGCACATATCCAACGACAACCGGACGCCTAACCCACCTTTAAGAAAGTTTAAAGACCAAACAAATGAGAATTAGAGCACCTCCTCTTGCAACCCAAGCGGGAAAACCTCCGAACTCCATAAATTTGAAATTTCCACATCTGCTCTCTCCAACGGTCTCTTTGCCCTCCTCCATGGCCAAAGACTCACCCAAGAAGACAACAACGAAGAGGAAGCGGCCACTGCGAGAACCCAAACCCAAGCTCAAGCTCGAAGCTAGCGAAGTTGGGGTTGAAGACATTGAAGATTTCACCAAGAAAGAAACCCTCAAAATTAGGGCTTCACTGCTCCAATGGTACTACAAGAACCAGAAGGCTCTCCCGTGGAGAACCAACCAGCGAGACGGAAAAGAAGAGGAGGACGATGATCGAAGAGCTTATGCAGTCTGGGTCTCGGAGGTGATGTTGCAGCAGACTAGGGTTGTGACTGTGATTGATTATTATAATAGGTGGATGGAGAAATGGCCGACCTTGCATCACCTTGCTCAGGCTTCGCAAGAGGTAATAGAAAGTTTGTGTCTTTGTGTTGTTATCTGTTAATTGTTTGATGGGTTGTCTCTGTTAGGTTAAAATAAATTTGGGTTTCTTGTTGATTAATGGGTTTTGTGTTGGTGGTGGTGTGCAGGAGGTCAATGAGATGTGGGCTGGTTTGGGGTACTATCGACGGGCCCGGTTTCTACTGGAGGTGATTAAATTTGGTTCATTCACTTTGCTCCCACTTAACATTTTTAGCAGAGAAATGTCTTTGTTGTTGTAATTGAAGGTGAATTTTTCGTTTATTATATGTTGGTTATGGTGATTAGGGAGCAAAGATGGTTGCTGAAGGAGGCGGGGAGTTTCCGAAAGATGTTGCTTCTCTTCGTAAGGTTCGGGGAATTGGAGATTACACAGCAGGGGCAATTGCCTCTATAGCTTTCAAGGAGGTGAGGATTGAGGAGCATTTGCTACTTCTTTTTTTATCTTTGTCAATTACAGAATGCTGGATTATCTGTAGGAATCTCAAGTTTTCTGGTTCCAGGCTGTCCCTGCAGTTGATGGGAATGTGATTCGGGTGATTGCTAGATTGAAAGCCATTTCTGCGAATCCGAAAGAATCAACAACGATCAAGAGCCTTTGGTGAGTCTGAGTACATACACCATATTTTTTTTTATCACTTTAATGTTTGGCTATTCTTCTTTATCGTTGTTTGGAACAAGAAAAACTAAGAATTTTCTTTTTCATTTCATTAATCCTGAAAATATTTTAAGTTTTCAGTTCTTTATTTCGTGTAATACCTAAAGTTGGCTTCATTTGCTTATGAAGTGATGGTTTGAAGCTTTTCCCTAAGTAAATATATGCCTCATTCTTATGAAATGCATGCAAAATCGTGTAGTTAATGGCTAGCACTTTTAGTGATCAATCTGCAATAGTTATTTTGGAATGTAGCTTGAACCCACCAAGACAACAACTATAGAGGTTTTGTTATATCAAACTTCTCATCGTTGAACAAGGTCATTGCTAATTGGTTTTGTTAAACATAATATTCCATTCTTCTAGCACTGAGGTTGAGTCAATGTTTGTGAGGGCTCTGTACAATAAAAATAAGCTAGAAAAGAAGAGGGGTTTTCCCTCTCAAATGGGTTTCTTGTTTTTTAGATATGGGTGTTATGAACTAATTCAAGGTAGTGACTTAAACATTCAAGTCAGTGCTCTAAGACTAAAAATTAGCTAGGCTAGGGATGGCAACGAAGTGGACTGGGGTGTATTTGTGCAAATCCGCCTCTGCCCCACCAGGGATCGCGGATCCTCGAATCTCCCCGAATAACAGTTTATTTTTTAAACCATCCTCGCTCTGCACGGATTGTCGGATATATGTCCCGCCTCATTTAACCACCATGACCTTTTTAAGATCAGACACATATAGGCACTTAAAGGAAGGATTTTGATCACTCGAATCAGATTAAGATGAGCTTGCAGAGAGAAGCTTCACATGTTCTTTGGATGAGTTGTTGATCTCCGAAGAGAGATTTCTTTCAAAGAAATTTTGAAGCTTGGAATGTATACTTGAAAGAGAAGACTTTCAAATGGGTTTTTCTGAAAAAGAAGGCAGTGATGCTTTGAACCTTCAAATGAACGTTTCTCAATAATTGTTTGATGGCAATAGGGTTCTCGAGAACTCCAGAGAGCCTCTCTAGTATAGTGTGTTGAGAGCGCCATGTTTGTGAGGAGAGGAGCTAAAACACAAGTGAGAGAAGGAATGGGGTCGAGTTGGAGAGTGATGGAGAAGATGTTTTGCGTTTGTTTCTATGAGAGAAGAAATTATATTCTTGCAGATATGGGGTTCTTGAGAGAGGAGTTTGAAGGAAAGCTGAAACTTTTGCATTTTGGGTTCCAAGGGGAGAGGGAGAGAGTGAATTGATGATCGGAGAAGATGGAAGTGCGGGTGTGTGGGGTTAATGGGAGAAGATGAGATTTTTCAATCTCTCCCATCTGTTAATCGCATGTCGCCGCCGCATTGGAGAGTGGAGACTGGACTGAGAGATGCGACAATGGATTGGGGATGGGTGGTTTAGGTTTAGGGTTTTTGTTTAAGGGAATGAGGGTATTTTAGTAAAATACATGTATAAACGAATATCTGCGGGGCGGATATAGCCAAATCCGTATCCCCCCGAATCCGTGATGGATACAATTTGAACCCCAAAATCTTTAAGGCAAATCCAAATCCGTCCCATTTGAGGCCGAGAGGATATCCGTGTAAATCCGCACAACTGCCATCCCTATGTCAGGCTTTGATTGTAGTTGTCTCCTTGCAATGAAGTGTAATCCTTGCGGCCCTTTAAATAAATTTGAGCTCCTTTATGTATTAATTTTTGTCTTTGGCTAATGGTTATTTAACTTGGGTCAAGAGTGCTCCCATTTTCTTCAACTATTTCTAACTACTTCTCAGGTGTTCCCCTCATTAGAGAAATTGATAAAAATAGTTGACTCCGAAACTTTGGAAGGTTTTCACATGCCTTGTTTGCGGGTATAACATTGAATGGACTGTATTACTTGGTCCTTGGCAAGTCTAAGATACCCAGGAGCGTGCACCCACCTTGTAGGTGTCCGAGATTGCTAGACTGAAGGATACCTGGACTACAAGGCATAATACCAATGCCGTCCCCAAGTTAACCACCCAAGTGGGCTGGGCTTGGGTGTGGGGTTTCATCTTAAAATGCATTGGTGCTATGACTGAGCACCCATTGTTGTTCTTGTCCCATGTAGGGCTAATAGTTATGATCGAAACATAGCCTCACTACAATCTCTGTTTGCAAGGTTTGTGCTTCTAGTCCAACTTCTTGTCATACCATTGCTGAGGACACCCTACTCAAGGAGATGCACACAGCTCTACTTTACTGCTTAGAGGGGCCTGTGATGTGCTTGGGGATTGTACAAGCTCCACCTGAAGCTGCTTTCCTGCCCGTTCCACCTCAAATGACTTTGCATTCTAACTTGCAGGCACAGGGCCAGTCTCCACCTTGCCTGTGTACAAGATTTCAGTACAGATGAACCACTAGCTATAGTACTGAAACTATCCCCAGCTTAAGCATCCAAATGGGATAGGCATGGGTTTGGAGTTTGTATTTCCTCATTGCTATTAGTGGAGCTCTCTCATCCTTAATTGGATTTAACCCGTTATGTCTCTGTCCCATGTTGGACGAACTTTAGTGCTCTAGTTGAGCCTCAAACCCTAACAATTGTAGGGTATGAAGGGAAAGTTTCATTCGTAATTGAAGAGAAATGAAGTCTTGAAAATTCAAAATTTTACAATTAAGGAATTGAAGAATGTTGGTTTGCTTGGGGAAAGAACAAAAGGCCCAGAGGTCATGCATGATAACTATGGGCTGTGTTGCAGCCTTGCAGGTACAGAGTGAGATTCTGTTTTGTTTCTTCAATTGCCTTTTTTTTTGTTAGGCCCGTGATAACCAACTGTACAAATCCGTCACATCCCACTGGAGGAGGGTTGGTGTCAGGCCCGTAACAACCAATTGTAAAATCTGTCACATCCCTTTGCATGATTTTGATTCAAAAAGATTAATGTTGGATGACCGCATTGCTTGGAGAACCAAAATACGTGTAACCGACCCCGAGAGTATCGGAATGGGCTTTGATGATGATGATTCTATGTACCTTAAGAATTTGCTTACTTTACTCGGGATTCCTGAGTAAAGTAAGTCAGGAAGATGGTATGATTTCTCACATCTTCACACTTGTTCTCAAAAAATTTCAATTGAATAACATAGTTACTAAAATGGAGGTATGTTGTGATTATTTGTGATGCACTAAATCAAAGTCTATGTCTCACACATTTTTAAAGGCATGAATCAAGGAAATCAAGGATTTGTGTAGATGAATGACATTGTTGAGATCAGATTAGGCTAGTTATTGCCAGTCGCTGCTTAATTATTATTTCATTACTAGGATTCATTGGTTGACTGTTTGACAAATCCGTATTATGATCTGGTCTTGGGGAGTGACATTGGGGATACGGAAAGACGTGCCATTACAGATTTGTATCGTTTCCGGACTATCTTTTAATCTGTTTTGGTGTTTTTCTCTTTGTTTTAGGCTTTGTTGTTGTCTTTCGTTGCTTTGCGATGATCTCAATCACAAAGTATCATGTTGTTGTTTCTTAATATAGTATCTTGCATGTGTTGCTTAGCAAAAAAAAAAAATTCAGTTCCTGTGGGCAGTTTTCTGATTCAGTTTCGCTTCAGTATTGTCTTATATTTTAAATAACAAAAACATCCTAACAGTGCAGCTTTTGATTAGGAAACTAGCAGGACAACTTGTTGATCCTTGCACACCTGGAGATTTCAATCAGGCTCTCATGGAACTAGGAGCAACTGTATGCACTCCATTAAGTCCAAGCTGCTCTATATGTCCTGTCTCAGGACAATGTCATGCTTTTCACTGTCTAAAGGTTCCAAATCGATACGGGTTACGGATTATCCAACAAAAGTCATCAAGGCAAAACAAAGGCTTGATTTTTCTGCTGTTTGTGTTGTTGAAGTAATGGAAGATCAGGGAGTAGATACTCATGAAGTGAGAGACAAAAGTAATAGCTTTATTCTAGTGAAGAGGCCAGATGGAGGGTTGCTTGCGGGCTTGTGGGAGTTCCCATCAGTGTTGTTGGATGGAGAAGCTGACATGGCCAAGAGGAGGAAAGCAATGGATCAGTACCTGGAAAAGTCATTCAAGCTTGACACTAAAGACGAGTCTAATATATTCTTAAGAGAAGATGTTGGAGAGTATGTCCATATTTTCACCCACATTCGGTTGAGAATGTATGTAGAGCTGTTGGTTTTACGTGTGAAAAGTAAGTGCCTCATTCTATTCATTTACTGTATTTCTCTGCCTTATTTTCATGGCTTTTATCTTATTTAATATTTCTGTTGCTAAAAGGTGGAGCTAAGATCTTGTCTGGAAACGAGGACAAAGGAAGTTTAGTTTGGAAGCTTGTTGACATCCAATCTATTCAGAGCCTTGGATTGACATCTGGTGTAAGAAAGGTATGACAACAACTTTGTCTTTGATTACACTATTCTCGTTGTGAAAGTATTAAAATTTATAATTGGCAAATTTTAAATATGCTGCAGTAGCCAACATGCAAATCCTACAAAGGAAAATGCTACTATTATGAATTTCATACAAAATATATGGGATTTACCTGGATAATCTTCTTGTTTGTGGATTCCAACTGTTTGTTTAATCTTTTGCTCTCGGTACTTACAGTTTCTTTGATACACACCTTTATTGTTGTTGCTTTAGGTTTTCAATATGATTCAACAATTTAAGAAGAACAGAGAGTCCTAGAACCTAACCATCACAAGGATGCCAGATTTTGTATAATTTTGCTACGAAACTTGACCATTTTTATTGGTAAGTTAATTCAAACTTACAAATAAATTTTGTAATATTTATGTTGTCTATTTTCAGTTCTTGTCGGGCAAAATAATTGAGAAACTGACGTGATTTTCATGTCTGTCTTTCTCATGTATATTAAAAGTTACCATGAACACTGCTTTCTTGACTTCTTCAATGAAACGAGGAAAAACTAATGATGTCTGTAATTTCATATTGCCATTTTACTGTGCTTCTTTTCTTCATTTTTTCCTTAGAATTGGCTTCTTGAACTTTGTACAGAAAATTCAGTCTGATCTGAAACTTTCACCAAGCTAGTAGTGAAGGTGCAAAGGGACCTCTATCACAACCATATCACTATTTTGCTACTTCATTATATACTTTAACGCTAATTCTTCTTCCAACCCGTCATCTTCTCCTATGCAGTTAAAACGGATAACGGTCCAAGAGCGTTATAGGTTATAACGGAATAGTTTTTTAAATATATTTTTAATACCCCCACAAATATTACTGTATTATAGAGTCAAAAAAGTAAATCATGTTCATAACATTAATTTTAAAAATAAAAAACATTAATAAAAAACACATTTCCTTCGTATGAGAGTGAGATCACAACAAAGAGTACGATCTACTTTTCGTCTTATTCCCTTCTCTCGTTCTCTGTCGATTAGTGACATCAAGCTCTGGTTCTCATTCTTTCCTATGAGTTTAAGGTTCTGGTTCAATTGAGAGTGAAAGGGGTATTTTTTTTTTATTTTTTTTTGTGTATTAGAACAAAACGTTAAAACAAAGTTATTGAAAAAATCATTATCTCAATAACGGCCATATAACGCCGTTATATCAGAGCCGTGATACGGTGATACCATAACATGATAATGTCATAACGTAACGGCTCACCCCCGTTAAGCGTTATATCGGTGTTATAACGTCATTTTAACTGCATAGATCTTCTCCCACTAACAACAACCAGTAATGCTGCTCGAACTATTGTCCATCAAAATTTACAGATATCTTGCTATCAAAGCCAGAAGAAACTTTTGGGCCATGTAAGACACTTCTCAGCTATCAACCAGTCACAATTGTAGATCAATGGTCCAAATTATTTGATCCTAGGCTTGAAAAACCAATGGTCTAGATTATAACATATCTATCATATATCCCTCTCTGAAATTAGAACATCTCTATCATCGACCCACATGATATTGAATTTATTTTTCTAAGGGTGAGGCCCATCACCAACGGTTTGTCCAATTGTCGCCTATGCGTTGCAGTACTGCACAAGTCTGGCACACCCTAAAATAAAAATGAAAAAAAAAACTTGCAAAAACCAGTGGTCTAGATTATAACATATCTATCATATATCCCTTTATGAACGATGGAGATCGTAACATCTCTATCTCATAACCAAACTCAAAATCTTCCGACATCTTAAAAGCATCTGTATAGATTAAAATATCTATGTAACTCATTGAAAATGACACGATCTCTCTCCAACCATGTCCTGGCTTCATACAAACGGTGAGATGGAGTTTTTAGTCATTATGACAAAAAAATTTGCTCCTTCTGGCTTGCGGTCATTGTCCAATAAGATTATGACATTGGTAGTTATGCAATTTTTTACTTGAGTTTTTTGCTTATTATTGAGCAATGATACACGGAGCAAAAATCCCGATGGGGAAAAACTTCTTCCATTGTGACTGTTGCAGCCTTCCACGCGAGAATCGATATCATGAGTTTCATAATCCTTGGACACGTTTCGGCGGGTGACCCAAAATTTTCCGATAAAACAACATTAATCTATCCATGTTTCTGTCTTTGTATTGGACTAGTTAGAATTTAGTATTGAAAGTTCAGATTAAGTGATTCCTCATCAAGGTATGTTTCTATGACATTGGATTTCATATATTTCTCACTTTGATTTCGGGTTTTCGTTAGGGTTTATACATGGGCTTTTCTTATTAGGATTTATACATGGGCTTTTCTTATGATACTCAAACAGGTAACTATGGACTATTTGCTGTGGATAAACAAGGTTGTAGAATCTCTGAAGCTGGTGGAATCCTGGATGAGAGGACAGAGAGTAGCTTTGAAGCTGAATATCTTGCAGCAGTGAAGGTCATTTCATGGGCTAGCGAGCATGGGTGGCAGGAGACCTACCACTTGAATTGCCTTGATGTGGTATGATTATTCCAAGGCAGCATAGAGCATTTAAATTGGCAGCAGTCCATTTTTGTGTCTAATTATGAAGACCTTTTAGCTTTACCTCTATTTTGTTCCTAGACATTTGCACTTTGATACCCGTTGATAGGGCTAAGCATGTAATACACTATTTGGTTGCATTGCAATAGTATCTATGAAATGTGATTTAAAAAAACAAAGAGTAGTGGGCTTCTTCTCGTTTGGGACCAAGAATGAGATTTTGCGATATCTCCCAAAATTTCGTTTTTTCGAAACATTTTGAGGTTTTTTTGTAAATTTTGTTAAAATACAAAATCAGCTACCAAAAAGTTACATTTTTCAAAAAATTTCGAGAATTTTCGTAAATTTCTAAATATCATTTCTTCTAATTATTTATTGATTTTTGAAATCACCCTTCTAATTTTTTAATTATCAATTCTTCTGTTTATATATTAATTTTTGAAATCGCCCATTGATTTTCTAATTATATATTGATTTCATATTTGTTTCATTTTTGGGTATTTAGGCTTCATTTAATGTGTTTAATAAATTTATTTATTTGCATAAATTTTTTCACAAATTTCGTATACCCTAGAAATTCATGACATATATTTCATGTATCCTAGAAATATTTCTTAAAATCAGTTTACCGAAATTAACTCGAAAAACAAAATCACAATCTTGTTTGGGACTAAGTAATTCATATCGCAATTGACCATAAATCGAACCATGTATATATAGTCCCACATAGACCCACACATCGCTGTGGATGCCCCTCGTACTTGAATTAGTTGTGCCTGAGCTTAGCAATTGCATTTGGGTGCCAATAAAATTGTTTTCAATTGACAAAATGAAATTTTCGGATGAGAGGATTTTGTTTAGTTAGAATTGACGAGGGAAAAGCAGCTGCTTCCAATGCTCTCTCCTCTCCTGCTCTCCATTTGATTTCATAATCTCCATTTCTCTTTTCAATTCAATTCTTCAGAGCTGATCACCACTCGATATGTTTCTTCTCTAAAACCCATCTCTTAAAAACCCCGAGCTTCCCAACTCACTCACAAATGGATGGACTCTTCAACACGTTAGCACCCAAAAGATGCTGTCAACCTCCCACTCCACCTACTCTTCTCTTCAAGCTACCAACCCAAACTTGGCTTCCCAGTCGAAACATCCATCTGGGTTTTCACCCCAGACATCTAAAGAACCGAAACTATTTAAAAAGTGTGGAAAATAATCAACAAGGACCTAAATTGGATGATTGGGAAACAGAGTTTCTAGAGGAAGTAAACCCCAAAGGGTTCCACCCACACTTACCTCCCAAGAAGAAGAGAACCGTTAGAAGATTAAATTGGTTGAAGAGACAGAAGGGATGGATTGGTTTATGAGGGCAAGAAAGATTTTCTCAAGTCCATTCAAGCTTGGGGCTTTACGCGTACAATGAAGGATCTTACAACCATTAAGAAGGCCACGAAGAAGAAGCCCAAGAAGAAGGAGAAGAAACCCAGAGTGGGGGATGAAGATGATGAAGAGGGGATTGAGAATTTGTTGGACTTTTGAGTATGATTTTGAGAAGAATGCACGTAATAGTGAGCTTAAGTAGACTGTGGGTATGATTGCAGATGGAATGTTTGAAGAAAAGAGAGAGAAGACAATGGAGGCTTTGGTGCAGAAACTTTCACTATTTTCGGGGCCTTCAGATAGGGAGAAGGAGGTTACTTTGAATAAGGCTATTGTGGATGCCCAGACTGCGGAGGAGGTGTTGAGGTTATATCTGCGGTTGGGGAAGGTTTGAATCCTTCACCATTGACACCTTTGAATATTGCTACTGTATCACATAGGATTGAGAAGAATATGGAGAAGGTTTTGTTGGCAAGGACGAGGAGATTGGCGTTTGCAAGACAAAGGGATATGTTTGTGCTTGTGAGTATGGCAATGGCTGCCCTGTCCCAGTGTTCTGCACAGTGCATTTCTAATATAACATGGGCTTTGTCGAAGATTGGAGGTGAGTTGCTTTATTTGACTGAGATGGATAGAGTTGCTGAAGTGGCTGTTATGAAAGTAGGGGAGTTTAATTCACAGATTGTTGCGAATGTGGTGGGTGCTTTTGCTTTGATGCAGCACTCTGCCCCTAGTTTCTTCTTGGAACTGGCCAAGAGGGCGTCGGATATAATTGAGACTTTTAATGAGCAAGACTGCAAGAGCTTCCTCAGTTGTTGTGGGCTTTTGCTGCTCTTTATGAGCGTGCATATCCATTTCTTGACACTCTTGATAACGCTACCAAGGATGAAGGCAAGCTCAGGTGTGGTGGGGAAGGAGAAGTTGTAGAAAACATGAGTGATATAGGTGGTCGATTACTCAATTTCAATAGGGATCAGCTTGGGAATATAGCTTGGTCTTAAGCCATTCTTGGACAAATGGATAGGCCTTTTTTCTTCCACGTATGGAAGATTCTAAGCCATTTTGAGGAGCAAAGGATCTCGGAACAGTATAGGGAGGATATCATGTTTGCCTCACAAGTTTGTCTAGCGAACCAATGTTTGAAGCTTGAATATCACACCTTGAGTTATCTCTGAGGACTTATTTGGAGGAGAAAATTGAGGAGCTGGGAAAACCAAGAGGTTTAAGCAGAAAATGACTTCCTCATTCCAAAGAGAGGTGGCACACTTTCTTGTCAGCATGGGTCATGAATGGGTTAAGGAATACGTGTTCCATGGATATACTTTAGATGCGGTCTTGTTTGATAGGAAGCTTACTTTGGAGATTGATATGCCTACTCATTTCTCAAGAAATTTGGGTACTTTTCCCACTATGTTGATACTCCTTAGAAAGTTATTGTTTTGTTTTATAACCTGAGTCAATAAAGGAGTTCCTTATTTCCTGCAGGAACCCCCTTAGGCCACACAATGCTTAAACGCCACTATGTTACTGCTGCTGGTTGGAAAATGGTATCATTATCTCACCAGGAGGTGCGTCCTACATATTCTCTCTCTCACTGAATCATGGGCAAGTAGTGTTGGCATATAGCATCTAAAACCCAAAAAAAATCTCACAAATAACAAAAATAATGCTAGAACTAGACTGATAGTTCTGGCTTCTGATTCATAGTAGATCTTCCTCCACTATATGTGTCTAGATATTTTCTTGTTCAGAATTCTGGCTAATAAGTGCTGATACATTCTTTAAATTCTTGAGAGTATTACAAATACTATTACTCTCAGCTTCCATGACTTAAACGATTGAAACAACTTAGAGGACATTTTGTGGATTGAAGTAGGAACTTAAGCTTACAATACTCATAGTCACCGTGGCCATTGATTAGAAAGTAACATAGAAAGAAACATACTAGCCTTCCCAAGTTTCATGGATTATATGTGGGATAGCGTCTTAATATAATGAACCTATGTAGGGGTGGGCACGGGACAGGATGGACCTCATCCCTATCCCATCCCGTTTGTTCGGGATCGGGACGGGATGGACCTCATCCCATCCCAAACGGGATCCGGACAGGATGGGACAGGACGAGATCAGCAAGAAATAAAACATTTTGTTTATTTCACATTGATGTTATTCTTTGTTTTCAAATATAAATAATTGTATTAGCTTTACTAATACTTATATGAAAGAATAGATACATACAATTATATGTATGAATATGTTTTGCTATGCATTTTTAGCATGTGAATTTTTATAAGAAAGATTTAGTAAATTGAGTTTTCCATGAATGAACATTATTTAGTACACAACTTGTATTTTATCTATAATAGAATACATGTTTTATTATTTTCATGAATAAGACAACAATAGAAAATAATTTCTATCAGAATAGATCCATGTGTTATTATTTTCATGAATAATGTTAAAATTATTAATAATAAATATTTAAAATTCAATTTGGGATGGGCGGGATTAAAAATTTCCATCCCGATCCCGTCCCACTCTAGATCGGGACGGGATGGGATTGGGATCTCAGGATGGGATGGCCACCCCTAAACCTATGTAACAACCATTCCATTTCTAACCACCCACTACAAAAAAAAAAAAAAAATATGTCGACATGTATTGTGTTAGATACTTGTGTCGACACTCATGGATTCTCACACCGGACACTCCATGTCTAGATTATCAACTTTTTCATTGATCTTAAAAGTAATAATACTATAATGCAGTGTTCTAAAGATCTTCCTAGGTAGCGTTTTGAATTTTTTTATTTCTAGTTTGAAATCTTTGAGCGAGCTCTTCTAGTAGGGCTTTAGGGAACGTTTTCATTAAATTGAACGTTTCTTATCACAACCCTTCTATTTCTTTAAAAAAATTTAAAATTCAAAATTTTAATACATTTTGTATATGTATCTTGGCATTGAATTGGAAGTAATTTACATGCTATTATGCTTAACTTTTATAAATTATAATTTATACTACAAAAAAAAAAAAAAAAAAAACCTGCCTAGTCCCCCACCTAGGTCTCTGGGTGATAGTCCCCTAACTACCGCCTAGAGATTTTTAGAACATTGCTATATTGTACACACGTGTCCCTAGTGTATCCCGTACTTGTCTGACACTTCATATGTCGTTGTTACATAGAAATGAACATAAAGATTTCTTTTTGTCATAGAAGGTTGACACAAAGTTAAAGATTTTCCTGCAAAAGTTTCTATCTATTGATGATTTACTTTTCAGATATGTTGCCTGGATACAGGTACAAAAACAAGTGATCTACAACGGAAAATTTAGCGCACTTATCTAGCAACTGTTGGATATATAATAATTGAAATAACCAATAATGGAGTGATGATGTGATATACGCTTGTTATTTGTGTCACTTGTCATTGACAAACCATAGTTAATAGTTTTTTTTTTAGAAGGCAGGTAATAGTTAATAGAGGTAAGAAGTATGTATTAGTTCAATGAAATATGAAAGTTAGAATCCATATAGTGGTACATGCTGTTGTTCCTTTCGCAGAAAGAACGCTTAAATACCAAGTACTCTGCTTTAGTAAGAACATGCATCTGCTTTTGTTTCCAAGGATCATCGCCTTTAGCAGCTTAGGTGTGTCCGCCCAAAAATGCAACCGATATCTGCTGATCATCTGGCTGCTTCTTGAATGTGGTGTTTAACATAAAACAATTGAAAGACAATGATGTTACTTTTCTTTAATTGTTAGATAGATTAGTCTAGCATTTTTAATGATGTGCATCTTTCTTACATGCTGTTATTATAATAACCGTGGGAAGAGCTTCATGGTGGATTCGAGCAGTTAGACTATCTGACTGAGATTCTTGAAGGCCCCCCTTAGCCAGTGTCGAGTGAATACTGTATGAAAAGTGGGGAAGGTCAAAGCATCGGTGGAAAAACTCGACAGAACCTAAGCGTAAATGACTTGGAACTCCACTCCGCCAAACTGCTATGGCTGAAGCCCTGATTGCATCTCAAATTCTTATGTGAACCATGTACTGAAAGAAAATAACTGAATTGTTGGTTAAACTAGACAAACCTACAGAATATATAGTATCAGGACTGTAGCAGTCAATCGTGCTTCCATGTGTACATGGCCTTCTTCTAGGATCAATATTTTCAAGTAATTTCTCAACTGTGTAGTTACACCATGGTGACCACTGATTTTAAAAGATTGTTGCATCTCAAATACCACTTCTGTTTTGTTTTGGTTTGAAGGATCCAGTAATCTTCTCTAATAGCTTAGGTTTTAAAGTACATAATAACAAAGAAGTTGTTGGTCCAGATCTTCACATGAGCGGAGGTCTTTTATGTCCACAGGCTGCGAATGGGTCCTTACTTCTGTGTTGTTGCCTATGTATTTTGAAAAGTGTAAGATATAACACTCATTTTGTTCTCCGTGTTAGACAATTTGTAATGTTCAAGACAATTATGGTTTTGTTAGAATAGGATGAGATTTGATTGTCGTGTGTGATTCCATTTGATTGTTAACCAATTAAGTGATTTATGTTATGCTTCTTTTTGTTTTATTTTTTCATTTTTGACACAGAAAGTGATGGATCAGTTTTCGTTCTCCCGGGTCTTGACCTGCAAAATGAACAAATCGTGAGCCAAAGATCACCATTGTGGGGGCTTGATGGCACTCCGATGCTAAAGTTAGACGAAACATAGAGAATGGTCTATTGCTTGAGATTAGGGTTGTGAATCGTACCTTAGTTCCTCAGCCTCGTGCCCTATTTATCATGCGAGAGTTTTGTTCGGCTCTGCTTTGGTGACGTGGTTTAAGGAAGGGTATATGTTGGAGATCCTTTCCTTGTTGAGAGTTGTTTATGTCAGAGAATTTTCATATACGGCTTATTTGTTGATGTTTATTTCCTAATAGGAGTCAACATCTTACTGGCCTGCTTGTCTTAAGTCCACTTCCTAGATACTCGCCTCGGTGGGCTTCGAGTGATCTGGACTTGGTTCCCTTACTTATGGGCTGGATCAAATTAGGCGCTTACTTGGAAACCACTCTGGCCTAACAGTCTATTAACAAAATCATCATGCCACGTGTATGATATCGATTACTAGATGGTTTGGTGTATCACAACTCGCAAGTACATGATAGCTACTATTAGTGATATAAGAAATCCAACCATTCCAATATGAATCAATGATTGTGGATGGCCTAACAAACATTCCAAGATGCGGGGAGTTGTTCATATGGCAATTGAGATTTGTGGATGCCCTTACAAAAGTATGAGCCACAAAATAAACAAATGCAGATAGATTGCCACCCTTTTGGGCTTTGGACCCGTTTGATAAATAGAGAGAGTGGGTCCTGCGGGCAGAATCCAGATAACCAAATCATTCATTCTCTTTTTTTTCTTATTCACTCTGTTCTTCATCTTCCTGCTGATCGATCCAACTTTTCCAGGTATAATTCCATCCCCATTTGTTTTTTGTTTTTTTTTTAAATCGATTCCATTGATCTGAGTAGTACCTGATTGATCCGAAATTGCGACATTTTGGCATGGAAATTGGTTGGTAGGTTTATATATATATATATGATTATTTGATGGAAATCGATCTGGGTTTCAGAGATTCAAGCACTATCATGCGATCATGGTGCATAGATCTTTTTACTGGGTCTGCACTTATTGAGTCTGCGAGATCTGTTGTTCTTGAATTAATTAATTAAATATATTTTGTTTTGCTTTGTTTCTGGGGTCAAATCAAAAGCTATCAATTGGAGTTGACCTTTTTTGGTGTGTACAAGTGTTTTTTTTGTGTGTATGTGGGTGTTGTGTGCTGACAGTGCGAACGTAATTAACCAACTTGTTACCACATTTTGGATCTAACCCAGTTTTTAAGTTGTTTACCCTGATTTGAACCATTTTGAAGATGATATCTTATATCTTAGGGTGTGTTAGATTTTTGGACAAATTTTTCTTTGGAAAAAAAGTTCATTCCATTGTTTGACAGTTTGAGTGCACCAAAGGAAAAAAAAAATTGTTATAAAATATTTCTATTTTGTGGAGGAATTATTGAGGATAAGAGAGGAATTTCAACGAGGCTTTGAATGTTTAGACGTTGAGTATCTTGAGGGCTTTGAGTTGAGGAGAGAGTCGTCGGTGAGTGAAAAGATGGAAAAGTTTTTCGAGGGGAGCCTAAACAAAGTTTTCTCACTTCAAGTGGCAAAACATTTCTTAGGCAGAAAAGTTATCTTTTTCCATGAAAAAATCAAACACCAAAATACTCAGTTTTTTGAGAAAAATTTTCTTTTTACATGAAACATCCAAAAATCAAGCACACCCTAGGGGGAAAAAAGAAAGACAACTATAACAACAGTTTCTCCCACAAAGAAAAACATCGAAGGTAAATTTGTGTCCTTGTTTACTTTTCGGTTGGAGGTAGATATATTCTCAGACTTTGGCCCAACAAGGGTTCAAAAGATTTGCCTTTAGAACTTGTTTCTGACATTTTTTTATATGAAATTCCTACTTTAGATATAGTGGCAATTGCGAAACTCGGTGTTTTCTTATACTCTTCTATTTCTGCTCGTTCAAAACTTGGTTAGGAAGGTTACACACAACAAGGATAAGACAATGTTTTTATTTGATCAATATCGTTATATTCTATAGAGGCATTAACTGTTTTATAAAGTATCTAAGCAGCATACGGGTTTTTGTTTGAAGGTAAATAAAATCATTAAAAGATGATCCAAAGTATTGAAGTCGTACATTTATTTTAATCCTTCGGTTCTTCATTAAATGTGTTATCAACTATTTGTAATCACCCTTTTGGCAAATTAGATTCAATGGAAGAATCTATGCAAGGGTGGTCCTTGTTTTTTTTTTTGGTTCGTTGCACCCATGACACACATGGGGGTGGGTTTACTAATGTCTGACATATCCAACAAAATCTTATCTGACACGTACCCAACAACTCCCACAGGGTGTCCTTGCTTCCTCGCAACTAGTTGATCTCCAGATTTATCTACAATGAACTTTAGGAAACTAAATCCCTCCATCACTTTGGTATTTTAGTATAGTGCTAACTATGGATGGTCTTTACATGGAAACAATGGTACGTGCTACTAATTATTTTTACTGATATTGGGGGAAACTATTATTTTTCTGAAATAATGGAGTTTTGTCAAGATATTAGAGAAACCGTTATTTGTAAGAATTTAAACAACTCATAAAGTCCAATTAACCTTCATAGTTACTAATTGATTGTTGACAAGTCAAAACTTGTGAGGTACTGAGGACTGGATGGGAACATACCTAGCTACTTTCACCATCAATTAAGTTAAGATGTAGTTGTTGTTTCACTAATGCAGCCTTAAGAGCGATGCCAATGGGCAGGCTCAAAAGTCAAATTCTAGTTTTAATTAAGCTTTAAGGTTGCATTTTTTTTCTCCAACGGAAGGTCTAAAGCCATCACATTTGGGGAGTTTAAGCCCAAACCATTGCTTGAAAAGAATATTGGCTGTTATCACGTGAGGGGAGCTACTCACCCTAGATAGTCTTGCATGGGTAACTTTTAACATTTATTGCATGCAGTAGAATTTTCCATTTGTTTGACTTTCAAGTGTTTTGACTTGTTATTGAGCTTTAATGTTGATTTTACCATTGGAGCTCACCTATGGTTCAACCTCAAATTGGTCCACCTACTAAGAGCCATACGAGTTTGAGTTCATGGTTGGAGATGCTCTAAAACTTTCATCTGTTGACAGAGAATGTGTTAATATTGTCTTTTGATGTTTTTAGGTTCTTTTTTATTTTTCTCTTGATTGGTTGTGTGTAGATCTTTTAAAGTAGCCTTGCACTTATGTTTCTTTCAAATTTCAATAAGTTTTTTATACTAATAAAAAGGCTTCCTGCATACTATTAAACTACTAAGGCTGTTATCTATGTAAGGTGCACATATAGAACATGTTTTACTAATTTTATTACATTACCTATTAGAAACGCTAAAATTATTACAAGTTGCTAGGTTGTTAACTGGATAGCTTGTGTATTGTAGTGTGTATTTGAAATCCATATTTCCAATGATATGTATGATAAAAATCCAATTTATTTATAAGCGTAAAGGAATAATTCATTGCAACATATGTGACCTTAAAAACCACTCCATTTTGAGTTTGCATTTTGGTCATACCTTAAGAATGGAGAGGAAAACATTTGGTCATACCGTGGTTTTGTAAAACTTTTCTTTTAATTTGAGGGTGAATGCCTTGCTTGAAGCTCATCTTATGGTGTCCTTTTATCTAATGGGAAACACAAATCATATGAAACTCGCAAAACTATTGAGGTTGTTTTAATTTAGCTTATGTTCTGTCTTGAACTGTTTCTAAACATTCGGAATGAGAATTTTCATGAAACATTTGCGGGAACTCTTCTCTCACATTGTCTATAGGCACATTCTTGAAACATTTTGCTGAAATTCTCGTAAATGAGAAAATTATCCAATGATGCATATATACACATTTATACCATTCAAATCAAATGTTTCAGAAGTAGACAATTATCTGAAAAGTTATTCATATATTTTAGCCTGTTCTTTATTTCGTCTCTCATTTGTCTCATAATACTATAGATTATTTTCTTGCATATGATTGTGCAGTAATTGTCTAATTTCTCCGCATTTTTTGTTTTTAAGATATGTCATCATCAGATAAACCAGAAGTAGTTGAAAGAGAAGTCAAAGAGAAAGACAAAAAGGAGGAAGATAAAGATGACAACAAGGGAGGATTTATTGACAAGGTTAAGGATTTCATTCACGACATTGGAGAGAAGATCGAGGAAGCAGTTGGGTTTGGGAAGCCAACCGCAGATGTTACTGGAATTCACATCCCTTCAATTAATCTCCAGAAAGTTGATCTGGTCGTTGATGTACTTGTAACAAACCCAAATCCCATTCCAATTCCTCTGATAGACATAAACTATTTAGTAGAGAGTGAGGGACGAAAACTTGTTTCTGGCTTGATCCCCGATGCTGGGACAATCCACGCCCATGGTTCAGAGACTGTAAAGATACCAATTACTCTAATATATGATGACATAAAGCAAACTTATGCTGATATCAAACCTGGAAGTATAGTGGGATACAAGATCAAGGTTGACCTTATTGTAGATGTGCCCATCTTTGGAAGACTGACTCTTCCACTGGAGAAAACAGGAGAGATTCCCATTCCCTACAAGCCTGATGTTGATCTTGACAAGATACGCTTTCAGAAATTCTCTTTTGAAGAAACGGTTGCCGTTCTCCACATGAAATTGGAGAATAAGAATGACTTTGATTTGGGCCTCAATGACCTGGACTTAAAACTTTGGCTAGCTGATGTGAGTATAGGAGGTGCAGATATGAATGAAGCAACTAAACTTGAGAAAAATGGAATCACCTATTTTGATATTCCTATGACATTTAGACCAAAGGACTTTGGTTCAGCATTGTGGGACATGATCAGAGGGAAGGGCACTGGTTATTCCATGAAGGGGAACATCCATGTGGACACTCCTTGGGGAGCAATGAAGTTACCCATCGACAAGGAGGGGGGCACCACCCGGCTGAAGAAAACCAAAGATGATGGTGAGGAAGAAGATGATGAGGTACACATGTTTTTACTCACTGATATTTTATGTCTTGTGTTCAATAATCTATAGCTTTCAAGTTAGTGATTTTAGGCCAAGCATCTTAAAAGGTGATTATTTTAGAATAAACAAAATCAACCCACACCTTCGCAAAGATGAGATTGAAACATCATGAACTGCTTTGGCATTGCAAAGAGATTGGCATAGTTAATCGCTTTATGAAGTTCTTTCAAGTCTCACCTCCCAGCCAAAAGTCCTCTTCCTTCTTCACTTTATTTATTTCACCCTGGCTCTCTTTCACGTCTTTTTCTAAGTTTTAGCTTCTTGCCACTTTTTATCTAGGTCATCTTATTAATCAATCTGGTAACTAGCTTGTGTTATGTGAATTGGTGTTCTGTTGTTTGAACTTTGATTCTTGTTGGTTCAACTCATGTTCTTTATTGTTTTTGGTTAATAGTGCGTGGAACTAGATCTGAGGTGTAAGCCTCTGTACAGTAAAATACTAAAAAAAAAAATTCAGAAAAAAATGAGAATAACATAGATCTATCAATTATTCAATGAAATAAACATGATACAAGTATAATATTGATGCGTTTGATGCTTTCCAATCAAGCTTTTCATAAAATGTCAGTGGAAAAAATATGAATTTAATACAAACATCAATATACCCTAAACTATTGATGCGTTTGATGCTTTGTTCTTGTGAAAATTAGGATATATCTTTCAATGAATCTATCCTTTCAGATTTTATTTTGAGCATTTGATACTTTGTTGTTTTAGATTAGGGTTCTTCAGGGTTATGGTTGGTAATGATTACTGAACCCTTCTTTAGTTTTCCTCTTAAGTATACTGAATATCCTCAACATTACTAAAATAAGCTTTGCTGCCAGCCTTAGAAAGCTTATTTGGTCAGTGACTCAGTGTTACCAAAGTTGGAGTTTGAGGGTGTGAAACCTGTGCTGATCCAAGAAGGCTGGTATTCAGTGTTTGGTTTTCATGAGCTCAATGATATTGATAACACATTCAATTGTTGTTGGTGCAGCATGAGTATATCCTAGTTTTGGTGCTATTATGATCTAGCTCTTGCTGCTCTTTGTTTGTGTCGAGCTAAACTCTATTTGGTCACAATACTAGCAGCTCGGCTTGCTGTGGGATACTTGATCAGTTTGTCCCTGGCCAAGTCTTCTCCCTTGCACTGTTGCACAAAAATTTGGAACATATAAAACATCATTGAAATATCTAATGATTGGAGATGCTATTGAAAAATATTGACGCTGGATATGCATTTTAAATAGGCTAGCTCCGCCGGCTTTAGAGCATTGCATATGAGAAAAATAGAAGCAAGGATGCACGGATATGGACACGCGCGTCGTGTTGGACACGGACATGACACGCCGACTCGATAATTTCCAAAAATCTAGGACTCGGAGACACGTTGACACGTCATATTATTTTTTAATAAGTCATATAAATATAAATAATAACCTAATAAAG
The DNA here is from genome assembly GCA_003290165.1 of Berberis thunbergii. Lineage (NCBI taxonomy): Eukaryota > Viridiplantae > Streptophyta > Magnoliopsida > Ranunculales > Berberidaceae > Berberis > Berberis thunbergii. Next base: position 28,340 of record QNQO01001093.1, read on the forward strand.
TGTTTTCCTAGAGTGTCTTGAAGAAGATGACACCGTTGCAAGAAAAAAATTAAAGTAGAGAAAAAGTATAGTAGAGATGAAGTAGAGGAAATAAGAAGCAAATGAGAGAAAAAGAAGAAGCAAAGCTTAAGAAGAAACATAGACTACCTCTATGTTTTAGTGGCTTTTTGTCCTATTTGTCTTTAATCGCAATTGAAATAGTCATTCACTTCAGATGGATCAACAATCATTATATTACGTGGTTATTTGCAAACATCTAAAAGTAAAAAATAAAACATTGTTGGTTTTCGAGTCTTGTCTGAGTCCTGACCAAGTTTTGGATGTATCGGAGGCGTGTCTGACACGTTGACCACATTGACCATGTGTCTGACACTTGCCGACACGTTGACCAAGTGTCGGAGACGTGTCAAGCGAGTGTCGTGTGTCGGATACATGTCAGACACGAATACGGCAAGTTTTCGAAGAGTTTGTGCTTTCTTAGATAGAAGTTAGGACATGGAAAGTGAACACGCGGAGAGAAATTTAGGTTACCTTGTCCTTTGAAGTACTAATAGGATTCCCAAAATTGGCGAGGATTGGATTTAAGGTTGTATTTGATTGAATGGAATTCATGGGGACCATTTGTGTCTAGGACAAATTTGATCAAATTTGGTGGGACCACTTACCATGGATTCTAGATTGTGATAAAAGGTGAGAGTTGAACTCCCATGAAACATGGAAATCCAATTCTTGGGGGGGGGGTGTTGGATTCCCATGTTTCATAGAAGTTCAACTCTCACCTTTTATCACAACCTAAAATTCATGACAAGTGCTCCACCACATTTTGATCAAGTTTGCCTTCAACACAAATGGTCCTCCCATGAATGCAAGTGGTCCCCCCAAGGATTCCATGCAACCAAACGCACCCTAACTTTCTAACAGCTGTCTTAAGCATATTCATTATGGGAATCCGGTTATCACGAAGAACCTTTGGGCTACCTTCAAACAATGACATCACTGGCTTGTCCATATTCTTTTCTCTGAATATCGTTGTTAGGAATTGAGGCACACTTGAAAAGCCTATTGATGTATACCAGCCTCCACTTCTTTTAGCGATGAATACATACGATGGTGGTTGCTGTTTGATTTAAAAACACCCATTGGAAGCATCTAATAGTTTGTTTTGTTGATTCAGATGTGCAGAATACATATACATAACCTAAAACCTATCTTGGTGTTTAATTTTTTTAAATTTGTATTAGTTATCTTTTGCTACAATCAAACAAGTATTTCCAGCCAGAATCACTAATATGATTTCCCTATCCCTTGTGCAGGACTAGATGAAATACTCCATGTGCTTGATCTACACCTATTTTGGTGGATGGAGATGTAATATTTTAATAATTAGAGATGGAAGACATTTTATGAAGGCGTCAGGCTTAGTGAGCCATTCTGTGAGCAGCTCTATTTGTTGTGTTTTCTGTTGAGAGTGTGACTATAGTTCATCCATGTTAAACTATTTCATAGACTCCAGTTATTATTACGAGATTGGTGTTATGCATGTGTTTGTGTTTTAGACCTCTACTCAGGATCGTCTGTGGTTATGCTGTGATCAAGTTGGAATGTTGTTCGCATTTTGAATTTTATATTTCCATTCACTGAAATCATATGGTACAACGACGTATATAAGAGGGTTCAGAATTTCTGGTGCTCAGGGAGCATCTGAAGCATAACGACTGCTGCAAAGATAGTTTAAGACCCTACAGCAAGTTATAATTGAGAGAAAACACTCCACCAATGAGAACAAAATATTTCAAATTTGTTGAATTTGAGATGATCTCCATTTAAACAGTCTGCAACTAATGGAAATCATCTCTGCAAGTAAATTTAGGCGTTTGAAGACTGAAAGATTCTTAAGTTTATGGTCATGTTTCAGATTTGCCTATTTCTAAGCATTAGGAAGTCACCCATTTGGTGTAGGTCATTAATATGATTTTTCTAGTACTCCAACTTCTATACAGGGTGCCGACAGAGTATCAAGAATCTGATTTTGACTGCTTCAAATTTGAAACTAATCTTTCCATTGCAGGGTGTAAACTCAAGACTCGAAATCTTGTGGATCATCATGTACTTGTTGCTTTTGCCTTTAAATTACGTCATTTTTTATATTGTTTTGCTAATTGGCACTTAAAGATTTCAAAATATTTAGCAACTCGGCAGTGAGGATAAAATGTGTCAACTAATGAGGTTTGCATCTGCACCTATTGGAGATTATTTCTTTTGTGGAGTATCCATACTCCCAAAGTAACAATTAATGATAGAGAAGGATGTCATGAAGGTAACCATAAGGATTAGTTGAAGTTGATTGAATGAATCCATTAGGGTGAGCCGCAGAGTCCAAGTTCATGTTTCCTTGAAACTTGGGTCTGTTCAATGTTTTTGAATTTTGACAACATTGGATTGGATGAAGACTTTTTCCTGGAATATATGGTCGTAGGGAGCTTTTCTAGCTGGCCTGGGTTGACTGCATGGGTGGGTGAATTTACACTTTTGCCCCCCAGGCAGTCAACCCAGACCATTTAGAATTTCTGGGTCGTAGGTACAGATATTACACTTATTTCTTTTGGGTGTTTGGTAACTTAGTATTGTTGTTTGAAATATCCACGATATGTGTTGGAGGATATACCATGACTTAGATTGGAAAACTGTTGGTGTTTTTCAACACATATTTTTCCTGTGTTTTTTCTATATATCTTCAAACTCGGGACACACTTTTGCCTGCAAAATCGTGTTTTATGCTAATTGGCACTTAAGGACTTCATATGTTGATCAAGTCCTGTGTACTTCCTGGGTGGATTGAGTGTCAAATATGTTACTGATGAGTTGTGCATCTGGAAAACCTATTGGAGATGATGGTTTCTTTTGAAGGAGTAATACATACTCCCAAAGGTGTATAAAAATGGATATCATGAAGCATATATATTCTGGAGAAAGTTCTTGGTAAGCACCTTGGTTGGGTTGTTGGTTTTAGCAAAGAATAATGATTAGTTAATTGAATGAGTCCATTAGGTAAGCCGCAGAGATCAAGTCCTTGTTTAATTCGTTTCCTTGAAACATTGGTCTGTTGAATAGTTTCAAAGCACTGGATTGGATGGAGACTGAAAGAATATAGTGGTAGGTGCGGATAATCTAGTACTAATTTTTGGTGGTTAGTAGCATGGTTTGAAATATTGACAATATGTCATGATATGTCGTGATGCACATTGGAAAACTAGGTAAGACTCAGCGGTACGGATTATCGGCGAAATATACATTTTTTCAAAAAAATTTGAGGTTTTTTTCATAAATTTCGGGGTTTTTTTTTGTAAATTTCGTAAAAATACAAAAAACAAACTTTCAAAATTTACATTTTCAAGGGTTTTTTTTTTAAAAATTTCAAAGTTTTTTCGTAAATTTCGAGATTTTTTTTTCTAATATTTATTGATTTTCGAAACAACCCCCTGATTTTCTAATTATCATTTCTTCTAATTGTATACTAATTTTTTAGACCATCTATGAATTTTCTAATTATGTATAAATTTCATGTTTCTTGGTATTTATACTTCATTTAATATGTTTATTATTTTTAGTTACATACATCTTTTTTTTTCCGCATATTTCATATACCATCGAAATTCATTATATATATTTTATGTGTCCACAAAATTTTTATGCTTTATCTTTTGTTAGAATATGTAGGGCTTACACTCAACATATCCAAGCCCAAGTCCAAGATTGATTCACATGTATAAGAATGAAAGTACAAGAAAATGAAAGTCATAATATCTAGGAATGTCAGAATAGGACATAATTAGAATATTTTGTATATGAATTTTAAGTTTCTTGTTTTCATAAGGTTACTTAAAAGTTAGCTTATATAAGCTTGTGTTAGGTAAAAGTTGGCTTATATAAATTTGTATTCAATCAAGGAACAATACAACAACAATAATACAATTATCTAATTATTTTCTTTACATGGTATAGAGCAATTTTCTTTGGTGACCTAAGACTCCAGGGATTAAAGCTCTTCCCTGCCTCCGATGACTACACACTTTGATCGTAGACGTAAGAAGTGGGGAAGAAAAATCGCACCCTGCAACAGAGTTCACACAACAACCAAGATCAATTACAATTCCTCTTCGCGGAACATCCAACCGAGCGAGGGAGATCACGTGTAACGACCCTACTTTAACACATAATAATTTTTAATTAATTAATTATTTATTTATTCATTTTATTTAGTTTTGATTTTTATTAAATTTGAGGTGACGTCAAGTAGTAAGGGGGTGTCACCAACTTTGAGCAAAACCCTATCAAGGAAGGAGTTTGCCTTTAGTGGGGTTAAATAGGGTTTGGGTTTTTTTTTTTTTTCTCTCGCCACTTTAAAAAAAAAAAAAGAGGAGAAGAAGAGAGGGAGCAAGAAGGGAGAAAGGAAGAGGGAGAAAAACAGTGAGTCTCTTCGTTCCTTAACCTTTGGCTATGGACTGTATCTTTTGTCTTTTTGATTTGTTTGCATAAAGTAGATAAAGATGTGTGAATGATGTGACACGAGGGTTGTGAGTTTTTTGTTTGGGTGAAGGGTATCTTCTTCTGTGTCAGTAATCATATTCCATTTATCTTTGCATGTACTTGTGATATATAAGTTTGCAGTCATGTTGTATATTTATATTCATATATTGAAACCCTAAGAGCATCCCTTGTCGCAGGAGATGTATACTAAGTAAACGTGTCCTGATTAGACCTCTCTTATACTACTGGTCAAAAGGACCTCTCCAGGCTCCAACAGTGATGTTGGCAAACAACTGTATTAAGTATGCGTACATCTTTCCCTAGAAAATAAAGTTTGGACGAAGCTTTAAGAGCATGACATTTAAACATTTAAATTAATTTTACATCTTGTTGTTGGAGACTCTCTAACACTATAAACAGAGTTTTCATCCACGTCACCTCAAAGTTGGCATGTTACTCCAATACATCTTTAAACTTGAGTGTTATTCTGAAATTTTGTTTAGTACTTGATGTTAGCTGTAATCAAGAAGTAGAAAAGGAAGTTCAAAGATATATATAAATTATTCAAGGGTATGATTTGGGGATGAAGTCTCCAATTGGAAGTGTCATAAATTTTCATTTTTAAATGTTGTGTTTTGAGTATACAATAATCACATGGTCTGATCTATGATGAACCTGACACTTTGTATTCATATATAAGAATGTCGATAATTTCAGTTCATTCAAAAGATATGGAAGGGGTATATAAACAATGTTAATTTAGCCAGAATGCAGTTATAGCCATTTGACATCATAGAGGCTATCTCATACTTGGAGGAACTTATAAACATAATCCCACTTAATTGTACCCATTATGGAGGCCTCAAGAAAATGTGTCAAAAGACTATAAATATGTTGTTAGGATAAACATGGGGTTTTGCGTGTATATACACCAGGGTGGATTGATCTATTTATAAATGACAAATGTCACTTGATTGCCATGATGTTATAAAGCATGATTTATGAATATACTATGTTTTCCCCAAAAATGTGGGTGGATACGATTGTGAATCGATTTATGTATGACAAAATGTCATTGTGGAGGAATTCTAAATTATCAAAAATAAATGATATTGGTAAACCTTGATTTCTGAAAATATAAATCACCTGGAATTGTATCACTTAGAACTACCACACCTCTTTTGTTTTTATTTCCCCTCTCCTACTAGAGAAACTAAATGACTAGTGGGTCGTCTTGCGGAGTTGGGGCACTCATTTCTTACTAGAGAAACTAAAATAACATTCGGGTTAGTCTTACGGAAATGAGGTGAATTGTTATGCCTAAAATAGGCTTTGATATTTATCCGTCAAAAATGTGACGTGAGTTATGCGCATTGATAGCCCAAGGGTGGCTTTTGGTACTCATATAGTTAGGAGTATCCGCGATGCATGCCATGATGTGATGTCTCCACTTGGGCATGGATGACGGAGTAGTCCTCCTTTATATGAGAGAGACATACGTGCATGTATGTTCGACACGGAGGTGGTGCGAATGTGGTATCGTCTAAGTGATCATTCAGTTAAAAAGATGAACCAAATTCAAATAAAAATGAATAAACTACGTTTATATTGTTTCTAATCCTTTTCATGCAGGATGGCAAGTCCACTAATATTTCTGCAGGTTAGACTTGCCATAGTCAACTTCCATCTAGTAGGTACAAGTAAGTGCATATTTACTTATTAGAGTTAAGATATGAATGCCTCGTGGAGGAACTACCTGTGTGTTTTGATTTCTTTATCGTACTATTTTTGGTTATATCTTGTAATTTCCTTTATTGATTTTTGGGGAAATAAAGAGATTTCACACCAGCTTTATTGCTGGCCCAAGTTAGTTTTGGCTTCTTGGGTACATTCCTTTGAGAATGTAGCCGACTAGCATATTTTCAGGATATAGTAATCTCGAGCGGGCTTAGAGCATTTCGTACCATACGTGACGAGCATTGCTGGGAGTTGCGCGTGTTCGAAAGATTAGATCTTTTTATTTGTAGGTGTCAGTTTAATTCTTGTAATTTGAACTCGGAGTTATTTATTATTTTCTGGGAGAGATACATTCGTAAATTTTTTAACTTGTTAGCGTTGGCTCTACGAGTTTTAAAATTTTCTTATTTTTGATAGTCTTTCAGATCAGTTGTTTTATTTTCCCTCTTTTTGGTAAATTGTGTAATTGATTATTTCTCGTGGATGCCAACTGTTATTTTTCGTAAATGAAAATTCATGTCCCGACTTTTGGGAAAACGGATAATCCTACGTTGATTTTTGGGATTTTCGTTTTCTCGAAAATTGGGGTGTGACATCACGCATCGTCTCTCTCTAGCGCACATGACAGTAGCACCCAGACAGATGTAAACCACATGACCTTTCTCGTCCTCTCTCTGTCCCTGTCACATGTTCGATCGCATATCAGATCATACAACGGGGAAGAAACGTATGAAGAAAAATAAGAAATGGAGGGAAGCGAAAGAAAATTGAATCTCTTTATCTCCGCTATTCACACCCACCATTTTTGGTCAATACCACCATAGCAAAAAAAAATGTGTTGACTCGAATTGAGCAATATCAAAATCTGTGTTGACTCGAATTGAGCAATACCAAAAATATGTGTTGACTCGAATTGAGCAATTTTCTTCATATAGAATTATCCGAATTGGATAGTCATGCTGACTCGAGTCAAACCATTAGATGTTCACTCGAAAGTCATGATTTCTTCATACAAGAATCATCCTGAATTTTTTCAGAATTCGACTTCATAGTTTCCTCTAAATTGGTTTTCACCAAATCGGACTTTAAAGTTTCCTCCAAGCTACACATTTCACAAGCGTCTATATGTCCAGCTTGCGGGGGAGTGTTAGAATATGTAAGGTTTGCACTCAACATAATCAAACCCAAATCCAAGATTGATTCACAGAATAAATGAAAGTATAAGAATATAAAAGTCATAATATCTACAGAATAATAAAGTCACAAATAGGAAAGTCAAAATATGACACAATTAAAATATTTTGTATAGGAATTTTAAGTTTCATATTTTCACAAGGTTAGGTAAAAGTTGACTTATATAAGCTTGTGTTAGGTAAAAGTTGGCTTATTCAATCAATGAACAATACAAACAATAATACAATTTTTCAATTATTTTCTTTACATTTTACATACCAAAATATTTTTTGAAATATTTCTTAAAATCAAGATACCGAAATTAACTCAAAAAATGAAATCATAATCCTTGTTCACAATAATCAAATACACTAAAGATGGAAGAAAACAAATTTCGTGAATAACAATAATACAAGAGATAACAATTATTTTAATTGATTTTTGTTTTTCTTATTAAATCTCATTCAATTAACCAATAAAAAACAATGTTTTCAACAATAGTTTAAAAGAAAAGGAAACAAAATTACCAGCATGTTTTATGCTTACCTACTTCAAAAGTAATTTTAGTTTAAAACATGTTAGCGAAAAAATACAAATAAAATTAGTTATTACCCAATAATAGAAAGTTTAAACTGTACTTTCAATGAATAATAAACATAAAACTTAACAACAATTCTAGCCAGCCATGTTTGCTAATTTTTTTTATTTGGGTTTTTTTACACTTCTACCCCTTTTATAGATAGTTTTTTTTTATTGTGTTTTAAAAAGATTGAGTAAAAAGTATAAAAACACAAAAAAAAAAAAAATCAGAAAAAACTAACAAACATAGCTTACTAAAAAATAAACATCATTTGTAAATGAAAGGAGTTCACGATTATTTTATTTTATAGCAAAATAAAATGGAATGGTAGGGTATAAGCAGCCATTGAAAGTCCCCTCAGCCGAAACCAAGTCTTTCATGCACAAGTTCAATTTCAAGGTCTATGATTTATTTTAGGCAAAGAAGCCATTGACGCTAGAAGACTGATTAAGCTCTAAACATCTGTCATTATTGAAGAAGCTAATTAAGTCAAACAACAACCAAAACCTATCTTATTAACCCATAATTCAAACATGTTAGATGTGGAAAAAAAATGGGATCTTGCTAGAATTCAATTATCGTGTACCAAGAAGACAAAGAAGATTACTATTGTTTGACTCAAGAAAATAAATAACTTTATTGAAATGTTATTATTCGATTTATAATTCAGTGGAGCCGAGGCGAGGAAAGGTACCGCGTTCTGTGTTTTCCTTTTATTGACCAATGGTCCTTTTTATTTATTTATTTTCTTAAGAAATAAAATTGGTCGGATGATGATGATTTGGTGCATTTTAAAGGAATATAATCTACAAAAGAAAAAGTGGAAGGGATTTGGAATTTGGACAATTTTGCCTCATTTTGCTAAATTTGTGTTCTCTATGAATCCCAAAATTTGACTTTGCGAAACTTTTGTATGTTTTAGTCATAAAGTACGGATTATTTGCACCTTATTTTGGTTTAGAGACTCGTGATTTTGTACCTATGTGATAGAAACTTACATAGGTTCAATGTTTTTTAAAAAAAAGTTGGGCAAACCTAGAAAATGAAACTTTTAATGAGATATACCTTAATTTTTTCCCCTCTCTTTAGAGTGAGAATGTCGAGTTCCTTTCGGTGGTACCACTTCACAATGTGATGCAACAACATTGTTCCCGATGTAGGCACCCGTCACGTTTGAGTGCAACAATTCTAGGTAGCCAGGCCAGCTAGCCATTTTTTTGGTCTGGGTTGGGCATTTTTACAATTTTATCTCTTCTATAAATAATGTTTGTGCTTGTGTTTTAAAGAGAATGGGTAAAAATGTAAAAAAAAACCTTAACCTTGACAAAAAAATTGCTGGTTGGACTGGCTACCTAGCAAAACTGCGTCCGAGTGTAAGGTTTTTACAAATTGGGCGTTACTACATGTCCAATTATTTATTAATTTCACCTAATGTTACTTCTTACCCGATGAGGAACTAAACATCTCTAATACAAAGAATATGTTAAATTGAATTAAAGACAATTCTAAAAGTTACTGATCGATCAAGATCAAACAATTTAATGAAAGTCATAGCCAATTGGCTATTCACACAAAAAAAAGGTTGTATTTTATTTTTATTGTTGTTATTTTTGCTTCCGATGTTAACAACCCTTGATATCCTTGTTGTAAGGGGAAATCAAGAAAAGTTTAGGACACAATGGCAGTATTGGGGATTCTGGGTATTATTTATCACACATAGTTACTAGGTTTATTTTGTGGTGATGAATAAAATTAGAAATTTGTGGTTCTTGGTATTATTTATCACACGTATCTGGTAGGTTTATTTTGTGGTAGCGAAATAAAATTAGAATGTAAGTGGCATCATTTGTTTTATCATAATTTTAGGTTCTACTTTTGTTCAATATAGCCTTTAACAAGGATTGTGTTTTTGCGAGATTTCATTGAAATTTTTATTTTTTTGAAATCTCAAAAATAAAGAGGGTGAAAGAAAAAATTACATATTTTCGAGAGCTTTTTCAAAAAATTTTGAGGTTTTTGTAAATTTCTGGATTTTTTCATAAAAACCAGCTACCAAAAATTACATTTTCAAAAATTTTAGGGTTTTTTTTTTCATAAATTTCGGGATTTTTTTTTCTAATTATCATTTCTTCTAATTTTTTTATTTGATTTTTCGAAACCACCCCCTAATTTTCAGATTATCATTTCTTCTACTTATACATTGCTTTTGAAAACTATCCTTCTAATTATAGGGATTTATGTTTCATTTAATGTGTTTAATAGATTTTTGTTTACTTGCATCTTATTATTAATTTTTTTTACATATTTTATATACCCTCAAAATTTATTATATGCATACTTCATGTATCGTCAAAACCCAAAAATAGTGCGCCAGGACCGGATGGCTTTACTACTGATTTCTTTCAGTTTTGTTGGGAGGTTTTGAGTATAGATATTTGAGAGGCAGCTATACAATTTTTTGAAGGGGAGGCGATGCCGACTTCTTTTTCGGCTAATTTCATGGCTTTGATCCCTAAAGTTGAGAATCGATGTTCTTTTTCTGAATTTCGCCCAATAAGTCTGTGTAATATGATTTATAAGATTTTCAGTAAAATTCTCTGCAATAGACTGGTAGATCTCTTGCCAGTGTTGATTTCTCAGGAATATAGGGCTTTTGTTAAAGGCAAGTTCATTGGTGAAAATATTGGCCTGACGCAGGAATTGATTAGAGACATTAACAGGAAAGTATTTGGAGGCAATGTGGTGCTGAAAATTGATATGGAGAAGTGTATGATCGAATGGAATGGAACTTTTTGTTCGCTGTGCTTAAAAAATTTGGCTTTACTAGTAGAATTTGTCATGTCATCTCCAACTGTATTACTTCTTGTGGCTTTTCGGTTTTGCTGCAGGGAGCCTACAAAGGTTTTTTCAGATCCACTAGGGGTTTAAGGCAAGGCGATCCTCTTTCTCCGTTTCTTTTTATTATTGCCTCCGAAGTGTTGAGTAGGGGATTGAAAGAAGCTTTTGATAAAGGAAAAATTGGGTATTATTATACACCCAGGAATTGCAATCCTATTTCTCACCTTCTGTATGCAGATGACACCCTCATATTTCTAAATGGAAGAAAGCCCTCAATTATGGGATGCATGAGTTTCTTGCAACGTTACTGTAAGACCTCGGGGCAGAAAATAAACGAGAGCAAAAGTTCTTTTATTTTGGACGATAAGGCAGTCGCGAAAAGAATTGTGGTGTTAAAAAGTAGCACAGGTTTCCAGTTTAAACATGCTCCTTTGAAATATTTTGGCGGGCCAGTGTTCCAAGGGAGAGTTAAAATTTTATATTTTGAAGATTTGATAGCTAAAATTCAAGCTCGTATTCAGGGATAGAAGGCTAAATTGTTATCTCCGGGAGGACGATTAATATTGATTAAACATGTCCTTAGCTCGATTCCAATTTATATTCTTAGTACCATGTGTATACCTAGGAAAGTTTTATCACGGATTAATAACCTGTTGGCGGATTTGTTTTAGGGGGGTTGTGAAGGAAAACTGAAGAAAAAAAGGATAACATCTATTTCCCACAGGATGAAGAAGGTTTGGGAGTTAGAGACTTGATGATTGTGATGAATGCTTTTCGAATTAAGGCTCTTTGGAAACTAATTACTTCAGACTCTTTATGGGCTACTTTTATGAGGAGCAAATACTGGTTACATGGAGTTGCGTTGAATAGTCAACTTGTGAAAGATGGGTGTTCACCTTTTTTTAAAGAGATCATGCTGGGAAGATCTTTTATTTTGAGTAATTCGCTTTCGCGTTTTGGCATGGGGAATATCAGCTTTTTTGAGGAAAATTGGAACACGGTAGTTTCTTTCAAGAGGTCGGCGGCTTTGGTTAGTCAAGGTTTTTGGCCTTCAGTTAGCGAGGTGCTTTTAACAAATTTTGAATTGGTCCATCCAGATCTCAGAAGCTTGGCGCGTACTCTTTTTGCAGATAGATTACGTGCTGAGGAACATGGTGAGGACACGTGTGTATGGGTACCTAACTCGAATGGGCTCTTTCCCTTCAGTCGTCTTATGAAATGCTACGGAGACATGGGAAGTTCAATGCACTAAGTAGGACGATTTGGCACGACATTCTTCCATCCAGAATATCAGTTTTTGTTTGGAAATTACTCCGTAAAGGGTGCCAGTGGATTGGAAATTATACAGATGCGGTTTGAGTCTAGCCTCTCGATGTCGTTGTTGCAGCTCGCCAAAAAGCGAATCTTTGAATCATCTCTTTCTGAACGGAGAATTGGCGGTGCGGGTGTGGAGACACTTTGAACGGATTTTTGAAGTGCACATAAGGAGACCAGCAGAAATCTCCACGGTGCTCGTTATTTGGTTCAAGAGAGCCAAACAAAATTCGCAAACAGGTGTGTTATTCTTTCTTACTCGTATGTTCATTTTATGGGAAATTTGAAAACAGAGGTGCAAATGTGTATATGAAAATGCTTCCCCAAATCCTGCCTTTGTGATTTTGAACATTAGGCGTAATCTACGATTGACAAATAATTTTATAATTTCCAAGCAAGTTAGCAGTCACAAGGCACCATTACGGGCTTTGGGGTTGCATGTGATCCTAGTTCGAAGGAAGCTAGTTAGAATTGTTTTTTGGCATCCCCTTCCGGTAGATTTTGTTGTTCTCAATGTGAATGGATCCTCCCGTAAGAACAAGGCATCTGGCGGTGTGATCATTAGAGACTCTAGGGGTTTCTGTATTGTGGGAAAACAACTATTCTTCGGTGGAGGATCCAACAATAAAGCGAAAATCTTGGCTCTAGCTGAGGGCCTCCGCATTTGTCTCGCATTGGATTTCAAAAAGGTGGTAATTCAAACGGACTCGGAACTTGTTTGTGGCTGGTTTAAGGAAATTTTGAAAATCCCTTGGCATTTAGAGAATACTGTGAAGGAAATCAAATTGTTGGCGACGAAAATGAAGTTAGATTGCCAACATATCTATAGGGAGACCAACGCGGTGGCGGATGCTTTAGCGGATAGAGCACAACGAGACTATAGGACTGTCTTTTTCGATGGAAATTATTTTCCTAGGCGAGTGGCAAGCTTGATTGTGCTTGACAGATGGCATACGGCGTACATTCGCCATGGGGAAGAGTAGAGGCAGATCTACTTGGCTCTGGATTCGCTGCGAGGTACATGCAGGGGCAGTCTGCGGTGTCGAGACAGTGGGGCTGGTTATGCTGGAATTTTTTGCGTCTTGTTGCCAGGGTGAGCAGCACTTTGGTTTTGGCAATGCAGGGGTGGTTTTCTTTTGCATGAGACGAAGGCGCGAGGCTCACTCGGTGTGTCGAAGCGCAGGAACGAGACTTTTCTCTCGGCGAGGTGCACCCTGCCTTGGTTTCGGGCATAAGACCTCTTTTGGACTTGTGTCGACTGGAGCTGCAAAGACATGCATTGGCACAGTTGTGAGGTTGCATGCAGGGGCGTTTTTCTATGGTGTCGCGACAGCGTCTCTGCAGGGGGCGAGCCTGGCTTGCGGGATGCAGCAAATTCATGCTGCCTGGATGCTTCAAGAATTGGCGCAGAAGAAAACAGGGTGCGATTTGAGGACTCTATTTCGTCTCTGTGCGAAACAGAGTTTGGGTTGCTGTTTTGGCGGGGCTAGGCATAGCTCTATGCGGGACAGAGTGCGAGGCTATGTTTTGCTGGGCGGTGGACTTGCTGATGTTGCAGGAGGGTGTCGTGTGATTGACTTTGTGCTGCTTGAAAGCATTGTGTTGGCAATTTGTTTCCCTTAAAGGTTATAAATTGCTATCTGCAAGTTTATTTACATTTGGTGCAAATGTGGCGAGGAGCTGAATTTTTGGCAAGGCTTGATGAGTAATGTTGAGGTCGGACATTGTTTAGACTATTGATTTTGTCATTTGGATAGGCTTTTGGTCTAGTTTTTTGTTTGCTTGGCTATTTATACGGGTAAAGTCGCAATGTACCCCCGTTTAGTTCGTAAATCATTTTTTTGATAAGTAAGGTCTGGCATCCCATAGCTGCCCCTCCCCACAGGAGGTTTAATTTAAAAAAAAATGTATCTTCAAAATTTTTACGTTTTTTTATACACCGAAATATTTTTTAAAACATTTCTTAAAATCAGGAACCGAAACTAACACAACAAACGAAATCACAATCCTTGGTTTTGAGTGAAGAAGATGAAAATTGGAGTTCAATGGGCATCTAGAGCATTTGTTCATTTTCTCCTTTGAGAGAGTCATGGGACCATACACCATCACTTGTACAAATGATGAGATCTAAAGTTTCATTTTCACGAGGATTAGTAAAGATGTGTGTTTATGCTTTATTTGAAATTGTGAGACTCGCCGCAACACAATAAGTCAATAATGGGAATCAGTAATTAGGAGCTAATGAGATACCAACTCAGCAGTAAATTTGTGAAAAATAGTAATTAGAAAATTATTTTGATGTGAACACGGTATCCACACTACAAAAAAAAAGACAATTCAGCAACGGCTAAAAACTGTTGCTAATTGTCAAAAAACCGTTGCTAAAATGAATTAGCAACGGCACAACAACCGTCGCGCCGTGGCTATTTTAATCGCCGCTATTTGAATCAGCAACGGTAAACTATCCCATAGCTATTTCGGAACGGCTAAAAATCGTCGCTAACTCGAAAAATTTCGTCGCTAAAGCTGTTGAAAAATTTGGCTAAGACTGTCGCAAATTGAAAAATAGCGTCGATTTTTGCCGTGGCTATTTAGCGACGATTTTTTGCCGTGGCTAATTTGAAAATCTAATTGCAAATTAATAAATAGCGACGGTTTTTTGCCGTGGGTAAATTGAAAAATAGTGACGGTTTTTTGCCGTCGCTAAATAATCCGTTGAAATATGAGGGAGGAAAATTGAATTTGGAATAACTCTTGTTATATATACTTTCCACTCACAAATCCTTCAAAATCCACAACTTTAACAAATTCATTAAAATCCACTACTTTTTGAATACCCTCTGATTTTGGTGGACTTTTGAAAAACATGAATTGAATACTCCCTGATTTTGATGGATTTTAAAATAATCATTTAAAATCGGTATTTGAATACCCCTAAATTTACATGTATAATTTAAATCCTTAATTGAATACCCCTGAATTTTAATGACTTTTAAAATCCTTCACAATCCATTAAAATTCGTAATTGAATACCACCCCGCACAAAATTAATTACTCTCACTATATAAGGTAAAAGAGATAGAATGATCAAAGGTATGCAAACACAACTATACTTTGTCTATGTTTATTCTCTTCTACAATTAACTGACTTAAGCATCGGAGTGTCTTCGGCCACCAAATAGATGGTCTTTGACAATCTAACCTTGTTTTATAAGTCACATCTCGAGGAGCGCAAATTTAGACACGTTAGCTATATTTCAAAATCATGATTTACAAGATATATCTATTGTTATTGATATTTTTTACTTACATTTTAACAGATGCTAACAATATTTTTCTTTGAATTAATGATATAAAGTTTGAACTTGTCTCTTTCTTCTTCTTAGACATCGGAACAACGTTTATTTGAAAATTTCAATGTGATTAACTAACATTCACAAAAAAAAAGGCAAAAAATAGTATAGAAAAGTTGATGCAAGTTAATAAAAAATTTAAGTTTTTCCACATTTTAGATTGGTTGTTGGACAATTATTCTTGTAGACAAGTTGTCGGACAATTATTCTTGTAGAAAATAAAGACAAATGATAGTTTAATTTAATTTTGGACTATGAGTTATGTAGTTGAAAATCATTGCTCCTAATTGTATCTTATATGAATGATATTTCGACTATTGTTAAAATGATTTATGGATGGGTTCGTTCCATCTCTCATCATTCACTTGACAAATGAAATTTCAATGTAAGGTAATAACCCTCCACCAATTTTTTATGACATTTAATATTATTTTGATGAAATTTATATGTAAATAAATTGACATTATTGGTGTGTGATCAATGTGATATGAAATTATTTTATTATTTTTCGGTAAAATTTTTTTAGTATATGCTCATTCGGTTTGGGACGGGAAGAAGTCTATCTCGTCGCAATCTCAATTACAAATGAATGAGATAGAATAGATATGAGGTCCTTATGCCCGTACCGACCTAAATTAGTCTTAACCCAGCAGGACTCTGTAGCCCATACGAGCTCTTCGTTGCTTTTCTCAACAACTGAATTAACTCACACAGGTGCGATTCTTTCTTCCCATCTTTTTAGCTTTCCTTTATTTCTATAACATCTCACACAAGCTCTCTCTCTCTCATTGTTTCTAATGGCTGAATAACTGAGATTGAACTCATAACTGCAATGTAGTGATCCAAGTCTCTCACTCGGGATTTTAATGCTTTTTGCAGTGTCTAGTGTGAGATTAGAGTATTGGGTATTCTTTAATTTCTTAAAGATTTGACCTTTTCAAGTTCAACCCTAAAAATTGTAACTTTAACTGTTTTTTTTAGACTTTTCTTCACCAACTTAAAACCCTAATTGTTATCTGCTATGTTATATACAATATGAATATCAATGAATTTCTAGAGTGTGTGATTGATTTGATAGCATTTTTGGGAAAATTCAAAGTTTGATCAGTACATCGTTACCCAGAAAACCAATCCTTGGGAAAGTGGAGTGAAGTGGGATAGAGAAAGATCCATTAAAGACAGAGTTTCATCATCTCTCATAAAGTTTTCGAGGGTTTTTTAGTACTTTTTTCCCTAAATTTCGTCCGAAACCACAAAAAAGCCCAGTTTTACCTATTTTCAGTCAAAAATTTTGGACGCAGCTCCTGCTGCGTCTTCCTCCTCCCTCCTCCGCCGTGCATCTTCCTCCTCCATGCTGGTCTTAGCTTGAAGAAGAAAAAAAGAGAGATTTTAGAGGTAAATTTCAGAGTTTTTTATTTTTTTGCAAGCCGGTTTTGAGCATAGGATCCGTAACCTAGTCCCGAGATGCGACCTACGGGTCGAACACCACCCCGAAATAAAGATGCCTCCAGTGGGTCTCGAAGCAAGGATCTGTGGATCAAGTCCACAACGCCTTAACCAATCGACCACAGCCCCTTTGGCAGCTTTTTGTTTGTTTTTAGACAAATCTGATCGAATCGTGGTGTGGGTTTCTTCAATTTGTGAGTTTTTTGTGTTTGGGCCACCTGATTGGAGATATATGCATGAAATTGAGGTTAATTTGGTTGTTTTGAGGATCTTTTTGTTGAAAATTGTTTTTAAAAATTCAACTGGGATTTGTTGGAAATATGACTTTTTAAAATAAAAGAAAATGAGTGTTTAACAGGTTTTGAACCCTTGACCTCTCTCCTATTTTGATCTATGGATCACTCTCTAAAATTTAGTCTCATATCTATTATACAACTCTTTGTGGTAGAGTTTATAAGGATATAGTTAGAACTTGGGCTTGGACCCCTTGGGAGTACCACTCTTTTATGCTCGCCGTCCGAATTAGGTCGGGTCGGGTCATTAAGAGAACAACCCATTTTTTTGCTACAACTTTATTTAAATGAAAATAAATTTTGAATTTATGAAGAAGGAATGTATCTAGACGTCTTCCTTTCACACGTTTTGCCATGAGTTGCGCCGGATTTATTGCGTCCTTTATGTCAATGAATCTAGACATGATTTTTATCCATCTTAAAGCCAAAACGTTTTTCATGTTCTAGTTATTAAAAAAATGTTTTATTTATTAAATTGCATTATCTACGAATGTATCTAGCCGATTTTTTGTGTTTTGAACGAACCTTATTTTCCCTATAAATACAACACAACTTAGAGTTTGGAGAAGAGTAGATATGAGAAAAAAGAAAAACAAAACAAGAGTTCTTCCTTTTTGCAATAATAGAGATTTCGTTTTGTAATTAGTTTTGTTTTTGTTTAGCATTTCTATCAAAGAAGAAATTTTCGTGTTGTTTATTTATTTACAATGTATTGATGATTCCGAGCAAAAACAAGTGTTTAAGGGTGATAGTATTCCGTTTATCAAATGTGCAATTGTTTTTTAAATCCAAGTGGGGGATAATTGTTTACTCCTCCCATTATCCCCCACTTGGATTTAAAAAACAATTCCACATAGACTATAGATCTCATTAAGAGTTTTAATTCATCCTATTATTGCTTCAGGAATTCATGCTTTAATGTAGGAATGAGATTGCTATTATGTCAGCATGATTCAACTGCTGTATAAAATTGTTGTAACTGCTGTATAAGAGTCAACTGCTGTAAACAATTGAAATAAAAAGTTAGGAACAAAGGAATCAATTATTCTTGGGTTGAGTCGCGGACTAGGTCGCCCTCTTTAAGACGTTTCGCGGCTCTGCCCAAGATTGTGCAAGCAGTGTACTAGCCCCGCCGTCCCCAGGATAAAACAACCCAGAATCTTCTCTGTCTCGTTCAATCAATTGCACATTTGATGAACGGAATACTATCACCCTTAAACACTTGTTTTGCTCGGAATCATCAATATATTGTAAATAAATAAACAACACGAAAATTTCTTCTTTGATAGAAATGCTAAACAAAAACAAAACTAATTACAAAACGAAATCTCTCTTATTGCAAAAAGGAAGAACTCTTGTTTTGTTTTTCTCTTTTCTTTTTTTCTCATATCTACTCTTCTCTAAACTCTAAGTTGTGTTGTATTTATAGGGAAAATAAGGTTTGTTCAAAACACAAAAAAATCGGCTAGATACATTCGTAGATAATGCAATTTAATAAATAAAACGTTTTTTTTAATAACTAGAACATGGAAAACGTTTTGGCTTTAAGATGGATAAAAATCATGTCTAGATTCATTGACATAAAGGACGCAATAAATCCGGCGCAACTCATGGCAAAACGTGTGAAAGGAAGACGTCTAGATACATGGACATAATCCCGTCTAGATTCATTCCTTCTTCATAAATTCAAAATTTATTTTCATTTAAATAAAGTTGTAGCAAAAAGAATGGGTTGCTATCTCTCCCCTCCTCATAAAAAGTGGTACCTCCAAGGGGTCCAAGTCCAAGTCCTAACTATCTCCTTATAAACTCTACCACAAAGAGTTGTATAATAGATATGGGACTAAATTTTAGAGAGTGATCTATAGATCAAAATAGAAGAGAGGTCCAGGGTTCAAAACTTTTTAATCACCCATTTTCTTTTATTTTAAAATGTCATATTTCCAACAATCCCCCACTTGAATTTTTAAAACAATTTTCAACACTTTTCCTTGTTGAATTTTGAGGTTTAGGGTGGTTTTTGGTTTGTGTTTGGTGGGTTTTTGGATTTGTGTTGAAGTTTTGATGATTGGGTTTTTTATGGATAGATCGGAGATTTGATTTGTGGGGTTCATGAATTTCTCTTAAAGTTTTGATTTTTGATTTTTGTGTTTTGCGTTTTGTTCAAATTGAAATGATCAAAGATCCAATTTTGGTTTATGGGGTTCGGGTTTTGTATCTGAATTGGATTTCTTACATTCTTGGGTTTTGTTATAAATGTGTAAATGAATTTGGGTTGAATTTCTTTGTGAGATGTTTCATGGCGTTTTTGTTTGTTTGAATTCAAGGTTTGGTTGAGGTTTGAGTGTCAAAAGATTGAAACTTTTTGTGTTGTTTGTGAAGGAAATATGAGAAAAACATATGCAAATGATCCAACTTTGCCGATTTAATGTTTGTAATAGTATTTAATTGCATCTTATTTTTTTCATATATTTCATCATGTTCCCTTCAAAATTTATTATATATGTTTTATGTATCCTCGAAATTTTTACGTTTTTTTTACAGACCGAAATGTTTTCGAAAATTTTCTTAAAATCAGGAGGCTGAATTAACTCGAAAAAACACAATCACAGTCCTTGTGGTAACCAAACGGTTGTTAAACCCAATTTAGTTTGTGTTAGGTCCTCTAAGGTGACTTTTGGTTGAAGTCTAGTTGGGGTGGGGTTTCCAGAGGGTTTCAAAGCTTTTCTCTTTCCCCATTGGCAAATTTTATTTATCATGTCTCAAGGTTTCAAGCACAGCATGCTACTTTCCTGAAATTTTCTCATGTACTGCTTTTAACTGGTTGCAAGTTTTAACTAGTGGTTTGGTTTATTTTCTACTTTTCTGGTTAATAGGGGGTTATTGTCCTTAACCTAGGTAATCAAATCCTTTCGTTATCTACTCCATGTTAGTTGTTATTAGGTCATCTTTTTTAAAGATGAACAAGGAGTGGAGATATGCTCTTGCAGCTTGCAAATTATGCATTCCCATATATTTTCATGAGCATCAAAGAATATACTAGTTGCCATTTATTAGTCTTTGTGTTTGATTATGTGGTATGATGTTGACCTGCTATTGTCATTTTACATTTTGGAAACAACTTGTACTGGAGCATGGATAACAAAACCTTTGCTTAAAATTGGACACCATCCAATTATTCCCATGGTTAACTCCTTGCAATGATCACAAAGACTCGCAAAAGGTGATATTTGTTTTTGACAGCATCTGTAGAAGTGTTTTCTTGACTATATACATCTACTTTCTTAGCAATCGAACGATCTTTATGGAAAATGACATATTATATTGTGTTTGGGCTTGTGAATTGATAGATTATTAATTACTCTCACTATATAAGGTAAAGGAGATAGATTGATCAAAGGTATACAAACACAACACAACTATACTTTGTCTATATTTATTCTCTCCTATAGTTAACTGACTTAAACATCGGAGTGTCTTCGGCCACGAAATAGATTGTCTTTGACAGTCTAACCTTGTTTTATAAGTCACATATCGAGGAGCGCAAATTTAGACACGTTAGCTATATTTCAAAATCATGATTTACAAGATATATCTATTGTTATTGATATTTTTTACTTACATTTTAACAGATGCTAACAATATTTTTCTTTGAATTAATGATATAAAGTTTGAACTTGTCTCTTTCTTCTTCTTAGACATCGGAACAACGTTTATTTGGAAATTTCAATGTGATTAACTAACATTCAAAAAAAAAAAAGCAAAAAAATAGTATAGAAAGGTTGATGCAAGTTTTCAGGACACTGTAAATGAATTTCAAATGTATTAGAGACCATGTTAAGAGTTTACACAACTTGGTATTATTGAAAAAGTTAACAAATATAAAACTTCAAGTAGATCAAGTGAACAAATACAATCAGTTCTGTGTAGTTGGTGAGGGATAAGTTAATGAGTTTTAGAAAAATGTTTTAAAAGAGCTTAGCGATAATTCGGTGATTATATTAGAAACATAACCAAATAAACTAGTCTAAGTATTTCCAAATAAACAAGACAATACCAATTGACTTGAGATACTTGGGGAAGGTGGACATCCTTCGTGTGGATATGTGGGAAACCAGTGTGCCAATGTCCATTGTTTTATATAATCAGAAAGGCACATGATGTCCCTTACCTAAACCCTGTTTTCTAATGGGCTTGCATATGTAAAGCTTTGTATATAATTATCCTCCATCCTCTTAATTAATATATTTTTTTCAAATTGTAAAGTGAATCCTGAGATAGATATATATATGTGCATACTTTATAATTCATCAAATCTATCCAACTCCACATGAAGACTTAGGGGTGGGGTTTCTTCTTGTGCATGCAAGTTAGTAAAGCTGAGAATAAAGAAGAAACAATGAAAGATTAAGGCAAACTCTCTATTCGATTTCAAAGTTCGAATCTTAGGATTCTTAGGTGTACGTTATACATGATGGTTCCTTTCACTACATTAAATGTCTGGCAAGTGAATAAGATCTCTGCCATTGTCCACCAGCATATATATTGCCAAATTTTGTATTATTTCATTACTCCGAGATTCAACTGCTCGGGTTTCCTATAACCAAGTTTCAACTACTTGAAAAGTGACAATTACTTGGACCAAATTAAATGCTTTCTTACTTGGCCCTAATTTTCTTTACTTGAATTTGTTCATGAAAAATTCTAGGGGTCGAGGGAGGGGTCGAGGGATGGGTGTAACCACCCATCCTCCTCGTGATAAGTGCCCGTGCGTATCTCCAACGCGATGTGCTTATCCCGAGGAAGATGGGTGGTTACACCCATCCCTCGCCCCCTCTCCCTCGCTCCCTCCCTCGCTCTGTAGCAAAGCTCTTTGTTCATATTGGGACCTATGGCCTATCACTTGGGCCAGGGGTGGACCTACTCAGCCCTAGGTCCCTCGGTAATGCTATTGATATTGTTATTCTTGCTTCTTCTAATTTTTTATGATATGTTTTTATGCGTTTCCATAGCTAATTATGAAAACATTAAAAAAAAATTTGTTTCTTCCTAGGTGGTATAAAACCCACAAAAAAAAAAAAAAAAAAAAAAAAATATATATATATATATATATATATATAATACACCCACAACATAAAATATATTTGAAATAAATATCTAAAATAATAACTGATGAGTCCAAAAGTTGTTCTCCTGTGAGTTTGACCTACAAAACAGATGTTAGACGACCAATGATCACATTTTTGTTGTCGAAGGCACTTTGATGCTTAAGTCAACAACTCTGTTTGAAGAAGAAAGTAAATTCGGACAAAACTCAATTAAAGTTGCATACCTATGTCGAATATTCCTTTTACCTTTTATAATGGTCGCAATTAAATTTCTGTGTAACTTAAGCATGTGAGGGGCAATGGAAGAAAATGTTTCTCGTAACAGTCTCATCCTTAATGGAGATGCGTTCGTGGAAGCGTAACTACCTTCACGATTCATTTTTTGTGCAACGTTCATCTTTTTTATGAGAGAACTCGTATCGGACCTGGATTCGGGGTCTGATTCATTCGAGACTGGATTCGGGCTTTGTTTGTCTTTTCAAATGTGGGCATTTATGATTGGCTTTGTTCTTCTTGAGTTTTATGGACTGGCCCAATAGATTGGGTACTATATCTTTGTGATGGATGCTCTATGCCACGTGTACGACCGTGATGATTGATCTATTTTGATGTATCATCAGCTACTCTTCCCTTAGTTAGTGGGTATGTTCACGTATCCACTAATTGTGTGACGGTTGGTATTTCAATTGCACCTTTGCACTGGACATAACGTTGTTAATAACTTTTAGTCGGTTGATCGTCTCGATTACTTCGTTGTCTATTCATTTTCACGCATATGTTTTGGGAATTTCGCGCACCATTATGTCTCGTATGTTGCTCTGTGAGCAGTCTTTTCGTTGTTCGGTTGTATAAAGGGTGTTGTGAGGACTTTGCTTCCTCATTTACCCATCTTTGCTATTAGGGTTATTTCATCTTTCCTATTACCTTTTCCATTTTTTCTTGCTTATTCGCAATGTCTGCTGGTTACCTACTGGACGGTGAGCAGCTTACTACCTATGAAGCTCATTTTCCCCAAAAAAAGACTTCTCAAGCTACCTTAGATAGTGGCGTTTCAACTACTCTTTTCCTTCCGACCTTGAGATCATTCTTCTTCGTGAAAATTATAGTCCTTGTCGTCCGAGGAAGGGATTTATTGTGCTCTACCCTCATATGTTTTACGTCGGTCGTCGATTTCTAGTTTTTGAGCTATTCTAGTCTTATCTAGATCTTCTAGGTATTCCTCATGCTTAGATGGGCCCAAATGGTTGGAGGGTTATGGTTTTCACATGCATCAGGGTCATCCTTTCTGGTATTTCTTTAACTGCTGGAATTTTGCATTCTTTGGTGGGGTTTAGCGTGAAACCCAATCGCACTTGTTTCCTTCGTTCTATCATGTGTTTTGGCAACCTTAATGATGACATCGAGGTTGGTCGCAAGATTGGTTTTATGCGTCTGTCCACTTTAATTTACGAGGTCAGCAAATAGTAAGATTTTTCTAGGGTCCTATCAAGTGGAGAAATCTGCAATTGACCGCTGAAGAATAGGTTATCAGCGAGCTTTTTTGCAGCTTCTTGTAGTTCCTTTGGACACCTACCTTACTGGTGATATGGTGAGACCCAACGGTTTGTACAACATGAATGAAGCCGAGCAGGCTCTGCTAACTGAGAGGCAAGCCGTAGAGATTGTTGCCCGTACTATCGTTGTTGACGGTGATAACGTTGTACCTGATCAAAAAGTGAGCTCAGATGTTACGGATCTCAATGCTCTGCTACCGATCCGACTTCCAATAAGAGAAAAGTATCGAGGCTTGTAAGTCGTCGAAGCGGTTGTTTTTAAGTTTTGATTGTGTTCTGAAGAAGAAACGGCTCGTTGACTCTGTTTACCGTGCTTCTCTTAACTCGGGTTATGTCGATACAGAACCAGTGAGGGAGGACCACTGCTCTCTGCAAGAGGCGAAAGAGATGAAATTGGCATTGGATATGAGTGAAAAAGATACCATTTGTCCGTTGGACAATGGCGAAAAGACACTCCTATCTGCTTATGGTGGCCTTGACGCTGCTAAGTGTTCTAACAAGGACCCTCGGTCCTTATACGCCAAAATGCTCCAACTGGTTGTTGTTCAGTCTAAGGAGCTTAGTAGTCGTGATAGAGTTCTCGAGACGCAGTCTCTTCGTTCTTCTTCTTCTCTTGTCGATGATGGGGTGGAGGTTTCGCCTTCTACAGCCTGTTTGGGTTCTTCAATTCTTGTTGGGATTGTTACTCATTCCATTTTTGCTGCGCAACGAACGGGTGAGGATGGTTTTCCTATTGTTCCTTCTTCTCTCCCAGCCGTGGGTAATGGTTCCTCTATACTTTTGGATCCCCACGTCTTTCATTCGCGAATCAGTTGGAATGAACCTATTCCCAAAGAGATTCAGGTCAAATCAGATGGGAAGCTTTGCTGGTTTTCCTAGCTTGGCGTGCAGGGTGGTGCACGTAAGCTGATTAATTAATGGTGCAGATGGTTGGTGAAGAGGCCCTCGATGTCCGTGCTGGATTCGAGCCTTCATCGTAATGATGGTTTTAGTCTTGTAATGGACGGGATGACTCATCTTGCCTACGTAGGGGTGATGGGTTTGGGTCACCAGGTCAATCGTAATCTTGTGATTTCTCTGGAGAGGAAGCTCTTCGTGCTGCTATTGGTATTTTCCCGTGTTATTTATCAATACGTGTTAAAAGTGCGATGTTCTAAGCGGATCAAAGCGGTTGGGGTTGCTCAAGCATTGTTGGCCGAGGTGGAGGGTGTGCGGGATCAGTCTGTGACCGCACTTGAATCTTTAAGAGCTGAATTAGACAGTATTCATGCATGTTTGCATGATGTGGAGAAAGAGTTGTCGGCCAAAAAGGCACTCCATGATGAGGTCGCGCGTGTCATGATAAAACACTCTAAAAATCGTGATATTGTCGAAAATGGTGGAGCAATTACTGACTTCACTTGACGAGGTTATGGTTGATTCCTACGCAATGCTCACTACTAATGAGGGCCAACTTATTGCGGCCAGAAGTGAGCTTGCTTTTGTTAAGGACAAGTTTCGTGTTATGAAGGTGGTGGATTGGCAGCGGGTTGTCGATGGTCGGAATGAGCTTCTAGATTATATTGAGGATCTCAGTGTTGATTTGTCTCAATATATATGTCATCTGGTCTACCGAACCTTCAAGGATGAAGAGGTTGCTGAAGACCCTCTGGGTGATCCAATGGCTGAAGGGCCGCCACCTTCTCCTCTTGAAGAGAGAGTTCCTGTCAATGATCCGGCTACTCCTCTTCCTGCAGATGGTATCGTTGAGGATTTATAGATCTTTCCCCATAATCTTCTATTCCTTTGTTATCTTTGAATGAAATATAGTAGCTTTTGAATGAAGAACGAGAGTTTTCTCCTTTGTTTTTCTTCTTGTCGACTTCGTTCGTCTATATTTGCCTGATTGATTTGTATTCAAGCTTTGATTTTTACAGCTATATCTTTGTTGGTCTTTTGCTTATTCAAATTTTCCAATGCTTCAGTACGTATGTCTCAACCTTGTGTTTGTTGTCTCAGAGCTTTTGTGAAAAAGTTGTTTTGTCTACTTGTCTTCTACTTTGTTGATCTGGCGTGTTAGTTAATCCAAGGCTCTCCTAGGATATACTAACTTATTCCTCCGTTCTTTGCTCTATTTGTCTTATCAAAACAAAATTTTCCTCTTTCGAATTGGTTTGTTGAATTGGTTGTCTCGAAGATGTTGAGTCTTTCGCTCAACCTTTACTTCGTTAACTCGACATCTCAATCGACTCAGTTTTTTTACTTAGATGACTCGTTCAACTTTTACTTCGTTAACTCGACGTCTCTGTGTCGATTTGAAGTTTTATGTTAAGTTGACTTGTTCATCCAACTTATACTTCGTTAACTCGACACCTCGGTCG
This sequence comes from Berberis thunbergii, assembly GCA_003290165.1. Taxonomy (NCBI): domain Eukaryota; kingdom Viridiplantae; phylum Streptophyta; class Magnoliopsida; order Ranunculales; family Berberidaceae; genus Berberis; species Berberis thunbergii. Next base: position 54,622 of record QNQO01001093.1, read on the forward strand.
ATTCAAAGTTTTTATGTTAAGCTGACTTGTTCGTCCACCTTGGCTTCGTTGGTTCGAAATTTCAATCGACCCGGAGTCATTTTACTTAGTTGACTCGTTTGTCAAACTTTCACTTTGTTAACTCAACATCTTAGTCGACTCGAAATTTTGATGTTAAGTTGACTCGTTCGTCCACTTTGGCTTCGTTGGTTTGACGCTCCAATCAACCCGAAGTCATTTTACTTAGTTGACTCGTTCGTCCAACTCTCACTTTGTTAACTCGATGTCTCAGTCGACTCGAATTTTTTATGTTAAGTTGACTCATTTATCCACTTTGGCTTCGTTGGTTCGACACTCCATTCAACCCGAAGTCGTTTTTACTTAGTTGACTCATTCGTCTAACTTTCATTTCGTTAACTTGACGTCTCAATCGACTCAAAGTTTTTATGTTAAGTTGACTCGTTCGCCCACTTTGGCTTTGTTGGTTCGACGCTCTAGTCGCCCTGAAGTCGTTTTACTTAGTTGACTCGTTCGTCCAACTTTCACTGGTAACTCGACATTTTAGTCGACTCGAAGTTTTTATGTTAAGTTGACTCGTTCGTCTAATTTGGCTTCATTGGTACGATGGTCCAGTCGATCCGAAGTCGTTTTACTTAGTTGACTCGTTTGTCCAACTCTCACTTCGTTGGTTGATCAGACCAGAAATTTATTATTTATATCCAATTTGCATCTTGATTCCTTTTGGCTTTATATGCCGATTGTTTTGCATAGCTTCGCTTTGAAGCTGTTCACCTTCGTGGGATGTTGATTCCAAAATTGAAACTTTATTGATTTTTCTGTTTTGATGTCTTGACCATTGCTAACAGTCGTTTTTCTGGAGCAGTTACGCTACATTGTGGAGCAATTTTTCATTTGTCATTGCGTGGTTGATGTTTGTCCCCATTTTGGCATTGAGTGGAATGTACTTCTGCTGCTATTTATTGTTTAATTTATGACCTCCTGTGCTTGACTTGTTATTGCAACTCGCTTGGCATTACTCGCTATGGCTTGATAAAGTTTGTGGTTGCTACTGCCTTTGTAGGTAATTTGGAATTTTGGATTGGATTTGTATCCGCTAGTAGAGTCCCCGAGACGGTCAGTGCAGCCGTCTTCAGGGTGTTAATCTTTCTGCTTCGATATAGGTCTGTTCCTTGGATCGTTATTTTGATCTTGTGGTGGTGGTATATGTTTTTTTTCCTTTGAGTTGTTTGTTTGGTATTCCAATGAATTCATTGAGTCATCCTCTTAGGACCCAATTCTTGATTTCCTTTTTTAGCTTGTAATAGTCCTCGGTATCATGTCGCTATCCTTGTGAAAAGAACAGTACCTGTTTTTGTCTCGTCCTTCTGGGTATCCTCTCATTTTGGGTGGTCAGTGAATGTTCTCCCAATTTGCCACGTGTTTTAAGATGTTGGTTCGGCTTGTCTTTAGGGCCATGTACAATTTGTACTCCTTTTTCATTACGCTGGCTATCTAGTCATGATTGGGTTGTGCCAATTGTGACTTCCTGGATTCCCACTTGTTGGACTAGGTTCTTTCGTCGTTTGAATTTTTTTAATGATTGTTATCCTCCCGTGGTCCATCATCTCGCCTTCTTTCCTTTCCTGTTTTCTTGAATGGTTTTCCCTTTCCTGTTCATTCTTTCTCCTCGCAGCTTTCATCTTTTCAAGGGAAATGTGTTTCTGTGTTGTTTTTAGTAAGGATTGCCATGCCTTTTGGAGGCTCTAGGTTAAGGGCATTGAAATAGGGATCTCTCTTCAATCTGGCGACAAAGGTTGTGGCAGTTGTGTCGTCGCTACATCCACCAATCATTTTCAATTCATTGGTAAAGCGAGTGACATAATCTCGTATTGTCTTTTTGGGCTTCTGTCCGATATGCAGGAGGTAGGAGTTTATCAACCTCAATGGTAAGCTATTGAACCAGTTCATCGATGTGGAAGTCAGGCTAGTTGGGAATATTGTTCTGCATAGGATCTACTATGTGGTTTCCTTTAGGGCCATCATGTGTTGGAAGTGTCTTAGGTGATCTATTGGATCGGTGGTACTATCATACACTTCAAACTTCAGTGGAATGAACTTTTTGGCATTGCTTTTTTCATAAGTGCGTCGGAGAATGGTAGCATGGCTAATTCGTATAGTATGTTGGGATCCGTGACTCAATTTTGAACGAGATTTCAGCAAGCGTTCCATCACACTGTGGAGTCTTGGCTTGGGGGAGTTCATTCCTCTCAATATTTCTCTGTTGGGGTTTTGCTGGGATTTAGTAACTTCCTTGAGTTCGATTGGCGTAGTTTTGTTGGGGCGGTGCGTAAACAAAGTCAACTGGTTGGATGCATTCCTGGGTGATTTTTTCCAACATTTTCGCCATGTAGTTCATCTGGGCATGAGTAGGTCTACCCAAGGATCTGTGACGGCCTAGCCAGATGTTGGGGTTGTTCGGGCTATTGCGTGTTGTGGACTTGGATTCTTGAGTGCCATCGATCTGATGATTCAGGCTGCTTCCAGTTTGTGATGCATCATTGCCAGTAGGAGAGTAGTTGTGATCATCACTGGGTTTAGGACCTATAGAGTGCGTCGTTTGTTCTGATGACCTATTGATCTTCTATCAAATTATGGTTAGCTTTGTTACCGTGGGTTTAGGATCCGTAAAGTGTGTCATTTGGTTCCCCATGGACTACGCCAAACTAATGTTTTCAAAAGTTGTCCTCCTGTGAGTTTGACCGGCAAAACTAAGGTTAGACTGCCAAGGACCACCTTTTTTGTGGCTGAAGGCACTCTATTGCTTAAGTAAGCAACTCTGTTTAAAGAATGAAGTAAATCTGGACAAAACTCAATTAAAGTTGCATACCTGTGTCGAATGTTTCATTTACCTTTTACAATGGTCGAGGTTAATTCTCTGTGTGACATAAGCATGTGAGGAGCAACGAAATGAGATGTTTCTCGTAACAGTCTCCTCCTTAATGGAGATGCATCCGTGGAGGCGTAACTCCCTCCACAACTCTTTTTTGGTGCAACGTTCATCTTCTTTATGAGAAAACTAGTGTCGAACCAGGATTCGGGCTTTGATTCGTTCAGGCCTGGATTCGGGCTTTGTTTATGTCTTCTCAAAGGTGGGCCTTGTCTGGGCATTTGTAATTAGCTTTTTCTTCTTGGTTTTATGAACTGGCCCAATAGATTGAGCGTTATATCTTCGTGATGGATGCTCTATGCCTCATGTATGACCGTGATAATTAATCTATTTTGATGTATCATCAATAACTATAAAACACAATGAAAATATATACCATTAAAAATCTCATACAAAATTTCATGTTTAGATTGCCTCGTAAAACCCTTTTAAAAAAAATTGTATTAGGATCTTATTACATTCGCACATTTCATATTTTGTTACTTTAAACTTAATCTTAATTATATATTCTAGTTATTAAACTAATTAGTTTTGCTGACTTAAACTAGGACTCTAGGGTTCAAGTGGATATATACGATGCACTTGTACTTTTTTTCATAGTTGTACTTATTAGATAAATGCACATTACTAAAATACAATTAATATTTTATGATTTTTATGTCTATCTGCAGATGTTATTTGGAGTTTGTTATTTAAATATCAACCTAGGGCAGGAAAAATTTCTGGCTCCGCCTTGGATAACTACTATTATCGACCAATAACCTTTTGTCATTTTGCCCCTTCTTAACTACGTTCTTGGGTTCGCCACTGACTTGGGGTATAATTTATGCTAACCAGTTTAATAACGATTGAATAACACAATCACATAATGCGGGGAACTAAATTAAACATGAAGCAAAAAAGATAAATAAGGGAACTTCTTCAAGCTATCCCCAAGGGATGTAATCAAACATCCACTATGGAAAAAAAATTAATAATAATAAATAGGTCACGAATACAAACTTCACAATATATAAGTCTAACCCCTCTATAAATTTGATTTAAATTAAGACTTAACCCCACCCGCTTATTTATAGCTTACCTGTCATCACGTCTTCAATGCCTCAAGGCCGTAGTTGGCTTTCAAAATGATCTCTTCAAGGCCACTACCAACCTCCAAAGTCGACCAACTTTACATGGTATATTCTTCGTTTCCACTACTAGACTCATACCTTAAAATAAGTAGTGTTTCTTTGGAACAACAATCTCCTAAGGACGCTTAAACAACTCTAAACAAACCTTATGCGAAAGATTAACTTGGCAGGCATACAGAAGGTCGGGGATGGAAATCACAACTAACAATCTAAATGTTGCACCTTGCTTCATTTGGGGGATTCTACACTAAATCGAATCACGAATGCAATGACAAACTTAGCACAAGACATTCAATGGGCTCTAGGATCCTGCAAAAATAAGGACATATTAACTCCTTAAAGGCATTATTGATTGGATAATCACAAGAGTAGACAAGTGCACCATGCAATTCAACGTGTTGCACCGAGTTTCAAATAATAGATAATTTCCTGTGCTTTTGTGTTTAGGGAATGAAAACCATTTATGTGTTTAGATGTGGGGGTCGGAAGCTACCCTTATCCACCTTAGGGGGACGATGTGCATTTTCAAACCTAATCCTAGAGTAAGGAACAAAGCAAACATGCATGCAATCTCTAGAGCGGTGTTGGTTTTGATGCCTCCAAGGAACGGAAAAACCACGCTTTTCCACCACGACATGCGTTTTCAAAACCTAACCCTAACGTAACTGGGAAGCCCAGTGTGCCACGTAAGGGTATGTGAATTCCCCACTGCTAGAAATTGTTCATATATAAATTCAAGTGAATTTGATATTGTTATTTTCTAATTTCTATCATTGTTTTTTTTTTTTAATTTGAGTTTTGGAATAAATAGCAATGGAAACATGCTCGTAGAGGATATAGTAGATTAAAAGAGTAACCAAGTTTTCTCACAAAAGCTTTTCATTTAAGTATTTTTTGGGGGGTCCAAATATTTATGAGACATGTGGCTTTAAAGGCATTCTTAAATGTCATAATCACATTTTTTACTTGATGTTGTCGATTCATGTTCTCCTTAACCTTAACCTGCATAGGAAAAACACGTGAGTCAAATACCATCATCATGGCGGCTGATGACATTTCGATGCTTAAGTTAGACAATGCTTGAGAAAGGTATAATGTTCTTAATTGGGTTCTGAAGCATACATTTTTCATCAACCATGTGTCCTATTTATCATGCAAGAATCCTTGTTCGGCTAGGCCTTTGGTGGCGTAGTTTAGGAAAAGATATCTTGTTCGATATCATTTCCCTGCTAGAAGTCGTCCATATAGGAGAGTTTTTCTACTCAATTTGTACTCCAAGATCTACGAGAGATTCTTCCCTTTTGTAGTGTTGTCCATGCGTGAAAGTTTTCATGCATGACTTATACTCCGGTATTTGTTTCCTAGTCGAAATCGATATATTGTTGGCCCGCCCGTCTTAGATTGATCCCTCAGATACTTGCCTTATTCGGTCTTACGGGTATTGAGCTTGACCATGTGACATATGGGCTTATCAGGGCACTGCTATTTCGGTTTAACCTCCTAGACCCTGCCTCGATGGGCTTCGTGTTGTATGCGATTTGCCAAATTGGGCCTACTTTGCTATGTTGACAAGATCATCATGGCACGTGTACATTGTGGATTGTTGTACGGTTTGGTGTATCATCAGCTACTCCCCCCCCCCCCCCCCCGAGTTAGTGGGTCATCTTGCCAGTCCACTAAGTTAATTTAATAGGAACTGTACAGTCGTGATGATTGAGCCCGAAACATCGTCTCAAATGGCGCACATCATTAAATGGGTATGTGACTGCTCAATAAAGGGGCGCAAATCTCTGACTCTATATAAGTTGACATCTTTGCAAATGAGAGTTTCTTTACTTCTAGTCTTTTAGAAACTCCTACTAGTTTTCTTGCTTCTACGTTATTGCCTCTGTTTTTGCAAGTGTACTAAAAATTTGTACTCTCTTCCATCGTGAACCAAGTTGAACTTACTCCCAAACATGAATTGTCCTACGCTTGCTCCAATTTTTTGCGGGACAGGTTAGTTGATGAATCCGGTTTGGTTAAACTCTGAGATCAATACCAGATTCATGAAGACCTGGAACTTACCCCATTGGGTTCTGAACAAACCTCGTTGATGCCTCCGCAAGGGTTTATCGCCTTGCACAAAGTCATGTTTCAATCTGGACTCTGTTTTTCGGTTCCGAAAGATATATTGCACTTCCTGACATATCTTCGTATTCCTCTCGCACAGATGGTACCGAACGGATTCAAAACCTTGATTGTTGTTTTTATCAGGGCAAATGACACTGACCTTTGGTTGACTCCGCGGGTTGTCCATCGGCTGACTTTTCCTTGGCTGAATGCTCACGGGGCCTGTAAGCTGAGCACGCCAAATTGCCTGAGTCCACTGTCGAACGATTTCAAGTCTTGGGAGAAGTATTGTTTTCTTGCTTCTTCAAATTTTGCGTACTTTAAGCTGGAGGGGGGTCCGTTTGTCAGATACTTGAAATTTGATTGCAGTAAGCATAATGTTCATCTTCATTTTTCATGTTCGATCATTGTGGATGTTGCATTGAATTGTTGTTTTATTTCCTAAGAGAAAATTTTATGGCTCTAGTTTTCACTAAGGTATCGATGATGAAAATGTTCAATGAGCTCTCTTTTATGACCATCGAAGAGGTTATGGTTTCGAACAACATCGTGCAAGATGGGTTGTTAAAAAATTTTCATGAAGCTCCCACTTAGATCGATCGATGCATTGTTTCCTAGTCGAAATCGATGTATTGCTGGCATGCCCATCTTAGATTGATCCCTCAGATACTTGCCTTATACGGTCTTACGGGTATTGGGCTTGACAATGTGACATATGGGCTTATTAGGGCACTACTATTTGGGCTTCGTGTGGTCTGGGCTTTGCCAGATTGGGCATGCAATTGGGCTTGTTTTGCTCTGTTGATGAGATCATCATGACACGCGTGCATTGTGGATTGCTGGACGGTTTGGTGTATCATCAGCTGCTCCTCCGCCCCCCGAGTTAGTTGGTCATCTCGCCGGTTCACTAAGTCAATTCAATAGGAACTGTACAGTCATGATGATTGAGCCCGAAACATCATCTCAAACGGCGCACATCATTAAATGGGTATGTGACTGCTCGATAAAGAGGCGTGAATCCCTAGCTCCATATAAGTTGACATCTTTGCAGAGGAGAGTTTATTTACTACTATAGTCTTTCTGAAACTCCTACTTGTTTTCTTGCTTCTGCATTCTTATCTATGTTTTCGCAAGCGTACTCAAAAGTTCGTACTCTCTTCCATGGCGAACCAAGTTGAACTTACTCCCAAGCAGGAGTTGTCCTACGCTTGACACGAGTTCTTTCGGGGCAGGTTAATTGATGAATCTGATTTGGTTAAACTCCAGGATCAATACTAGATTCCTGAAGACTTAGAACTTACCCCATTGGTTTCTGAACGAACCTCATTGATGCCTTGGCAAGGGTTTATCGCCTTGCACAAAGGCATGTTTCAATTTGGACTCCACTTTCCGGTTTCGGAAGATATCTGACACTTCCTGACGTATCTTCGTATTCCTCCCGCACAGATGGTACCGAACAGATTCAAAACCTTGATTGTTGATGATGCAGTCATTTTTCGCTCCCTGCTTTGACCTAGTCTCGCTGACATGCTGACCTGCACAAGTAACACTCGTGAGCCACTGACCACCATTGTGATGGTCGATGGCACTCCAATGCTAAAGTCAGACACAGATCTGAGGAAGACGTAATGTTGTAAACACGAAATTTTTAGCGTACCTTAGCTTACCAACCTCATGTCTTATTTATAGTGCATGAGTCCTGGTTCTACCAGGCTATTGTAGGCATAGTTTAGGAAGGAAATCTTCGTGAAGATCCCTATCTAATTAGGAGTCATGTTGTAGGATGGAAGTTCCCTATTAGCCCTGTGCTCCTAGATACGCGGGTGATATTTTTCAATCCAAGATCAATCCGTAGAAGGGAGTTTCCCTGTGTAGAATTTACTCTGGTATTTGCTTCCTAGTTGAAACAAAGAGCTATTATAGTTGCCCGTTCAAAGCTGATTCTCGAAATACTTGCCTTAGTATGACTTGCGGATATTGAGGATAATTGTGAGATGTGTGGGCCTAGCATGCTGTAAGAGGGTTTACATGTTAATTGTATAAATTATACTCTTGAAGTTATATGTGCTGTAGTAGGTGAAGACGATGGTATTGTGGTGAATTTGCTTGTTACGCCAATCATTTTTTTTTGTTCTTTTTATACAAAAATAGAAATCTTTTATTCAAAGAAAGCAACTTGTGGAAGTCCAACGCAAAACTAAAATCTACTACTTCAGCAGTGCCACTACTACTGCTACTGCGAGATCTACTATCGTTGCTAGTAACATGAGCAAAACTGAAACTATCAGAGTTCCCTGCTGCAGATAAGAACTGATTAGGGACTGCAAATGGCAAGATAGAACACTCATGTATTTAGCAGTGAGTAAGTGGATGCGCCAAGAGATTTTTGTTGCGATTGATATGGAAACTATGAACTGACACTTCACCAAATTGACATTTTTGTAACAACTCCAAAACAGTAACATTTTTTAGCTATAACAATCCACAAAGCAATTTTACACATTTTTACAAACAAAGTGATAAAATAATTGTATCACTATGAAGAGTATGGGCCTACAAGTGATACTATTCATGATGATTTAATTTATTGTATCATTTTTTTTTGTATAACTATTTTTCATTTTTTTGACTAAATCTAGTTTTTATTTGAAATTATTTGGTAGATTGTTATGGCTCAAAAGTGTTACCATTTTGAGAATTGTTACAAATATGTCAATTTGGTGTAATGTGATGTATTGTGTGCAGTCCTATTTTGCAAGTTCTGCCATAATATTAGATCCCTCCAATCTAGGTATTTGTTTCTCCCTCAGCGCCTTCACTACCTACAACACAAGGGATTGAATGGTGCAGGTTGCAATGTTATAGACCATTAGAAAAGATGAAAGTTTATTGTGTCAAATAGAAATTGTGCCTAAATTATTGGCAATAAGATGATTAATGGTTTCAGTTTGTATATACTTTCTTGAATTGGAAATTGAAACACTGGAAATGATTCATATGCTCTGATCCGCGGTTTTTTTATGTTAATGTAGCTGGCTGGATTCCATGATGGGGTCAGATCTTGGGTTTTCTATTTTTACTGCTTTCAAAAGCATATTGCATACATTGATTTGCTTTCACTAAGGACTACTTAAGCATTTACACCACCTAATCCATGCTCGTATCGTAGGTAAATACAAGACTTAACATTCAACCTTAACTAATATCTCATTTTATTCGTTGCATCTGGTCACATATATTCATGGTACACTGAATCTGGTCACATAAACTCTAATACTCTCAAATATCAATGAGATGGAAATAGTCTAAAATCAAACCAGAAACTAATTTGTTTGTATCATTGACTTATAAGCATACCAGATTTTGATATTTTCAATAGACACAAGACTCGCAGATGGCATAAAAAATAAAAGGATAAAACTCAATAATTTAGTTATTTTGTGGAAAAAAGATCTGAGGTATAGGGGATGAGCGGTCACATCCATTTCCTCGCCATTTAGAATTTTCCATCTTAAAGGGCATAAAAGTTTGGTAACATGTCCTATCAACATAAGGGGGACACTGAGATTGGCAATCAAGCCGCCTGGGGTCCTTCATGTCGGTGGAAGGTTGCGAACGCGCCACATTTTCTACTGAAAATATAAATGGATGTAACACAAGGAAACTAATATTTTCAATAATTGGATTAAAAAATTGGGGAAAACAACTCCACTTGTTTAATTTCTTGCTTAGCTAGCACTATGTATTATATAACTTGACCACAATCAAACAAAACCAAAGTCAAACTAATCCAACATACATGAACTGTCAAGGACTCTTCATTCAAATTTCATCTTTCAAGTGATTACTTAGTTCTGTAAGTGAGATTTTACCTAGAGTGATTGAAGAAGGTAGATAAATGGCTATATAAATGAGGTTATGGAGAGTGTACTAAGATCATAACCCAAAGTCCCATTAGAAATGATGGGAAGAGGGGGAGGAAAGGGGGCCTCAACGGCCTCACTTTATGCAACTCTTTTTGTTTTATCGGTTTCTTTGATTTTGCCATTAGAGATCACTGCCGACACTTACATTTACTCCTCTCCACCACCTCCGGTGCACAAGAAATCTCCTCCACCTCCTTACCACTACAAATCACCACCACCTCCTCCCCCTGTTTACAAATACAAGTCTCCACCACCACCAGTGTACAAGTACAAATCTCCACCTCCACCTGTATACAAATATAAGTCTCCACCCCCACCAGTGTACAAGTACAAATCTCCTCCACCACCACCATACAAGTACGAGTCACCACCACCACCACCATACAAGTACAAGTCCCCTCCACCACCCCCTTACAAGTACAAGTCTCCTCCACCACCACCATACAAGTACAAATCTCCTCCCCCTCCACCATACAAGTATAAGTCTCCTCCTCCACCACCATACAAGTACAAGTCACCACCACCACCACCATATAAGTACAAGTCTCCTCCACCACCCCACTACAAGTACAAGTCACCACCTCCACCCCCATACAAGTATAAGTCCCCTCCACCACCACCCTACAAATATAAGTCTCCTCCACCTCCCCCATACAAGTATAAATCACCACCCCCACCACCATACAAGTACAAGTCTCCCCCACCCCCACCATACAAGTATAAGTCTCCTCCTCCACCACCATACAAGTACAAGTCACCACCACCACCACCATATAAGTACAAGTCTCCTCCACCACCCCACTACAAGTACAAGTCACCACCTCCACCCCCATACAAGTATAAGTCCCCTCCACCACCACCCTACAAATATAAGTCTCCTCCACCTCCCCCATACAAGTACAAATCACCACCCCCACCACCATACAAGTACAAGTCTCCTCCTCCACCACCATACAAGTATAAATCTCCTCCCCCACCACCATACAAGTACAAGTCACCACCACCACCACCATATAAATACAAGTCTCCTCCACCACCCCACTACAAGTACAAGTCACCACCTCCACCCCCATACAAGTATAAGTCCCCTCCACCACCACCCTACAAATATAAGTCTCCTCCACCTCCCCCATACAAGTACAAATCACCACCCCCACCACCATACAAGTACAAGTCTCCTCCTCCACCACCATACAAGTATGAGTCACCACCACCACCACCATATAAGTACAAGTCACCTCCTCCACCACCCTACAAGTACAAGTCACCACCACCACCCCCATACAAGTATAAGTCCCCTCCACCTCCCCCATACAGGTACAAATCACCACCACCTCCACCATACAAGTACAAGTCTCCTCCACCTCCCCCATACAAGTACAAATCACCGCCACCTCCACCATACAAGTACAAGTCACCACCACCACCACCCACTCCAGTGTACAAATACAAATCTCCCCCACCACCACCACCATACAAGTACAAGTCGCCACCACCACCTCCCCCAGTCTATAAATACAAGTCCCCTCCTCCTCCTGTTTACAAGTCTCCTCCACCACCACCACCAGTTTACAAATACAAGTCCCCACCACCAGCTGTTTACCTATACAAATCACCTCCTCCTCCTCACCACTACTGAGGACAGCTCCATGACACTGTAAGTTCATAATCTTATTAATCTCTTAATTAATCATTCAGAATTACATCTCTTACATGAAATGGGACAATGAATTAGTAAAGCAAACAAATTGATCATTTCCTTTTCATGTTTGTTGCATGCAGGCAGAGGAGAAGTCTCGTAGGACAGGAGCTATCATAATAATGGGAAGGCATGCACATGTATTTACAAGAGAAGAAATGTCTGGGTTACATGTTAAACTTCAATAATAACGACTTTATTTATCATCAAAGTATCTTTTGGAAAGCAATGTTTGATAATTAGGTTTCATTGATTTGTAATTCGTACGACATGCAAATATTTGTGTTTCTGAGGTGTGTGAATCTATTGTAGTTGTGAACTTTTGAATGAACAAGTGGATGAAGATTCATGACCAAAAACTTGATGGCAATACACACTCATGCATTGACTGATGATATGGACGTTCCTGTTTCTCAATCAATACTATATGGACGTACTAGCTCTATTAAAGTTCTTATCTACAAAAGTTGGTGAAGTTTATGACGATAATATATATAACACACATTTGGCGTTCCAAACCATAGAGTAAAAAAGTTTAAAGGATATAGAATATTTTAGAGTAAACATCTGAATTGCTATGAAAAATTAAGAATGATATAGTCATCTTATCGCCTCAACGCTCTGTTGGGTTAATTAAGTGTATCAGTTTTACAACCAGGACAAGAGAACAATGCTTTACTTTTACGCGCTTCTAGTTTTTCCAATTTATAGATAATGAGGTGTAGTGGGTTTTCACGAAACTGATAAAAATAGCAATGTAAAGAAAACTCCTACTCCTATAAACAGAGTTTTGAAATTCAATCGTTGTAAAGTAATAATTAATTCCACTAGCTAATTATCACTTTTACACAAAACAAATATGTAGCCTGAGTGGTTAAGTGCTCAACTTTTCCCCTCTGGTCATATTTCAAATTTTTCAGAAATTACTTCACTTGGAGATATGTATATATAGTAGAATTTAAATGATGTTGTACAAAAAAAGAATTAAAATAACTGTAATAAATTAATTGAAATAAAAAAAAAACACTATTTATCAAGTTATTTTATTAATTAAATTAATAAAAATTTGAAAGATGTAAAAAATAATGTAATTTGTGGAGACGAACTCCTTACTATAAAAATCATTTCCACAAAGTTTCATTGATTTTTTGAAACTACTAACTCCATCAGACATGGCGTTCAAGATAACAATGAAATTGAAAAAATGATATTCTCCAACTTGAACAACGCATTTAACCATTTTGTATATCTCCAATTGGGTTGATTTTTTGCGAAACTGAAAATATATTTATTTCAAAGTTTCTAAGTGGGTGAATTGAAATTTGGGTTTTAAATTGGATCATGAATCTGTATAAGTCAGATCCCAACCATACACAAAATACTGATATTACGATATTTCAATCAAACTGTAGTTTTTACTTTTGCATAAAGGATTGCTTTGATGCTTCCTGAAAAATAATGAACAAAAGAACCGAGTTTTAATCTTCCAGCTACCACCATAGAGCTACATTGAAACATCAAAGTCCGCTACTCTCAGTCAATCTATTGCAAGATAAAGATGGATTATCAGATGGCCCTTGAAGGTTATGAAAGGCAAAGAAGGACGGAAGAAGATTTGATTTAAAAGGCATATTTTGCAAAGGACCCACATACTAATTGCCACCTAGTTCTCAGAAAACCAAGACGTGAAAGTTGTCATTTCATTTGGCTGGATTGATGGTTTCATGCATGGTTTTGTCATTTCAAAGGACCACGTACTAATTTCCACCTAGTACTCAAGAAAACCAAGATGTATTATTATACATCACGCTTATCTTTAAATAATATTCAAAGACCTTCATAATGGGACACTGGGGTCAGAGTTATTTGCAAAAGATGGATATCCTGAGAATCAATCTTTAAAACAAGAAACCAAAATATATAATACTGGCAAAAGTAAATGATGCAAGATAATGATTGAGTGAAGGGAAATTCTAAATGTCGAGGGAAAGAGCGAGGAAACCAGCTAGGTAAACGAGGTGGCGGGGGGTGAACCGTTCACCCCCCTCGAGATGTTTTCCGCGCGCACATCTCGAGGGGGGTGAACGGTTCACCCCCCGCCACCTCGTTCACCTCGCTGGTTTCCTCGCCCTTTCCCTCGACACATAGAATCTCTCTTGAGTGAATCACACTAACTACTACTTAACATTTAACAAGAGATGATAACCTTTCGCTTTCCAAATTTTAATACGCGCTTTGATATATGTCAACTAGCTATTTTATAAAAACTCTTTTTTTTTCTAATAAAAACTCATCCAAGGCCTAAAATTCTTAATCATAGTGTGTTTGCTAAGTCTCTTATTAAAAACTAAGAGACTTGTTTGAGTTTTTTAAATTATAAAGGAAGACTTGGCAAACTTTTGGAGTACTTGTTTTCCGCATCAAAGAAAATGATCATTTTGCTACACCATAAATGAACCCAGTTGTTTTCCGCATCAAAGAAAAATTCACAAAGGATGCAACTAATAACATTTGTGGTAGTTGATATCACAAGTTCAGGATTATAACCCAGTCAAAGGCATTTAATGGTTCTAGGATCAAATAAAAACGTTTGTTTTCGCTTATGAAATATTTGGGGGTTGTCCCAATTTATCAAGGATGTGAAAAAATTGTTCAGCTTCGATGATTTGGTTATAATTTCAATAAATATATAGTGTATGGTTGGAAAGCGATATTGCTTACTCTTGGTTGGCAATTGCAGACTAGTAGACGCACATTCTCTTGTCGATGTCAGTCTATACTTTAATTGCAACCAGCATCCCATTTAAAATGATTGAGAAAATTCAAAAAATAATTGTCTCGTTGTTTTGTGGTGGCCATTCAAGTGGAAATGGGTCACATGGTTTGAAAATTACTCTTGATCATGAAAGCTTTTCGATTGAAAAATATTTGGTAGAGGATGTGTCACTATCTTTCCAAATTGCAAAACACAATTGGTCAAAATTTTTCAAGGATGTGTTTCTATTGCGTGAAATTCTAATTGAGAATATAACATGGAAAATAAGTGTCATGTTTTACAAAACAAGGAGAGGAATTGATGTGATTTTTACAAATAGTGTGAAGGAAAACCTTTCTTCTAACAATGTTGGAGCTCATAATATCTTCTAAAACAATGAAATTAATCAGGAAACCTCTAGGCTCTAGTTGATAACTTACATTGGAAGAGAAGTTGATTTACATTAACAAAGAACATATTTTGAAAAAATTGAGCTCATTAACTCTTTCGAAACAATGAAAACCACTAAGAAAATATCATTATTTCATCTTTGAATTGAAGAGGAACTAATTTGCACAAGAAAACTAAGCAATTTTTGTATGAACTCAATGGTTTTTTGCCTGAATCATTCCAAGACCATTTTTAATGGATATGGATTTACAGGAGGCCAAGATATATAACTTTATCCATCTTGGATACCCAACCGAATGGATAACTCCTATCCATCATGGATAAACTATCCAACTTTCAAACCACTATTTTAATCATACTATTTGCCCCATATCCTGCCTTGCCACCATCACAAGCCTTAAAAGATTGCTCATCAAATACGTGCAATAAGTTTGTATGGTTAAGACCCCCTTCTAACAATAGAGTATCATTATTACTTGATAGTATAAATAACAAAGCATCACTAATTTTGCTATCTATTTTGTGTGGTTGAGACCCTTTTGCAGAATAGTATAAACGATAGAGCATCATTAATACTTGATAATAGGATAAGTGAATTATTGTCCCTTGTGACATTCACGATATGTGTGCAACACGTTTAGTGTGGTTTGACTTATTTTAATAGTGTATTGCATTAATAATTGACTTCACTCAGTTATCCAATGTACAATTACTGAATAAGTTCATAAAAGGAACTCATTCAACATTTTCATTTTATCTTTGCAAACGTCTCAACTACGGACATTACAAATACCCTGTACTGGGAAGAATCCTTGTTTACAACTAATAGAAGACAGTAATGAATCTTGTCTAAGACATGTTCAACACATTGAGGACACTATCACAACGTGTATTGTTGTAATCCAATATCAACAAGATGAAGAGGGTCAAAGCTCTTCTTACGACATTCCAGTAAAAGAAGGCAAGTCATTGAGCGTAACAAAGAATGTCATGTACGACTCTGGATTGACTACATCCCACCAAATCCAACTTATCTGGAATCTTATTTTCATCGTCGCAATCGACTGAGTAAATGTATGTTCGTCCGCATCTTGAACGCATTGGAGAAAAACGATCCCTACTTTCAACAAGGCGTCGATACAATTGGAGGAAAGGTCATTTGTTTCTTCAAAAGATGATGGCCTCAATCCGTATGCTTGCGTACGATTGTCCAGTCGATCAACTTGATGACTGGTGTAGAATCAGAGAAAGCATCGCATTACTTCATTTTTTATTTATTTTCATTTTTATATGAACCGCTTTTGTAGGTCTATGATCTCCATATTTTGTGGTTGATACCTACAAAAGTCAACTCAGCATGATATTCATGGTTGCTACATCAAGTAGAAACTCGAGGATTTCCTGACATGTTGGGAAGTTTGGATTGCATGCACTGACAATGAAAGAATTGTCAAGTGGTTTGACATGGAACTCATATAGACTATGTGAATAAACTTACCATTATCCTTGAATCCGTTGCAAATGGGTCACTGTGGATCTGGCACCATTTCTTCGGACGGCTTGGTCCCACTACGATATGAACATTTTAGATCATTCGTCCTTATTCAATGACATAGCCCATGGTACTACATGGGGTATTATCTCTTAGACGGGATAACCATAAATGGGTCACTCTTTTTCAAACCATCAATCAACCAATCTCTAACAAGGAACGATTATTCACTTAATACCAAGAAGGTGTTCGAAGGGATGTTGAACGTGCATTTGGAGTGTTACAATCTAGGTGGGCAATCATCAAACGCCATGCCTGACTTTGGGTTATAGTTGATCTATCTGCCATCATGACAACTTGTATTCGGTTGCACAACATGATGATTGAAGATGAAGTTTACTTGGATCCTGAAAACTTTAAACCGTTATCTCATGAATTTGAACCAACACCAATGATGACGCCCACACCATTGCATGCGTTACAATCGTTATTGAATTTGCATAGGATGCATTCAAAGAAAACTTATTGGCAACTAAAACATGATTTAATTAAACATTTATGGACAACTTCTGGAAACACTTAATAGTTTTCGATTTGGTGTTGTTGTACTTTTTTTTGTTATATTATTGTATTTACTTTTATCATATATATTTTTTTGCTTTAAATGAAATAAATGACAAATTTGCTTGAAATTAAAACATTTTACTAAGAAACAAATTATATTACATACTTAAATAAACTACATGTTTTCTTGATAAATAAACTTAAAGACCAGCTGCAGAACCAGATTCGGGCGTGGCCTCCCTTTCCATAGGGTCATATGTAGAAGGAGTGGCATTCATCTTTGTATGGTGTCGTTCAAATATCTTGTTCTACCTGTCCATCCAGTATTGTTGCTAAATTAGATTGATACTAGTAAGATCCATTGTCATAATGTTGTCTTCTCTGGTTTTTCATTTGTCTTCGTAATCTGTAAGTGCAGCTCTAACTCATTTTTTGCAATTGTGACGTCATCATATCCAATCTTTTCTGTGCATGAAGGAGAAAGTAGAAGAAGATGATGAAGAACCGTTACGCCTAGTAGACTTTGTTTGGTTCCAATCGGTTTAGTCAAACGATCTGTTTTCAGCATAAACGAGTCTAGATATTTGTTCAAAGAGACCCCTGCCAATGTTGAGCCTCCCCAGCACAAGGATAACTAGTATCCGATTTGTTTCCAACGAAATCTTATCTAGCATATCTCTTGCTGAATGTTGTTAATACATTATCCGCATCACTATTCCATTGGTGCCATTAGGCGTGTCTTTGAGTATAGCAACAAGTCTCAAACTAAACGAATTTTAAATATAAAAGTAATATACCTTATTAGTGTGTGGATTTCCACTATGATTTTTGCATTCTATATTGTCAAATTCCCTTGGAATTTGTTCACAATCGATTGAATCATTTTCCATCGATGTTAGAATGCACTAGGTGAACAATTGAATGGATTTTCGCCCAAAACACTTGAATAAACGATTCAAATATTTGCTCCCACATTGTTTGGTGCCAATAAACTGATCTTCTCTAATGGTTATCCAAGCCCTGCATAGGGCTTTGTCTTCAAGTTTAGTGAAATTGGGGTTACGGTGAACCATAGATTTTGCTTGGGAGATTGGTTGAGATGTAGACATTAAAAGAGAATTGCAAGAGAAGAATGAGAGAGAGAGAATTGCAAGTGTGAATGATAGATGGATTGGATTTTGAATGGTCGAAATTTTATAAGCAAACAGAACAACTATTCATTGCAAGCCGTCCGACATAAAAACCATCCATTTTGGCAAAATAGCCTAATGCCATCTTGTATAGATAGGAATATGGATGGATAAGTTTTATTCATATCCATCCTTCACCATTCGAGGTGGTCTAAATGGCTAAATAGTGTTGGGAACCTTTTATACCTTGTGGCGGCACAAGCTTCATTTTTGTCAACAAATTTTAACATCATATGGTGGCACAAAGTGATATATGGGAATGGATATAATCCATTATAGCTGTTAGAGTCTGCAAATGCATGGAAATCCCAAAATGTAACCAAGCCCACCAAATGTAACCAAGCCCATCAAGAGTTTTCCCTGCACTCTGAAACATGAAACGGGAATTATGAGAAAATTAGAAAACCAATTTGTAACCATTTTGCAGAACTGAAAAAGCATCCCAGAGTTGAAGAAAATCCATACTCACATTGTCAACTACTCTCTATCTCAAAGCAATTACCTTATTACTAAGATGACTGACATATGTGACTCCCATAGAGAAACTCAATATGCCAATCTTCTCTTCCACCAAGTCACTGAACCCAACATCTTTCTTTACAATGCAATCCTTAGAATACATACTCGTTGTCATTCTTTTATCCAATCTATTGGTGTCTATAAACAGATTCTTCTGAGGCAGCAATCAAACGATAGTACAGGATTAGTTGTTGTGCCTGACAAATTCACTTTCCCCATTGTCCTTAAAGCTTGTGCTGGACTTTTGAGTCTGGGTCTTGGGAAACAGATGCATGGGCATGTAGTAAACTATGGACCAAGCTCTAATTCAGTGATTGAGAATTCATTGATTGACATGATTTGTAAATGTGACAGTTTTGTAGATGCTCAGAAGGTATTTGATGAAATGAGCGACAAAGATGTGATTTCCTGGAACGGTATGATTTCTGGGCATGCTAGATTAGGGCAGATGAAGAAGGCGAGAGCCATGTTCGAATCAATGCCTAATAAAAGTATTGTGTCGTGGACAACTTTGATTTCTGGGTATACCCGAATTGGATGTTATGCAGATGCTTTGGATGTTTTTAGGAAAATGCAGTCGGTTGGCATGATAACACCGGATGAGATAAGCATTGTTTCTGTTTTGCCAGCATGTGCGCAGCTGGGAACACTTGAATTAGGACAATGGATCCATAGGTATTGCGATAAGAGTGCATTCTTGCGGAAAACTTGTATAAGTAATGCTCTAATAGAGATGTATGTGAAATGTGGAAGTATTGATGAAGCATGGGAGTTGTTTCGGCAAATGTCTGATAGAGATGTGATTTCTTGGAGTAGTATGATTGTGGGACTAGCTAATCACGGGAATGCCCGAGAAGCAATTGAATTATTTGCGGAAATGGAAAGAGATCAAGTAGAACCAAATGCTATAACATTTCTCGGTCTTCTGTCTGCATGCGCTCATGCAGGCTTCTTGGAGGAAGGATTGAAGTACTTCAATTCCATGAGCAACGATTATTTTATCAAGCCTAGTATTGAGCATTATGGATGCATGGTGGATCTTCTTGGACGTTTGGGACGCCTTGAGCAAGCAGTCGAACTCACTAAGAAAATGCCAATGCAACCAGATTCATCCATATGGGGATCTCTACTCAGCTCTTGCAGAACTCACCGGAATCTAGATATAGCTGTAATAGCAATGACGCACCTCAAAGAGCTTGAACCGGATGATACTGGGAACTATGTCCTTCTCTCTAATATCTACGCTGCAGTGCAGAAGTGGGATGGTGTATCTGAGATGAGGAAACTCATGAGAAGTAAGAAAATGAAGAAAACCCCAGGAAGCAGCCTGATTGAGGTGAATAATGTGGTCCAAGAATTTGTTGCTTGTGATGATTCAAAACCATCTTCAGATGAGATATATTCTATGCTAAAGGTACTAGGCTTCCAGCAGAGTGAAAGTGAAACACTTACAGAGGATATAGGTTTTCTACATGTTTAGTAACCTATCAATTCACTTGTAAGTGTACTACCTTAATGAAGATCCAATTACCATTAAGGAAGAAAGCAATTATCTGCATTGGTTTTCTGTTGTACTCATTGTTGAGAATCATGCTGGTAGAACTCTTCCATGGAGAAGTATTCATGTGAATACCATGCTCTGTAGATAATAATTAAGCATCTTGTGATAAGAAGGTACTCCACCAGCAGGGAAATCTGCAACTTAACAATAAGGCAACCAGCTCTAATGTTGACTAACCAAAAAGAATAATTGTTGGGTTTTTGTTATATGAGGTCATATTCCAAAAAACTTATAAAATCAACAATACTTTATTCAGAAAGTAACTATTCATCTCTCTCGTAAGTTTCTATCACAGTATCACTTGCTAGATACTTGGTAAACAAAAAGGCAATAAACATAACATTAAGAGAAGTGATAGATTTTATTTTCATGGGGTACTTCGTTATGTGCACACAATTAAATTTGAACCGTTAGATTTTTTAGAGATGTGTTCGATTAAATTTGGACTGTTAGATTTTTCTCGAGATGAACTATTTAATATGCAAAAATTTTAAATCAACTATTGAATTTTCGTCGAGATACAATAACAATTTTTTAAGTAATCTTCTTTGAAAACATAACATTGATTCAGTCTTTGGGGTATTTTCGTAATTTGGTAATCTTAGCCTTTGATTCAATCTTAGAGGTATTTTGGTAATTTTAGCCTTTGATTCAATCTTAGGGGTATAATTTGGTGGGAATACACTTTTGTTTGAAATATATATTTTTTAACTCTATAAGCTTCAGCCATCCATTCGGAGATGAAAAATCTGAAGGCTCTAATTTTGCACATGAGCCCCCCCCCCCCCAATCCCCATAAAATATGGTGATAAGGTATGTAGTTAATCTGACTGTAATTTGTTCAAGAGCGTTATGAGATTAATTGGAATCAATCGACCTATCGAAATAAATCGACATATTTTCTCTATCCTTCTAAGAAGCATGTTTACTACAAAGAAAAACAAAAACAAAATTGAATATTGGAGTAGTAAACATCACATTTCACAATTTAAGGCAAATTATAAGAAAATAAAAAATTCAATGTTAGATAAAGGTGCGGTTTTCTATATTCTTTGATTTTGATTGTTATTTCCTGCTAGACGTTTTTCTCTTTCTTTTTAGATTCTTTTATATGTATTCTCGATTATTTTTTCTCTCTCTAGCCTCTTCAAACACTCTTGGCATTGCCCTATGATAGAATATTAATGAGGTTAGGGAGAACTTGTTTTTAAAAATAAAATTAATTTTTCACGTTCATTTAATAATATATTTAACATGGACTAATTAATTGATATCTCGGCTAATAAATCACCAATTCTCGCAGAATAACCAGACAATGATTATTTAAACGCTCAATTAAAAAATTGTAACGCTCTACTAGCAATAAGAGATTAATCGGGGAAGAACTGCCGATTAATCACCAATTAAATAATATAGCATCTATACACCATATAAAAGTAAAAATGATTGCGTACAATTTGATATTTGAAGAAGTTAATCACTTAGTAGGGTTGGAATTTTCGGAAGTCGCTGCCATTTTAAAATCCATCGAAGCTCCCAAAGAGATAATGGTTCTTAGAGCTAGCTCAGGAGTTAAACTTTCAAAATAGGGATATCTTAATAGATGAATTGCTTCGTGGGAAAAGTCATGTTGAAACAGTTCAATTTTTCATTACTTATCCATATAAATTAAAACAAAACTTGTAAATATCATCAACGAAGGACATACACGTTTGGCATTAGCATGCAAATGATCAATATGCCAAATTATCAACAAACTACTATATAAATGGTCATATCATCGACACCCTCAAGTATGTTGTGTTAACAAACAATATATCATCTTTAACACATCTTTAGACTTTTTGCAAGAGCAATACCGGAGGAGATCAAATAGGTCATTGGCAGAATATAGCTGAGTATGGGTTCAATGAGCTCAACAATAAGGTTTACCCTTTCTTCTACTCACTTTTCTCGCATAATTTTTTTTTCTTTTCAAGTCTCATTACTAGTTGGTTGCAGTGTTATTAAATGTTGTCATATTTAATTGGAGCAGAAATTCTAAATGTCGAGGGATTGAGCGAGGAAACCAGCGAGGGAAATGAGGTGGAGGGGGTGGAAACCGTCCACCCTTCTCGAGATGTGAGCGTTGACTTTCGCTCGCACATCTCGAGAGGAGTGGACGGTTTCCACCCCTTCCACCTCATTTCCCTTGTTGGTTTCCTCGCTCGATCCCTCGACATTTAGCAAAGCTCGAATTGGAGATGCATACAGTTGTTACATTTAAGGAAAGACTTCCTCACTTTATATCACGGGCATTGTAGACGGAAAGCTAAGTTATAAAATCGCCGATTAATCACCGATTAATCGGTGATAAATCATTTAACGGGGTTTTCCCGTTACGTTACAGGTGTTTAACGGTTAGACTTAACGAAAGCGGATAACTCCGCGAGTCGGCAATAAATCAAACCCATCTATCCCTTTGTATAAAAATTAAAAAAAAAAAAAAAAATTAAGCCTTACTCAACGCTCAGACTCTATCCAAATTCCAGATAAGAGGGAGACAAAAAACCCTCAATCAAGCAGGCGATCTAACAGGCAGAGAAGATGAGCAGCCAGCAGGCGATCGCTGTCTATGTTGTGCTTGCTAAGATCGGAAGAAAAGGGTGGACTGAAGTGTTGGCGTCATCGTCATTCATCCCGTTGGGTTGGGGTCAAAGATGTTGCAGACTACGCACAGCCTTGGCTAAGTCTTTGGGCGGTAAGCCTTACTTCTCTGATTTAGATTTTGAACCTATGGTTTTAGTATAGTTTTTTTTACTGAGCTCTAACTTTTCTTTTAGGTAATATTAAAGAAATTTTGTAAATTATTTTCTTCATATTATACAGATGTTAATGTACATACGAGGACAAATTTCTCACATAATTTTTCCAAAATATTCAAATATTCATTGGTAGGAAAATTTTAGAAAATATTAGTATACGTAACTTTTGACTCATAATACACTTTTAATGGAAAAAAAAATTCTATAACATCATTTTTTCGTGTGGAAAGACCGCATTGCTTGGAGAATCAAAATACATGTAGTCAATCCCGAGAGTATCAGAAATGAACTTTGATGATGATTTTCTCATATTTCACTTCCACGCTCTTAACAAGATTCATAATCTTGTGTTATCATCACTAAGACCATTCAAGTTAATGGTAATGGTCTAGTTGCATATGTAAACTCTTGAAACCAAAAATAGATAAACAATAGAGAGATTATTTCTTTTTGTAATATATGAATGTGATTAAATTTTAAAAATATATACTTTAAAAAATAAATTAATTAATCGTAAATCAATCTTTAACTGTGATTGAAAGGTCCATCATCCAATTTTAACTGCATGGACGAAATGCTACAGAAAGGAATTCCAAAACCAAGCTAAGCATCTTAATAGAAAAAGTGATTATTAGGTAACATGTGTTTTTAATTATGTTCAGAACTTTGGTTGTATATGTGGGCCACTTTGAACTAGGTGTTTAATTTTAATCATATTCAAAAGCAAAAGTTTTTAATGAATTCAGAAAATTATAGTAACACCAAAAGGATGTTTTTAGTGGGAAAAAAAAAAAAGTGTCAAAGCAATTATCTGGAATGAGTTTGTCTAAATGTCGAGGGAAACAGCGAGGGTGCCTGAAAGTGCCTTGAGATATCTCGAGATACATGCTTTCATGCATCTCGAAGGAGATGAACGACTTCACCCCCCTCCCTCGCTGTTTCCCTCGCCATTTAGAATTTCCCGTCAGGAATGGAGACATGCGTTCTAGTTGTTAAATGTTTCTTGAGTAACATCTTGCCAAAAATATCATGCATTTTGTAACATTTTTCTTACTTTTATTGAATTTTGAAGACGAAGAGAGAGTTGCATCAATGGAGATTTGAGTTTGTTAAATGGTATGGTATGTTCTAGAGAGGTGGAGTTTACAAGATTTTTATTGACTGTTTGTACTAGATTAAAAATACAAAAAAGAAAAGAAAAAAAAAAGAGTTTGTGCCACATCATGCAAGGTATATAGTATTTTTTCATGTTTCTTTTATGCATGTTTATGTTTTCTTGGGCTGATATCTTTTCTATGTGGCAAAACAATAATATATGAAGAGAGAAAATATAAATGGATAGTGACAAAAAAATAAAAATAAAAAAGATCTTACATCTAAGTTAAACCGAATTACTAACCAAGCATAAAATAGGAAAAAGCCACATCCCTAATTTAATCCCACAAGTTACCCCAACATTACATCGCTTCCTTGATGAAAGAGTACAAATTGTTCTTCCTTCTTGCTTTGACGCTTGAAAATGTGGGTGATTCTTTCCCCCCAAATCACCCACATAAATAGTATGGGAACCCTATGCAAAATTCATTTGACAAAACAGTCACGGTATTTGCCGTAGTTATTTAGGAACAGCTTTGTTGCAAATCATATTGACAAATGAAATTTACAAATTACAAATGATAATTCATTTTTTATAAAGAAATTAGCTCTTAATGATTATCCATTATGAAAATTAATAGAAACTACAAGAACTAAACTTAACTGATCAAAAACATATCAAGACACTTAATTGATCAAAATTATAACAAAAATTACACAGAATCTATAGAATATCATACAAAAATTACAAAAAAAATTACAAAGAATCCATACAAAAAACCACACAAAAAATTTCGATCTATAGAATATTTGAGATCTGATCTCGGAGATCAGAGATCTCTTGCAGCTAGGGAGGCGTAGGAAGGGAGGGGAGAGGGAGGCGGCCGGGATCAGTGTCGAGGAAGGCGGCGGACTTCTCCTCTGTGGGTTGAGAGAAAATTTTTGGTTGAGAGAAATTTTTTGTTTAAGTTGGTTGGTACAGAAAATTTAAAATTATATAGAGAGAGGTAATTGAAGGGGATTGGTTGTGTTAGTTTCATGCGGATCGGTGACGTGGTTTGGTTTAGTGCTTTGGATTGAGCTAAAGTTTTTGGGTGTTATTGACGGTTGATATGAGGTTTCACGCGGATTGGTGACGTGCTAAATGTTTTTGTGTATAATTTTTTTTCAAAAAATCAATTAGCGACAATTTTTTGCCTTCGCTAATAAAAAAAATAATTTAAAACTTAGCTACGGTTTTTTGTTGTAGCTAAATGTTTTTGGGTATAATTTTTTTTTTCAAAAAAACAATTAGAAACGGTGTTTTGCCGTTGCTAATAAAAAAATAATGTAAAACCTAGCGACGATTTTTGCCGTCGCTAATAAAAAAATAATGTAAAACTTAGTGACGGTTTTTTGTTGTAGCTAAATGCTTGTGTATAAATTTTTTTTTTCAAAAAAAGAATTAGGGACGGTTTTTTCCCGTTGCTAATAAAAAAATACTTTTAGGGACGGCTAAAACCGTAGCTTCTATTTTTTTTTTTGTAAAACTTAATGACGGCTAAAAAACCGTAGCTAATAAAATAAGTAGCGACGATTTTATGCCGTCGCAAAATAATTAGTGACGGTTTTGTGTCGTCGCAAAATAATTAGCGACGGTTTTTTGCCGTCGCAAATCTTTTAATTAGCGACGGTTTTTGAAATCGTCGCTAGTATCTGTAGCTATTGAAAAAAAAATTGTAGTGCCATGATGGACCCCATTGGATATTGTTAGATTTCCTTGAGAAGCATACGAGGGGGTTCATCCAATGGTTCCCACTAAATTCTCACAAGGGACGCCTCATATCAAAATTATAAATACATACATTAAATTTGTTACTGGAGAAATAGTGTATCAACGATATAAAATGCATGTTTTTTTCAATTTTGATATGGACAAATATCTTTTTCTCGTTTTATCATTAATTATAAGACCAACCTACCAAAATTTTGTTCCACTAAATTCATTTCAAGGTTGTAAATATATTGTGGCATGTTATGAGTTCACCTAGGACCCAAAGTCCCAACAATGACTTTGTTTGTTTGAAGAAAACAATCATAGGGATTCTAGTCCATAGCACTGATTTGTGTTTGGGAGGGTGATTTGCACGTGATATCGGACCAATTCTATCCCATGAAGAGAAGGTTAGAGTTGTCTGATCATGTGCAAACCACCATTTCAAACACAAATTAGTACTCTGAGACCAGACTCCGTAGAAGCTCTGTTGTTTGAATGCCATAACCCCGCCATCCTTAAAAGTAACATTTGATGAGTATCAAAATGCATGTCGTGTCGTGTAATGCTATCATGAAAAACCTTAACAAAGTTGACAATCCGATGAGTGTCACATGACAATGAATTACATCCCCTACATTCTCCATTGAAGACCATACCTTAGAGAAAATGTGAAATTCTAGGGAGCGAGGGAGGCCCCCATCGCCCACCCTCCTTGGGATGCGCACCCTCGCTCATCCCGAGGAGGTGGGCCGTGGGGGGCCTCCCTTGCTCCCTAGAATCACTTAGAGAAAATAAAAGGATTGGTTAATAGCAACATGGTATGTCTAGAACTTTTCTAATACTACCTCCCTTAAAATCAATCAAGTTGGTCTCTATGAAATTCAGGCATTCATGTTTGGGACATCAGATACATTCATTGTCCCTTGGTGGTGTCTAGTGGTGGATTGATGCCTACGGTGGATTGATACCTAAGATGGAAGAAAGAGGAGGGGAAAAAGAGGGCGGGGTGTGACAAAAAAAAAAAAAAATTAGCTTATTATTGTTGTAGTAGGGTGGGAGAAGAAAATTTGGATTTTCGCAAAAATGATTATAAACTAGTGTGAGAAAGGATTTTAGTAGGGTGAATATAGTAATTCCTTTTAATATGAACTTTGTCATAGACATACTAGGGGGCCCTTACCACCTACCATCTCATTACAATATTAGGGTTTTTTTCATTCCTTTTGTAAAGAAGAAGATGTTTGGGTTACTATATTAAGTGGGCGTGAGATTTGAATATTTAAGGGGGGGTCTCTTAAGAAAGATACGTTGTTATCATCAATTCATCATTGATACTTTCCTTAAATATCGGTTTCTTGACCCACCATTTTAATCCATTAAATATTTATTTTGTCGAGATCCAAATTCACGGTGTATCAATGGTATTTACGATGGGTCATGCCACATTCCTCTCAACTCAAACTTGACTGGTTTAATAATCATGTCAAGGCAATACCAACAAAATCACTTGTTTACATAGTATATCGAAATGATTTTACATTTTCTCCATCTAATAAATATTACGCCAATTTAATAACCTAATTCTTAATATTGATATAAACTCTCGTATAATAAATAAATAAATATATTACAAAATCATTCAATGCATTTTAATTTTATAACATGTACTATACTAGCATATTATCCGTGTCGTTGGCACTCCACATATGTTTATTTATTTTTACTATTCATTATTATACACTGGACACCCACATCACCATCCCCACCATTGCCCTCAATCAGTTTCATAAAATATCATATTTTAGAATAATAACTTTTTTTAGAGTCAAATTTGGTTAAAATTAGAGTCGATTGAATGTTCAGAGTCTTTGTTTGAATATTCACTAAAATGTTCGTCCATTTCTTTGAAAAATATTATACTTAGGCATGAAAATCTTAAAAATACTTGCATGGTTTAAAAATAACATATTTTGAAATTTTAAGTGTTCGTATTTATCATTGGTTTTGTTGGAAATATCTTCAAAATTGTGTTTCAATGATACAAAGTTTATCAAAATCCGACAACTACGTAAATAGTTATGATAGTTTTCATTTTGAAAAAAATGAAAACACAATACTTTATCTCTTCGCCACATATACATTCTACTAACTTTTTCACAATTTTTTTAATTTTCTTTGTCCTTCTTCATGTTTTATATTTACAAACATGTCATTGTAGAGGAAAATGAATTTCAACTCTCAACATTTTCCCAACTTTCAATCCTAGCCCTCTTTTATCTCCAATTCTCATTTAATGTTTGTTACATTCAGCAATGAATAATAAAACACTTTGTGAATTGTAAGATAGATATGCTGATAATATATATGGTGAGGTTGAACCTGCATTTTGTGGTTCACCAATTTGTTGGAGCAAACTCAACCATAAATCATTTAATTAACTTATTTTGTTGTCTTAAGATTTTATATGACTAAATACTTTCCAATCAAGCTTTTCATAAAATGTCAGTGGCCAGAATATGAATCTAATACAAACATGAATATACCCTAAAATATTGATGCGTTTGATTCTTTATTCTTGTGAAAATTAGGTATATCTTTCAGTGAATCTATCCTTTCAGATTTTATTTTGAGCATTTGATACTTTGTTGTTTTAGATAAGGGTTCTTCAGGGTTATGGTTGGTAATGATTACTAAACCTTTATTTAGTTTTCCTCTTAAGTATATTGAATATCCGCAACATTACTAACATAAGCTTTGCTGCCAGCCTTAGAAAGCTTATTTGGTCTGTGTTACCATAGTTGGAGTTTGAGGGTGTGAAACTTGTGTTGATCCAAGAAGGCTGGTATTCAATGGTTGGTTTTCATGAGCTCAATGATATCACATTCAATATGTAATCTTACAATTGGTATCAGAGCAATCTATGCTCGAATAAAAATTGAATTGGAAATTTTTAAAGAGTCTGGGAGTTCAGCTACCAATTTGCAGTATGTCACATTTCAAATATTTTGTATAGTACGATTGCTCTTCATGCATCACTATTTATACATATATTTTACCTCAAGCATACGGCATATTACATATTTACATAGTAATAAGCATTTGATATGCATATTGAATTACAGATCAAGTTGAATGTACAAATTAAAGAGTAAATCTATGCAATCAATGTGCTGCCAACGTAGCCTTGTCTGCAGAAAATTTACAATTACAGATTTAATAGTTTTTTTTTAATGTAATTACAATTATGCTTTATGCTATCAAAGTAGCCGAGTATACATATGTAGAACATTCTGTAACAAGTAAGCACACTCATGGTCATGAAATTTAAAATTGAAATATGATTCTCGTATCCAAAGATGTTAGACTCGGATATTTGATTTCATTGGCTTAAACATATATATGATAATGAATATTTTGGTGTTATCAGAGTGTCTGTATTACAAATAATACCAATCTCGAAAATAACATGAGTTCGTTACATGTTTATATGTATTTAGTTTCGAATGTTTGATTGACATTCTGGGACATTCATATAAAACTGACTTGAATTGATTTCACAACAGCCATGAACTTTCAATTAAACATCAATCAAATTGATTTGCTTAATGGATCCAATTTCAAAAAGTGGAAGGGTGATATTGAACTGAATCTGGGAATGTTGAAGTATGACCATGTCTTGAAGGAGGATCCACCAGAGGCTCCACTTGCTAATGCAAATAAGGAAGTGAGAGACAAGTATGTCCAGTGGCACATACACAACAAACTAGCACTGTTATGCATGAAAAAGTACATGGCTGATTCTGTAAAGGGAGGCATACCAGACTCAGAATATGCAAAGGTGTTTTTCAACTCAATAGCAGAAAAATACAAGATTTCTGACAAGGCTGAGACTGGAAATTTGATGAACTCACTTGTTAAAATGAAATACAAAGGAGGAAGCATCAGGGAATTCATTCTCAAAGGAAGTGACATTGTTGGAAAACTTCAAAACCTGAATATGAACATTGAAGATTCATTTTTAGTGCATCTGCTGCTCAATGCATTGCCTGATGATTATGGACATCTGAAAACCCTCTATAATACACAGAAGCAGAACTGGAGTATCAATGAATTAATATCCTTTTGTGTATAGGTTGAAGATGAATTCATTAAGAAAGGAAAGGCAGTAGATATCAACTACATGAACAAGCCCAAATTTAAGAAACATTTTGGGAATAAGAAATTTCAAGGAAGTAATTGTGCAAGTTCTTCTAAGACTCCAGTTAAGTCTGATGGAAACAAAAATAAGCAATTCAAACCTCAAGGACCAGTCAAATGCTTTTTCTGTAAGAAAAGTGGTCACTTCAAGAAAGATTGCGAAGGTTTCAAGAATTGGTTGAATAAAAAAAGTATTGTTCTGTCTAAATCTGTTTTTGTTTTTAGAGTCAAATACATCTATGCTTGACAATTCATTTTGGTTTGATACTGGCTCGCCAATACACATTGTGAACTCTATACATGGATTATCAAGGATTAAAATCCCAAGCAAGAATGAAACTAGAGTGTGCAACAAATGGATAAAGGGTGGCAGTTCAAGCAGTAGGATGTGTTAAGCTAGTGTATTGTATTCCGTCAATAAAGAGAAACCTAATATTTGGTTCTCAATATGTAATTGACAATAACTATAGCTTTGCCAGTAATAATAATACTATGTATTTCTATTATAAAATGCAGTGTTTTGGAGATGCTAGTATCATAGATGGTTATTGGCATATGAATTGTTTCAATCACCAATTTTCTAAATCAAAGTTTACTAAGAACAAAGCCAATGGAATTTACTCTGTTGAAAACTTGTCTTGAAATAAAAGAAAGCATGAGCCAAGTCATTCTTCATTTTTTATGGCATAAGAGGCTCGGACACATATCTAAATATAGATTGCAGAAGCCAAAGGGGTTATGGTCGAGTGGTTAAGGACGTGTGGGATTAGTCCCCACGTCCTTGCTTCGAGACCCTCCGGCGACATCTTTCTTTCGGGGTGATGTTGACCAATAGGTGGCACCTCGAGGGTAGGTTACGGGATCCTATACAAACCCGGCTCAACTTCCAAAAATATATATATATATATATATATATATATATATATATATTGCAGAAACTCGTTAAACAAGATATCTTACCATCTTTAGACTTTACAGATTTTGGGACATGCATAGATTGCTTAAAAGGAAAGATGACAAATTCCAGGAATTTTAGTTCCAAAAGAAGTGAAGTGTTGCTTGGTTTGATACACACAGATGTGTGTGGAGCTTTTCCTGCAAAAACGATATGTGGAAATGAATACTTTGTGACCTTTATTGATGATTATTCCAGATATTGTGTGATATTTTTTATTTCTGAAAAATCTCAAGTTTTAAATGTTTTTAAAATTTTCAAAATTGTGGTGGAAAGACAGACAGAAAAGCTGATTAAAATAGTTAGATCAGATAGAGGAGGTGAGTATTTTGGAAAATACCCGGAAAAGGGACAACATAAAGAGCCATTTGTTCTATACTTAGAGGAATGTGGCATTGTTGCTCAGTGTACAACCCCTTACACTCCGCAACAAAATGGAGTTTCTGAAAGAAAAAATAGAATCTTAATGAACATGGTTCGATGCATGTATTTAAGGTCAGAAGTTCCAAAATATCTTTGGGGTGAGGCATTAAAAACAACAAACTACATATGCAATAGAACCCCAAGTAAATTGGTGAAAGGCACTCCTTTTGAACTTTGGTGTGATTATAAACCTAGTTTAAACCATTTTCACATATGGGGATGCAAAGCAGAAGCAAGACTTTACAATGTGAATACATTTGATAAACTCGATTCTCAGTTAATAAGTGCATATTTGATTGGCTATTCAGAAAAATCAACAGGTTTTTAAGTTTTATAATTCCAGCAGAGGCACAAGGATATTTGAGACCAATAGAGCTACATTCCTTGAACAATTTGATTATGTTGACCAAGTAAATGGAGATGGTGTTACAGATGCACTAAACATGGAAGAATGGTTTGTGTGTCCTCAAAATATTACAACAAATCCATTCGAGAATGATTCAGCAACTATTATTATTGATATGGTCAATGAAAATCAAATTCACGATGGAGAAAATGAAGACGTCCAAAATGAAGCAGTTCAGCAAAATGAGGAAAATGCACCTGGAGATTTAATTGTTGAAGAGAATGAAAATGTTGCTGCAGGCATAACACTTAGAAGATCAAGTAGACAAAGAAAATCAACAATTTTAGATGATTTGAACATACTTAATAACATAGCTGGTGTATATGATTTACTAAAGTTTCCAGAAAAGACAAGTGTGAAGTGTGTGAGCATTTTAATCGATTACAAAGCCACATACTGCAGTCTATTTTGAATTCAAATTCAAGTTATGCAGTTATTGAAATCTAATCTCATATAGATAACTAATCTCATATAGAAAAGGAATACAAATGTCATGATTTTCTTGATGGAAGGAAACTGACAGTAACTGTTCTAATATATATATAAAGGGTTAAGTTACAAACATTGATCCCTGCTAGACACCAAAATTCTCTATTGATATGGTCCCATCAAACAACAAGAGATCTAAGAGGTGCATCTAGGAGAAGATCAAATGACTCAAGGAGCAAATAGTTGTTAGTATTTCAAAATTCAATTGATACTTTTTTCATTCTGCAAATTGTTGTTCTCATATATATTGTTGTTAAGTGTTTTTTATTTCTATTTGACATAGTATATATATATATATATATATATATATATATATATATATATATATTACATTATGATCTAGCTCTTGCTGCTCTTGGTTTGTGTTGAGCTAAACTCTATTTGGTCACAATACTAGCAACTCAGGTTGCTGTGGGATACTTGATCAATTTGTCCCTGGTCAAGTCTTCTCCCTTGCATTGTTGCACAAAAATTTGGAACATATAAAACATCATTGAAATATCTAATGACTGGAGATGCTATTGAAAAAATATTAACGTTGGATATGCATTTTAAATAGGCTAGCTCCACCGGCTTTAGAGCATTGCATATTAGAAAAATAGAAGCAAGGATGCACGGATACGGACACGCACGACGTGTCGGATACGGACATGACACGCCGACTCGATAATTTCCAAAAATCTAGGATTCAGGGACACGTTGACACGTCATATTATTTTTTAATAAGTCATATAAATATAAATAATAACCTAATAAAGTGTTTTCCTAGAGTGTCTTGAAGAAGATGACACCGTTGCAAGAAAAAAATTAAAGTAGAGAAAAAGTATAGTGGAGAATAAGTAGAGGAAATAAGAAGCAAATGAGAGAAAAAGAAGAAGCACAGCTTAAGAAGAAACATAGACCACCTCTATGTTTTAGTGGTTTTTTGTACTATTTGTCTTTAATCGCAATTGAAATAGTCATTCACTTTAGATGGATCAACAATCATTATATTACGTGATTATTTGCAAACATCTAAAAGTAAAAAATAAAACAAAGTTGGTTTTCGAGTCTTGTCTGTGTCCTGACCAAGTTTCGGATGTATCGAGCCGTGTCTAACACGTTGACCACATTGACCATGTGTCTGACACCTGCCAACTCGTTGACTAAGCGACTGATTTGTGTTGGAGGCGTGTCAAGCGAGTGTCGTGTGTCGGATACATGTCAGTCACGGATACGGCAAGTTTTCGAAGAGTCTGTGCTTCCTTGAATAGAAGTCAGGACATGGAGAGTGAACACGAGGAGAGAAATTTAGGTTACCTTGTCTTTTGAAGTACTAATAGGATTCCCAAAATTGGCGAGGATTGGATTTAAGGTTGTGTTTGATTGAATGGAATTTGATTCCATGGAATTCATGGGGACCATTTGTGTCTAGGACAAATTTGATCAAATTTGGTGGGATCACTTACCATGGATTCTAAATTGTGATTAAAGGTGAGAGTTCAATTCCCATGAAACATGGAAATCCAATTCTTGGAGGGGTTGGATTCCCATGTTTTATAGAAGTTCAACTCTCACCTTTTATCACAACCTAAAATTCATGATAAGTGTTTCACCACATTTTGATCAAATTTGCGTTCAACACAAATGGTCCTCTCATGAATGCAAGTGATTCTCCCAAGGATTCCATGCAACCAAACGCACCCTAACTTTCTAACAACTGTCTTTAGCATATTCATTATAGGAATCCGGTTATCACGAAGAACCTTTGGGCTACCTTCAAACAATGACATCACTGGCTTGTCCGTATTCTTTTCTCTGAATATCGTTGTTAGGAATTGAGGCACACTTGAAAAGCCTATTGATGTATACTAGCCTCCACTTCTTTTAGCGGTGAATACATACGACGTTGGTCTGCTGTTTGATTTTAAAACACCCATTGGAAGCATCTAACTTTTTAACATTCATCCATTTCTGTAATTAGTGAGATCTGTTTATAGTTCGTCCGTTCCAATAGTTTGTTTTGTTGATTCAGATGTGCAGAATACATACACATAACCTAAAACCTATCTTGGTGTTTAATTTGTTTAAATTTGTATTAGTTATCTTTTGCTACAATGAAACAAGTATTTCCAGAATCACTAATATGATTTCCCTATCCCTTCTGTGCAGGACTAGATGAAATACTCCATGTGCTTGATCTACACTTATTTTGGTGGATGGAGATGTAATATTTTAATAAGTAGAGATGGAAGACATTTTAGTGAGCCATTCTGTGAGCAGCTCTATTTGTTGTGTTTTCTGTTGAGAGTGTGACTATAGTTCATCCATTTTAAACTATTTCATAGACTCCAGTTATTATTACGCGATTGGTGTTATGCATGTCTTTGTGTTTTAGACCTCTACTCGGGATCGTCTGTGGTTATGCTGTGATCAAGTTGGAATGTTGTTCGCATTTTGAATTTTATATTTCCATTCACTGAAATCATATGGTACAACGACGTATTTAAGAGGGTTCAGAATTTCTGGTGCTCAGGGAGCATCTGAAGCATAACGACTGCTGCAAAGATAGTTTAAGACCCTACAGCAAGTTATAATTGAGAGAAAACACTCCACCAATGAGAACAAAATATTTCAAATTTGTTGAATTTGAGATGATCTCCATTTAGACGGTCTGCAAGAAGGCTCTAATGGAAATCATCTCTGCAAGTAAATTTAGGCGTTTGAAGACTGAAAGATTCTTAAGTTTATGGTCATGTTTCAGGTTTGCCTATTTCTAATATACAGCAAATTTACATTTCAGATTCTAATATACATTTAGTGTAGGTCATTAATATGATTTTTCTAGTACTCCAACTTCTATACAGGGTGCCGACAGAGTATCAAGAATCTGATTTTGACTGCTTCAAATTTGAAACTAATCTTTCCATTGCAGCCTTGCAGGGTGTAAACTCAAGACTCTGTAAATCTTGTGGATCATCACGTACTTGTTGCCTTTGCCTTTAAATTACGTCGTTTGTGATATTGTTTTGCTGATTGGCACTTAAAGATTTCAAAATATTTAGCAACTCGGCAGTGAGGATAAAATGTGTCAACTAATGAGGTTTGCATCTGCACCTATTGGAGATTATTTCTTTTGTGGAGTATCCATACTCCCAGAGTAACAATTAATGATAGAGAAGGATGTCATGAAGCATACTCTGGAGAAAGTTCTTGGTAACCACAAGGATTAGTTGAAGTTGATTGAATGAATCCATTAGGGTGAGCCGTAGAGTCCAAGTTCACGTTTCCTTGAAACTTGGGTCTGTTCAAAGTTTTTGAGTTTTGACAACATTGGATTGGATGAAGACTGTTTTCCTGGAATATATGGTCGGAGGTACAGATATTACACTTATTTCTTTTGGGTGGTTGGTAACTTGGTATCGTGGTTTGAAATATCCACGATATGTGTTGATATACCATGACTTAGATTGGAAAACTGTTGGTGTTTTTCAACACATTTTTCCTGTGTTTTTTCTATATATCTTCAAACTCGGGACACACTTTCGCCTGCAAAATCGTGTTTTATGCTAATTGGTTGGCACTTAAGGACTTCATATGTTGATCAAGTCCTGTGTACTTCCTGGGTGGATTGAGTGTCAAATATGTTACTGATGAGTTGTGCATCTGGAAAACCTATTGGAGATGATGGTTTTCTTTTGAAGGAGTAATACATACTCCCAAAGGTGTATAAAAATAGATATCATGAAGCATATATATTCTGGAGAAAGTTCTTGGTAAGCACCTTGGTTGGGTTGTTGGTTTTAGCAAAGAATAATGATTAGTTAATTGAATGAGTCCATTAGGTAAGCCGCAGAGATCAAGTCCTTGTTTAATTCATTTCCTTGAAACATTGGTCTGTTCAATTGTTTCAAAACACTGGATTGGATGGAGACTGAAAGAGTATAGTGGTAGGTGCGGACAATCTAGTACTAATTTTTGGTGGTTAGTAGCATGGTTTGAAATATTGACAATATGTCATGATATGTCGTGATGCACATTGGAAAACTAGGTAAGACTCAGTGGTACGGATTATGGGCGAAATATACATTTTTTCAAAAAAATTTGAGGTTTTTTTCATAAATTTCGGGGTTTTTTTTTTTTTTTTTTTTTTTTTTTTTTTTGTAAATTTCGTAAAAATACAAAAAACCAAGTACCAAAATTTACATTTTCAAGGGTTTTTTTTTTGAAAAATTTCAGAGGTTTTTCATAAATTTCGAGATTTTTTTTCTAATTATTTATTGATTTTTGAAACAACCCCCTGATTTTCTAATTATCATTTCTTCTAATTGTATACTGATTTTTGAGACTACCCCCTGAATTTTCTAATTATGTATAAATTTCATATTTCTTGGTATTTAAGCTTCATTTAATATGTTTAATATTTTTAGTTACATACATCTTTTTTTCACATATTTCATATACCATCGAAATTCATTATATATATTTTATGTGTCTTCGAAATTTTTATGTTTTTTCTTTTGTTAGAATATGTAGGATTTGAACTCAACATCCAAGCCCAAGTCCAAGATTGATTCACATGTATAAGAATGAAAGTACAAAAATATGAAAGTCATAATATCTAGGAATGTCAGAATAGGACATAATTAGAATATTTTGTATAGGAATTTTAAGTTTCTTGTTTTCACAAGGTTACGTAAAAGTTAGCTTATATAAGCTTGTATTCAGTCAAGGAACAATACAACAATAATAATACAATTCTTCAATTATTTTTTTACATGGTATCAGAACAATTTTCTTTGGTGACTTAAGACTCCAGGGATTAAAACTCTTCCCGGACTTCGACAACTACACACTTTGATAGTAGATGCAAGAAGCGGGGAAGGGAAATCGTACCCTTCAACAGAGTTCACGCAACAACCAAGATCAATTACAATTCCTCTTCACGGAACATCCAACTGAGCAAGGGAGATCACGCATCGTCTCTCTTTGCGCACATGACAGTAGCACCCAGACATATGTAAACCACACGACCTTTCTCGTCCTCTCTCTCTCCCAATCACATGTTCGATCGCATATCAAATCGTACAACGGGGAAGAAACGTATGAAGAAGAAGAAATGGAGGGAAGCGAAAGAAAATTGAATCTTTTTCTCTCCGCTATTCACACCCACCATCTTTGGTCAGTACCATCACAAGCAAAAAATATGTGTTGACTCGAATTGAGCAACTTTCTTCGTACCAGAATTATCCGAATTGGATAGTCATGTTGTTTCGAGTCGAACCATTAGTCGTTCACGCGAAAGTCATGATTTCTTCATACAAGAATCATCCTGAAATTTTCAGAATTCGACTTCATAGTTTCCTCTAAATTGGTCTTCACCAAATCGGACTTCAAAGTTTCCTCCAAGCTACACATTTCATATGCGTCTATATGTCCAGCTTGCGAGGAAGTGTTAGAATATGTAGGGTTTGCACTCAATATAATCAAACCCAAATGCAAGATTGATTCACATCTACAAAAATGAAAGTATAAGAATATAAAAGTCATACAATCTACAAAATAGTAAAGTTACAAATAGGAAAGTCAAAATATGACACAATTAAAATATTTTGAATAGGAATTTTAAGTTTCATGCTTTCACAAGGTTAGGTAAAAGTTGACTTATATAAGCTTGTGTTATGTAAAGTTGGCTTATTCAATCAATGAACAATACAAACAATGATACAATTTTTCAATATTTTCTTTACATCTTTACACACCGAAATATTTTTTAAAATATTTCTTAAAATCAAGAGACCAAAATTAACTCCAAAAATGAAATCATAATCCTTGTTCGCAATAATCAAATACACTAAAAATGTAAGAAAACAAATTTCGTGAATAACAATAATACAAGAGATAACAATTATTTTAATTGATTTTTTTTCTTATTAAATCTCATTCAATTAACTAATAAAAAACAGTGTTTTCAACAATAGTTTTAAAACAAAAGGAGACAAAATTACCAGCATGTTTTTATGCTTATCTGCTTAAAAAGTAATTTTAGTTTAAAACATGTTAGCGAAAATATACAAATAAAATTAGTTATTACCCAATAATAAAAAGTTTAAACTGTACTTTCAATAAATAATAAACATAAAACTTAACAACAATTCTAGCCAGCCATGTTTGCTAGTTTTTTTATTTATATTTTTTGGCTTTTTTACACTTCTACCCCTTTTATAGATAGTTTTTTTTATTTTGTTTTAAAATTAATGAGTAAAAAGTATAAAAACACAACAAATATCAGAAAAGAACTAACAAACATAGCCGACTAAACTTATTAAAAAATAAACATCATTTGCAAATGAAAGGAGTTCGCGATTATTTTATTTTACAGCAAAATAAAATGGAATGGTAGGGTATAAGCAACTATTGAAAGTCCCCTCTGCCGAAACCAAGTCTTTCATGCACAAGTTCAATTTCAAGGTCTATGATTTATTTTAGGCAAAGAAGCCATCGACGCTAGAAGTCATTATTGAAGAAGCTAATTAAGTCAAACAACAACCAAAACCTATCTTATTAACCCATAATTCAAACATGTTAGATGTGGAAAAAAATGGGATCTTGCTAGAATTCAAATATTTTGTGCCAAGAAGATGAAGAAGATTAGTTCGACTGAAGAAAATAAATAACTTTATTAAAATGTTATTATTCGATTTATAATTCAGTGGAGCCGAGGCGAGGAAATGTATCGCGTTCCGTGTTTTCCTTTTATTGACCAATGGTACTTTTTATTTATTTATTTTCTTAAGAAATAAAATTGGTCTATTGTTGGATGATGATGATGATTTGGTGCATTTTAAGGGAATATAATCTACAAAAGAAAAAGTTAAAGGGATTTGGAATTTGGACAATTTTGCTAAAGTTGTGTTCTCTATGAATCCCAAAATTTGACTTTGCGAAACTTTTGTATGTTTTAGTCATAAAATACGGATTATTTGCACCTTATTTTGGTTTAGACACTCGTGATTTTGTACCTGTGATAGAAACATAACATAGGTTCAATGTTTTAAAAAACAAGTTGGGCAAACCTAGAAAATGAAACTTTTAATGAGATATATCTTAATTTTTTTCCTCTCTCTCTCTTTAGAGTGAGAATGTCAAGCTCCTTTTGGTGGTACCACTTCACAGTGTGATGCAACGACATTGTAGATGTAGGCATCCGTCATGTTAGAGTGCAACAATTCTAGGTAGCCACGCCAACTAGCTATTTTTTTGGTCAGGGTTGGACATTTCTACAATTTTATCCCTTCTATAAATAATGTTTATGGTTGTGTTTTAAGAGAATGGGTAAAATTAAAAAAAAAAAAAAAAAAACCTAACCCTTACAAAAAAAAATGGCTGGCTGGCCTTGGCTACCTAGCAAAACTGCGTTCGAGTGTAAGGTTTTACGAATTGGGCATCACTATTAAATACATGTCCAATCATTTATTAATTTCACCTAATGTTACTTTTTACCCGATGTGGAACTAAACATGTTAAATTTCATTAAAAACAATTCTAAAAGTTACTGATTGATCAAGATCAAACAATCTATATTACTATTCAGAATGGTGTTTTACTATTCATTGCTGAATGAAACAAAGTCAAATCAAAAGAATTAGAGATAAAAGATGGTTAGGATTAAAAGTTGGGAAATGTATTGAATTTGAGGGTTGAGATTCATTTCCCATGATGGTATATTTGTAAATATAAAACATATAGAAGGGCAAAAATAATGAAAAACTTTTGAAAAAAGTTGGTGGAATATACATGTGGCGGAGAGAGAAAATATTGTGTTTTGCTTTTAGCAAAATGAAAATTATCATAACTATCTACATCGTTATCGGATTTTGTTAAAGTTAATATCGTTGACATTCATTTTTTAAGATATTTCCAACAAAATCAATGATCAACACGAGCGCTAAAATTTTTAAAATATATATTCTATAATTAAAAAACATATAAAAATATTTCACGTTTTTTATATTTTTCAATATTTTTAAAATAAATGAGACAGACCGATCATACTAGAAAAAATGAGTCGAGCATCTTAATGCACATTTAAGAAAAAATCATAAATTTCATGTTTTGGCGAATTCAAATATTAGGGGATAACTCATTCTCGGCGTTTAAAATTTCCCCCAGCTAATTCAAATTTGATTGAATAGGCTTACACTTAGAATCGGCTTACACTTCAGTACTGATTGACTGCGAAAATGGGGATAGTGATGGAGGTGTTCAATAAAAAATAATTAGCAAAAATAAAATTATGTGGAGTGCCAACGGCACAGGGCATACTCTAGTTGAATACAAGTCATAGCCAATTGGCTATTCACACACAAAAAAAAGGTTGTATTTTATTTTTATTGTTGTTATTTTTGCTTCTGATGTTAACAACCCTTGATATCCTTGTTGTAAGGGGAAATCGAGAAAAATTTAGGACACAATGACAATATTGGTGATTTTGGGTATTATTTATCACACATAGTTACTAGGTTTATTTTGTGGTGATGAAATAAAATTAGAAATTTGTGGTTCTTGGTATTATTTATCACACGTATTCAGTAGTTTTATTTTGTGGTAGCGAAATAAAATTAGAATGTAAGTGGCATCATTTGTTTTGTCATAATTTTAGGTTCTACGTTTGTTCAATATAGCCTTTAACAAGGATTGTGTTTTCGCGAGATTTCATTGAAATTTTCATTTTTTTTGAAATCACGAAAATATAAAGGGCGAAAGAAAATTACATATTTTCGAGAGCTTTTTCGAAATTTTTTGAGTTTTTTTTTGTAAATTTCTAGGTTTTTTCAAAAAAATATATAAATCAGCTACTAAAAATTACATTTTCGAAAATTTTAGGGTTTTTTTTTCATAAATTTCGGGATTTTTTTTTCTAATTATCATTTATTCTAAATTTTTTTATTGATTTTTTGAATCCACCCCCTAATTTTCTGATTATCATTTCTTCTACTTATACATTGCTTTTGAAAATTATCCTTCTAATTATAGGTATTTATGTTTCATTTAATGTGTTTAATAAATTTTGTTTACTTGCATCTTATTATTAATTTTTTTTTACATATTTTCTATACCCTCAAAATTTATTATATACATATTTCATGTATATTCAAAAATTTCCTTTTTTTTTTATACACCAAAACAATTTTTTAAACATTTCTTAAAATCAGGAACCGAAATTAACTCAACAAACGAAATCACAATCCTTGGTCTTGAGTGAATAAGATGAAAATTGGAGTTCAATGACCATCTAGAGCATTTGTTCATTTTCTCCTTTGAGAGAGTCATGGGACCATACACCATCACTTGTACAAATGATGAGATCTAAAGTTTCATTTTCACGAGGATTAGTGGAGATGTGTGTTTATGCTTTATTTGAAATTGTGAGACCACCACAACACAATAACTCAATAATGGGAGTCAGTAATTATGAGCCAATGGAATACCAACTCAGCGGTAAATTTGTAAAAAATAGTAATTAGAAAATTATTTTGATGCGAACACGGTATCCATGATTGACCCCATTGGATATTGTTGGATTTCCTTGAAAAGCACGCGAGGGGGTTCATCCAACGGTTCCCACTAAATTCTCACTAGGGACGCCTCACATCAAGATTATAAATACATACATTAAATTTGTTACTGGAGAAATAGTGTATCAAAGGATATACAATGCATGCTTTTCAATTTTGATATGGACAAATATATTTTTCTTGTTTTATCATTAATTGTAAGACCCTACCAAAAATTTGTTCCACTGGCACAAATTCATTTCAATGTTGTAAATATATTGTGGCATGTTATGAGTTCACGTAGGACCCAAAGTCCCAATAATGACTTTGCTTGTTTGAAGAAAAAAATTATAGAGATTCTGGTCCAGAACACTGATTTATGTTTGGGATGGTGATTCACACATGATCGAACCAACTCAATTCCATGAAGAAGAGGTTAGAGTGGTTCGATCACGCGCAAACCACCATCTCAGACACAGATCAGTACTCTGAGACCAGACTCCATAGAAGCTTTGTTGTTTGAATGCCAT
This sequence comes from Berberis thunbergii, assembly GCA_003290165.1. NCBI lineage: Eukaryota > Viridiplantae > Streptophyta > Magnoliopsida > Ranunculales > Berberidaceae > Berberis > Berberis thunbergii. The sequence continues at coordinate 97,101 of QNQO01001093.1, forward strand.
AACCCGACCGCCATCCTTAAAAGTAACATTTGATGAGTGTCAAAGTGCATGCCGTGTCATGCAATGTTGTCATGAAAAACCTTAACAAAGTTGACAATCCGATGAGTGTCTCATGACAATGAATTCCATCCCCTACATTCTCCATCGAAAACCATACCTTAGAGAAAATAAAAGGATTAGTTAATAGCAACATGGTATGTCTAGAACTTTTCTAACACTACCTGCCTTAAAATCAATGAAGTTGGTCTCTATTAAATTCATGCATTCATGCTTGGGACATCAGATACATTCATTGTCTCTTGGTGGTGTCTATGGTGGATTGATACCAAAGATGGAAGAAAGAGGAGGGGAGAAAAAAAGGTGGGGTGTGAGAAAAAAAAAGTTTCTTTTTAGGTTATTATTGTTGTAGTAGGGTGGGAGAAGAAAAATTGGATTTTAGTAGGGTGAACATAGTAATTCCTTGAGCCCTTCTAGGTAGCGACACCCATCCCTCGCTCCTTCCCTCGCTCCCTAGAATTTTCGGTAATTCCTTTTAACACGAACTTTGTCATAGACATACTAGGGGCCCTTACCACCTACTATCTCATTACAATATTAGGGTTTCTTGATTCATTTTGTAAAGAAGAAGATTTTTGGGTTACTATATTAAGTGGGCGTGAGATTTGATTTAAGGGGGGTTTCTTAAGAAAGATACGTTGTTATTATCATCAATTCATCATTGATACTTTCCTTAAATATCGATTTCTTGACCCACCATTTTAATCCATTAAATATTTATTTTGTCGAGATCCAAATTCACGGTGCATCGATGGTATTTACAATGGGTCATGCGACATTCCTCTCAACTCAAACTTGATTGGTTTAATAATCATGTCAATGCAATACCAACAAAATCACTTGTTTACATAGTACATCAAAATGATTTTACATTTTCTCCATCTAATAAATATTACGTCAATTTAATAACCCAATTCATAATATTGATATAAACTCTTGTTAAATAAATAAATATATTACAAAATCATTCAATGCATTTTAATTTTATAACATGTACTATACTAGCATATTATCCGTGCCACCATTGGCACTCCACATATGTTTATTTATTTTTACTGTTAATTATTATACACTGGACACCCGCATCACCATCCCCACCATTGCCCTAAATCAGTTTCATAAAATATCATATTTTATAATAATAACTTTTTTTAGAGTCAAACTCGGTTAAAATTAGAATCGATTGAATGTTTAGAGTCTTTGTTTGAATATTCAATAAAATGTTCGTCAATTTTTTTGAAAAATATTATACTTAGGCATGAAAATCTTAAAAACACTTGCATGTTTTAAAAATAACATATTTTGAAATTTTAAGTGTTTGTATTTATCATTAGTTTTGTTGGAAATATCTTCAAAATTGCATTTCAATGATACTAAATTTATCAAAATCCGACAACTACGTAAATAATTATGATAATTTTCATTTTGAAAAAAATGAAAACACAATACTTTCTCTTTCCGCTACATGTACATTCTACTAACTTTTTTCACAATTTTTTAATTTTCTTTGTCATTTTTTATGTTTTATATTTACAAACATGTCATTGTAGAGTAAAATGAATTTCAATCCTCAATATTTTTCCAACTTTTAATCCTAGCCCTCTTTTATTTCCAATTCTCATTTAATGTTTGTCCCAGTCAGCAATGAATAATAAAACACCTATGTGAATTGTAAGATAGAAAAAAATGAAAACACAATACTTTCTCTTTCCGCTACATGTACATTCTACTAACTTTTTTCACAATTTTTTAATTTTCTTTGTCATTTTTTATGTTTTATATTTACAAACATGTCATTGTAGAGTAAAATGAATTTCAATCCTCAATATTTTTCCAACTTTTAATCCTAGCCCTCTTTTATTTCCAATTCTCATTTAATGTTTGTCCCAGTCAGCAATGAATAATAAAACACCTATGTGAATTGTAAGATAGATATGCTGATAATATATATGGTGAGGTTGAACATGCATTTTGTGGTTCACCAATTTGTTGGAGCAAACTCAACCATAAATCGTTTAATTAGCTTATGTTGTTGTCTTAAGATTTTATATGACTAAATGTTATTTCATATCGTGTTTATGGATTGTTTTAAAATTGTAGTGCGCTAAAAAATATATAAATATTGGAAAATCATGTTTGTTCATTGTTTAACTCCAAACACCTTGGTGATGCTTGTTTTTAGTTATTATTATTATTATTATTATCATCAAGGATTGTGATTTCATTTTTTGATTTAATTTTGGACTCCTGATTTTAACAAATATTTCATTTTGTGTAAAAAAAAACGTAAAATTTTTTATTGTGATTTCAAATTTAACAATATAAATTATGCATTTTAATCTCTTAAATACTAAATTAAAAGTCTCACACAACTCTTAATACCAAATAAACTGAATATTACATATAAGAATCAATATTACATAAGAATCAATCACATAACAAAATTTTGATACTAAAATAACATTATAACATGTGATAATATACAGAGATTAAAATATTTATTTCTTTTCTCAAAAATATTTTAAAATATTTCAAATTTCAAAAGAGATTTTGGTAATTTCAAAATAAGAAATATTCGATAAAATTTCAACATATTTCGATAAATCACATTCCTTGCTTATTATAATTTTATTCTAATCAGAATTGAACTACTTTTGGCTGTGTATTTAATTTTAATTTTAATTAAATAATGGATTTTGATCCTATATTAAAAGCAAAATTTGAGTGCAAAATTTGTAATACAAATTATTTCATTTTTATTAATAAAAAACATTTGATAGCGAAATTTTCTAGTTCAGAAACATTAATTAACACTTAATAAAAAGAACCATTGTCTACAACTAAAATTCAATCAACCATTCATTAAATTTTATAATTTATCATCTTCATCAACTACAGTGGAGTTGAACAAAACTAACCTATATTAAAATAATTTTATAATGATGTTGTACTTGAAAAAAAAATGTATTTACAACTTAAAAAATCTTACATTCATTCAGAAAAATTCACCATTAAATAATTTATATTGATAGAAAATAGTAAGTTGGTTTTATAAATTTGTTGGTGCAACAAAATCGGTGAAAGAGAGAGAGAGAGGGAACAGATGTGACAAGAGAGAAGGGAGTGCGTGTCTAGGGGAGAAGAACCTTAAAAGATACGACACCCCCCCCCCCCTCACCTCTCTTTCCAAAACTATATACATCCACTTGCGTGGAAGCCATCCCTGCTTCATCACATTTGAATTCACTGAATCCAACCCATAAAACACCCATTCAACCTCATTTTCTCTTTCTTTCTTTACTTCCAACTTGAATATTTTAACTTTTCCCTTTCTCTTATTTGCATCCCATAACCCATATTCATTTCATTCATCATAGCCTATGTTCATCTAATCTCACCAACCCCCCCTAAAAAAAGAAATATAGCAAACATCTACCCAACCTACATTACCTCTCAAGTTTGATTCCTGTCTATTTTTTCATTCATTCATTCATTCATTCCTCATATCTAAATCTCACCACCCCATTTCTTCCCTTCCTCTCAAATTTAACAAGTTTTGTGTTGTTTGATTTGAATTGTCTCTCTTTTAAGTAGGCTGAGTTGCTCTCAAGTTTGGTACAATATAAGAAGAAGAAGACCACCCTTTCTTTATTGCATTATTGCCTCAATTGGGTTTCTCAGCATCAATTCAATACCAAGATTCAAGTATGTTGTGATTATCTTCTATATTAGAATTGTTGTTCTTCGTACATAGAATTGTGTTGATGACATATTTCTAACCAGGCCACCCTCTTCAGTTATGTGGTAGCTGCCACCCAAGTAGGATTTTTGTTCATAAAAGTATTTTTGGTTGTAAATTTTTTTTTTCTTCCTGATTCATAAAAGTATTGATACCCTTTAATCCCCATTCAGCCCATTTTATGCACACACACACACAAAAAAAGATTTTCACTGAACATTTTTGCAAATTGAGCTTGGATTAAATTTTGTTGTGATAACAAAAAAAAAAAATAATGGAAATCTCAGTAAACATTTTGGATTGGGTTCTGTATGAAGATCCATTTGTTCTCAATTTAGCTGTTGTTTTATAATCTAAATTACATTGATTGATTAAGTGTGTTGTGTGTATGTACAGGTTCTAGCTACATTTTCTGGTTGATTTGTGTCCACCCCATCAATTTTCTACTTGAGATTGTGGGGCATTGTTGAAGCTACATTTTTCTGATAAAAGCAAAAATTGACTGGCATGCTTGGAAGCTATCAATCACTGAGGGAGGAGGAGGAACATTTTAAATGAGTTTTTGAACTCTCAAATGTGGATTTGAGATTATCAAGCGGCTTGTCAAATCTAAAAGAACATTGGGTTGGTGTCATGGAAAGTAGAGCAAGAAGAGCTCCTGTGGTTTTGGAAGGCAAAAGTAGGAGAGTAGGAGGAGGAGATTATTTGAAGTCACTTTCACAAGGGAACAGCAGAAAATCATTCTCGGCAAACTACTTCAGTGTGGAATCATTGCTTGTGCTTTTCTGTCTTGCAGCTTCACTACTGATACTTCCACTGATCTTGCCACCATTGCCACCTCCACCTTTAATGTTGCTTCTTCTTCCAATAGGTATACTTGCTGTGCTTATGATCTTGGCTTTAATGTCTTCTGATACTCGGAATATCACCTCAACTTATGTGTAATGGTTCTTACCAACATACAATTTTTTTTTACCATGTTTACTTTATTGAATTATTCAAAGAATTACAGATTGCATTTTTGTTCATCATTTGGTATAGTTTACAGTTGTTGTCATTTGCCGACGACTCTAATGATTCAGGAACTCGAAGGTTGCATTTGGGTTAGGAATCGATGAATTGTGATCTTAACAAGCTATAAGAATAATTGAAACTTCTTTTAGTTAGATTCGTCGATCTTGTTGTTCTTGTCAACGAGCCTTGAAACATTCGACTCTTAGGTAGGGATCCGCCAAGGTTAGCTGTTGATCAAACTACGATGTTGTGTTTTGTTGAAGGAAAAAAAATTCCATGGAAAATAGTAGAATGTTATGGCTGAATTTTTGTTCATTTCTTAGAATATGATTTACACAAGAGCAGTTCTACATGGCGAGGAAACGAGCGAGGGGAAGGAGGTGGTGGGGCGGGGACCATTCACCTTTTTCGAGATGCGCGTGCAAAAATTGATGGCACACATCTCAAGGGAGCCGAACGGTTCCTACCCCGCCACCTCTCTCCCCTCGCTCGTTTCCTCGCCCACTTCCTCGACATTTAGAATTTCTGTTTACACAAAACAGAAAAATCCAAACCCTCCTAACACCCACCACCGTAATATCACCATTCATCACTAATTTTGAGAAATAAATTTTAGGTTCTTACAGAAAATAGAAATAGAAATTCAAACCGTTTTAGTGAATTTGATTTCGTGGCCGTCCCATCGGACTTGGATTTCCATTAGTGGAAAATAGTCTTATGAAAAATTGATTTTTCATTAGTAAATAAATAATCAAACAGCAAAATTTTGCATAACAAGGGAAATGAAATCTCAAGGAAAATGGCTAACGGCCAAGCACACAAAATTATGTTTTTATGAAAAACATTTTGATTTGCGAAAATCCAAGCATGGCCCAAACTTCCCAAATCCCAAGTATGTTTATTTTATGGATATTTTTGCAAGAATTATTTAATCCCTAATTTATTATTGAAGCTGAATGTACAAATGAAGAAGATTGCCTTGAGTGCCTCTGTCTATTACATATGGACTGAACGTAATGCTAGGCTATACAAACAACAACATTGCTCCAGTACAGAGCTAGTCCAGAGGATCTATAATGACATTAGGCTCAGGTACTTGAATGCAGGGCTCATCATTGACGACAATGCAGCAAATAGGTAGCTATTTGGGCGATGACAGCTTGACCCACAGTTTAGGACTCGAACCCCGATCATGTGCTCATGGAAGAAACCTCCTATTGGGTGGTATAAACTCAATTCTGATGGCTCATTAAAAGTCACTTCAGGAGGTTACGGTGTGGTACTTAGGGATGATCAGGGTAGTGTCGTGGCTGCTTGTGTTGGCTCGAGTGTGGGTCAGTCCATAATCACGCATGAACTCCAAGGAGTTGAGGCCGGGCTGCAACTAGCCAATTCAAAAGGCTTCAAAAAGTTAGAAATTAGTACTTATTCCACCATAGTGCGAGATTACTTGACGAAAAAGAGACAAAGTGCGTGGAATTTGAGACACAGTATCCATAAGATTAGAAGACTGCTGGCAACATTGGAAGAATACACTATCAGCCACGAGTATAGAGAAACTAACAAAGTCACGGACAGACTTGCTAGCCTCCACCCTAACTCGGAATTTCTGGAAATTACACCGAGCTCGTTTGCTCAAGACTTGAAAAACATTGTACATGAAGATAGATCAGGAAAAATTTACACTCAAATGTAACTTCACCTTTTATTTCAAGTTTGGGGATCCTAAATAACTCCCGCTCGCTTTCCAAAAAAAAAAAGTAATGGCATGGTCACCTCACCTTCACCTGCCTAATGAATTAGTTTTTCAGGAAATACGCACTCCGAGTCCCAATCAAATCTCTGCTTAGAGATGTGTCTGCAAGCTTTGGAACACCACCATTCACCGGGACCAAAACTTCATTGACTCACTGTAAAACTCAGATCTTCTCTCCGGTCTTGTAGCATTGCAGGCCAAGAAAGGTACAAGTTCATCTATTTAGACATCACAACCACAGCAAAGCTCCCATTGTTGAATTCGGAGAATCAGACTCCAGGTTCTTAGGTAGTCATAATGGCTTAATTTGTTTACTATCACCAGGTTATGTTCGGATTTGCAATCTCAATATGCGTGAGTTATTAGCCTTCCCCATTCTTAAAACAATTTACAAATTTGCAACTCACGATTGGGTTTGATCCATTCAAGAAAGAATATGAAGTGGTTATTGTTGATGATCGAATGGTCTACATGCATGCTCTTTTTGAACTTCTTCTACCTCATGGAGATGGAGGGATGTCACACTTACAAGCAACTTATTATCTACTGATCCAAATAGATTATATGATTTTTCAGGCAATGGTAGTACCAGATTTCTTGAAACTATCTTTTGCTATCCACCACGAAAAAATCAAAGTGATTCGAGCTCCCCAGCACCATGACCATTAGTATCTCATTCCATGTTTGAGATAATAGACAAATGATTATGATTATTCAAAACAAATTTTTTTTAAAGAAATATACATGAACATTGAATTTGACACCTTCATCTGGCTTACCTTTTTGGAAGTTTAGAACCCGTGGATCAATAAGGTCATCTATGTCTAACTGAGTTTCAACCATGTTTTCCATTTCTCAAGTTTAGTTCAACCTGGTCAAGTGAATGATTTCTATTTTGTTGTGTATTATTTGTCGGAACTAAAACTATGAGTGAAGCTTATGCAATTTTAACTGCTCATCAAAGTACCTCATTGATATCCATGACCTTGACTGCGTTTTGTCTCTGTGATTGGAAAAAAAAGTCTTCATACATTGATATCCATAAGTGATAAAGAAGCAATTGACAAATTAAATCAAGGGTTTGTTAAGGCGATATGCTGGAACAGCAAGTAGATGGTTTGCCCTAGGCATAGTGAGGCCAAACTCCTCATCCATGTCCAACTCGCTGGGCAACACACTACTTGCGAGCTTCCAGTCAAAGCAATGCAACACTTGTGCTAACACCAACCTAATAGTGAGTAGCCCAAGCTGCATCCCGGGGCAACCTCGTCGACCTGATCCAAAGGGAAGAAGTTGGAAATCACGTCCCCTTAAGTCCACATTAGACCCCATGAACCTTTCAGGTAGAAACGTTTCAGCATTAGGCCATGCACTAGGATCACGCCCGATTGCCCATACATTCACAATGATTCTTGATTTTTTAGGAACATGGAAGCCGCTGACTGTGCAATCTTCCATAGACTCGTGAGGAATCAGCAGTGGTGCCACTGGATGAAGCCTCAAGCTTTCCTTGATAACCATGTCCAAATAAACCAAGTTATCTAAGTCCGACTCGTCCACCATCCTTTCCAACCCAACGACGCTCTCTAACTCGTCTTGCATCTTTTTCATTGCTTGTGGATTCTTTAGGAGCTCTGCAAGTGCCCACTCGATTGCTGTTGATGTAGTATCCATAGACCCTGCCAACATGTCCTACCAAAACAAAAACAATAAAACTATGAGACCTATAAATTAAAACACTTCGGAATGGATGTAAGAACGTTTACCAGAGTGACAGCTTTGATATTCGATCTGTCAATTGGTAGCTCAGAATTATTTGATTGCATGACGGACAACATAACATTGATAAAGTCCTTGTGCTGTAGCTTATGTTGTGTACCATGAAGATGCTCATCGATGATTTTCTCAAACAAGTCATCAAAGACCTTACTAACAGCCTTCATACGTCGACCCAAGCCTTGAAGGTCAAGGGCACCAACGTAAGGGATGTAATCAGCTACATTAGGAACTGCTGCCAAGTGCATGCCTTCTTGAACTGCAGCTTGAAACTCTGTCTTTTCATGATCTTTATTCATGTACTTGTCTCCAAGAACCATCAGGCAAGCCATGTCTTGGCTGAGTGAAGTAACCATGGCACTCACGTCCACCGTTGCACCCACCCTTGCAGCATCCATGACTGACCTTAAAAATAGTCCCAACTCCTCTCTTCTCATGGACTTAAAAGAATCAATCTTCATATTACTAAGCAATTCTAACGTGCACAACTTACGGATGTTGCGCCAATAAGGGCCATACTCGGTGAAAGATAAGCCCTTCTGTTCATATGAGATGTGCTTAGCAGCCTCGGTAAAAGGTCTACTAGCGAAAACAAGGTCATGAGTCTTGAGAAACAACTCTGCTGCCTGCGGTGAAGAGACTACTATGGTGGGAACAAAACCAAGCTGCAAGTACATTATTGAACCAAATTGCTTGGCAAGATGGTGGAGGTCACGATGAGGAGACTTACCCAACATGAGTAGATTTCCCAAAATCGGGATCCCCTTAGGACCAGGAGGTAGCCTCTCATTCTTGTGTTTCGCTTTCAGTCTCAATACACGTTTGAGATAACCAACTACAAGTAACACTAGGATCCATGTCCATGAAACAAACGCCATGAACCAGTAACTATTTCAGTGTATTCTTGTACAATAGACTAGGCAAAGCACATGTATAACATGCATGCAGGGTCACCTTTTCATACTTACAGAAAACTACATAAGCTGAAGATATGAGAGGAGTCTTTAGTTAAGAGTGATTTGGAATTAACAATGCAATCTGTTATTCTTAGTTCCAGCTAGTGACAGTGATACGATATCACTAAATGGTGTTTCTTGTTCTCACTTGAGCGTGTCACCTTCATCAGTGAGTAAGTGCATATATATCTTCGCTATCTCTTGAACTTGTCTTTCCTGTTTGGAATACAGAATCTGAGACGGTTTGTATGCAAGTTGTTAAATGTTGCATCCACATGGGGGATCAAACTAGGGGAGTTCGAGATGTTGAAACGGCTCTTTTGGTGTATTATATGTTGGTAATGGTTCTTACCAACATACAATTATTTTTTTACCATGTTTACTTTATTGAATTATTCAAAGAATTACAGATTGCATTTTTGTTCATCATTTGGTATAGTTTACAGTTGTTGTCATTTGCCGACGACTCTAATGATTCAGGAACTCGAAGGTTGCATTTGGGTTAGGAATCGATGAATTGTGATGTTAACAAGCTATAAGAATAATTGAAACTTCTTTTTTTTAGATTCGTCGATCCTGTTGTTCTTGTCAACGAGCCTTAAAACATTCGACTCTTAGGTAGGGATCCGCCAAGGTTAGGTGTTGATCAAATTACCGCTACAACCAAATTGACATTTTTGTAATATCCTTCAAACAGTAGTGTAACAATTCACCTAACAATTTTACATATTTTCACAAACAAAATGATATAATAATTGTATCACCATGAAGGGTATGGTTATAAAAGTGATACTATTCATGGTGATTCAACTTATTGTATCATTTTTTTGTGTTACTGTTTTTCATTTTTTTTTACTAAATTTAGTTTTGATTTGAAATTGTTTGGTGAATTGTAACATCTCAAAAGTGATATTTGTTACAAAAGTGCAAATTTGGTGTAGTGTATGATGGTGTGTTTTGTTGAAAGAAAAAAAATTCCATGGAAATAGTAGAATGTTATGGCTGAATTTTTGTTCATTTCTTAGAATATGATTTACACAAAACATAAAAACCAAAACCCTCCTAATACCCAACACTGTAATATCACCATTCATCACTAATTTTGAGAAATAAATTTTAGGTTCTTTCAGAAAATAGAAATAAAAATTCAAACCGTTTTGGTGAATTTGATTTCGAGACCGTTCAATAGGACGTGGATTTCCATTAATGGAAAACAGTCTTATGAAAAATTGATTTTTCATTAATAAATAAATAATCAAACAACAAAAATTTGCATAACAAGAGAAATAAAATCTCAAGAAAAATGGCTAACGGCCAAGCACACAAAATTATGTTTTTATGGAAAACATTTTGATTTGCGAAAATCCAAGCATGGCCCAAACTTCTCAAATCCCGAATATGTTTATTTTATGGATATTTTTGCAAGAATTATTAAATCCCTAATTTATTTGTTTTTGGAAAATGATCCCTAATTTATTATTGAAGCTGAATGTCACGAAGTATGGGAAATCCCATTCGGAATTCAAATTGATACAAATAAGTTCCATATACAAGTTACTAGGTTAAGATCTTTGATTCAGAACCAACCAGACGAGCTCAGAATCAATATTGAATACTTGTGCTATTTTCTGTTTCTCTCTTTTAGTTATGGCCAGTGAAAGGAGGAAGGAAACAACTCTACAACCATGTTAAGTCTTAACATGGTCACCTCACCTTCACCTTCCTAATGAATTAGTTTTTCAGGAAATATGCACTCCCAGTCCCAGTCAAATCTCTGCTTAGAGATGTGTCTGCAAGCTTTGGAACACCACCATTCACCATGACCAAAACTTCATTGACTCGCCGTAAAACGCAGATCTTCTCTCCTCTCTATTTACTGGTCTTGTAGCATTGCAGGCCAAGAAAGGTACAAGTTCATCTATTTAGACATCACAACCACAGCAAAGCTCCCATTGCTGAATTCAGAGAATCTGACTCCAGGTTCTTAGGTAGTCATAATGGCTTAATTTGTTTACTATCACCAAGTTATGTTCGGATTTGCAATCTCAATATGCGTGAGTTATTAGCCTTCCCCATTCATAAAACAATTTACAAATTTGCAACTCACGATTGGGTTTGATCCATTCAAGAAAGAATATGAAGTGGTTATTGTTGATGATCGAATGGTCTACATGCATGCTCTTTTTGAACTTCTTCTACCTCATGGAGATGGAGGGATGTCACACTTACAAGCAACATATTATCTACTGATCCAAATAGATTATATGATTTTTCAGGCAATGGTAGTACCAGATTTCTTGAAAACTGTCTTTTGGTATCCACCACGAAAAAATCAAAGTGATTCGAGCTCCCCAGCACCATGACCATTAGTATCTCATTCCATGTTTGAGATAATAGACAAATGATTATGATTATTCAAAACAATTTTTTTTTAAAGAAATATACATGAACATTGAATTTGACACCTTCATCTGGCTTACCTTTTTGGAAGTTTAGAACCCGTGGATCAATAAGGTCATCTATGTCTAACTGAGTTTCAACCATGTTTCCCATTTCTCAAGTTTAGTTCAACCTGGTAAAGTGAATGATTTCTATTTTGTTGTGTATTATAAGTGGGAACTAAAACTATGAGTGAAGCTTATGCAATTTTAACTGCTCATCAAAGTACCTCATTGATATCCATGACCTTGATTGCGTTTTGTCTCTGTGATGGAAAAAAAAGTCTTCATACATTGATATCCATAAGTGATGAAGAAGCAATTGACAAATTAAATCAAGGGTTTGTTAAGGCGATATGCTGGAACAGCAAGTAGATGGTTTGCCCTAGGCATAGTGAGGCCAAACTCCTCATCCATGTTCAACTCGCTGGGCAACACACTACTTGCGAGCTTCCAGTCAAAGCAATGCAACACTTGTGCTAACACCAACCTAATAGTGAGTAGCCCAAGCTGCATCCCGGGGCAACCTCGTCGACCTGATCCAAAGGGAAGAAGCTGGAAATCGCGTCCCCTTAAGTCCACATTAGACCCCATGAACCTTTCAGGTAGAAAGGTTTCAGCATTAGGCCATGCACTAGGATCACGCCCGATTGCCCATACATTCACAATGATTTTTGATTTTTTAGGAACATGGAAGCCGCTGACTGTGCAATCTTCCATAGACTCGTGAGGAATCAGCAGTGGTCCCACTGGATGAAGCCTCAAGCTTTCCTTGATAACCATGTCCAAATAAACCAAGTTATCTAAGTCCGACTCGTCCACCATCCTTTCCAACCCAACAACGCTCTCTAACTCGTCTTGCACCTTTTTCATTGCTTGTGGATTCTTTAGGAGCTCTGCAAGTGCCCACTCGATTGCTGTTGATGTAGTATCCATAGACCCTGCCAACATGTCCTACCAAAACAAAAACAATAAAACTATGAGACCTATAAATTAAAACAGTTCTGAATGGATGTAAGAACGTTTACCAGAGTGACAGCTTTGATATTCGATCTGTCAATTGGTAGCTCAGAATTATTTGATTGCATGACGGACAACATAACATCGATAAAGTCCTTGTGCTGGCGCTTATGTTGTGTACCATGAAGATGCTCATCGATGATTTTCTCAAACAAGTCATCAAAGACCTTACTAACAGCCTTCATACGTCGACCCAAGCCTTGAAGGTCAAGGGCACCAACGTAAGGGATGTAATCAGCTACATTAGGAACTGCTGCCAAGTGCATGGCTTCTTGAACTGCAGCTTGGAACTCTGTCTTTTCATGATCTTTATTCATGTACTTGTCTCCAAGAACCATCAGGCAAGCCATGTCTTGGCTGAGTGAAGTAACCATGGCACTCACGTCCACCGTTGCACCCACCCTTGCAGCATCCATGACTGACCTTAAAAATAGTCCCAACTCCTCTCTTCTCATGGACTTAAAAGAATCAATCTTCATATTACTAAGCAATTCTAACGTGCACAACTTACGGATGTTGCGCCAATAAGGACCATACTCGGTGAAAGATAAGCCCTTTTGTTCATATGAGATGTGCTTAGCAGCCTCGGTAAAAGGTCTACTCGCGAAAACAAGGTCATGAGTCTTAAGAAACAACTCTGCTGCCTGCGGTGAAGAGACTACTATGGTGGGAACAAAACCAAGCTGCAAGTACATTATTGAACCAAATTGCTTGGCAAGATGGTGGAGGTCACGATGAGGAGACTTACCCAACATGAGTAGATTTCCCAAAATCGGGATCCCCTTAGGACCAGGAGGTAGCCTCTCATTCTTGTGTTTCGCTTTCAGTCTCAATACACGTTTGAGATAACCAACTACAAGTAACACTAGGATCCATGTCCATGAAACAAACGCCATGAACCAGTAACTATTTCAGTGTCTAATTATGCTTGTACAATAGACTTGGCAAAGCACATGTATAACATGCATGCAGGGTCACCTTTTCATACTTATAGAAAACTAAATAAGCTGAAGATATGAGAGGAGTCTTTAGTTAAGAGTGATTTGGAATTAACAATGCAATCTGTTATTCTTAGTTCCAGCTAGTGACAGTGATACGATATCACTAAATGGTGTTTCTTGTTCTCACTTGTGCGTGTCACCTTCATCAGTGAGTAAGTGCATATATATCTTCGCTATCTCTTGAATGTCTTTCCTGTTTGGAATACAGAATCTGAGACGGTTTGTATGTAAGTAGTTAAATGTTGCATCCACATGGGGGATCAAACTAGGGGAGGTCGAGATGTTGAGACGGCTCTTTTGGTGTATTATATGCCCGTTCGAATGGACTATGGAATGAGAGTTGAAGATATTATTTTCGACCTTTAAGTTTCTCCTAGCTCTTGGCATCTCTACATCTAGGTTCGAAGAATGGATGCTTCTTTAGTCCAATATATGTAATAACATCAAACAAATTTGGTAAAACTCAATAACCGCTGACAAAATGTGACAACAAATTAAATGTTACATGGCCATTACATGATGATATATAGGACCACAAGTAGCTATGCATACTTGAAGATTTGCAAGATTTCCTTTCATATAATTTAGTGGCCAATAGGTTGTTTTTTAGGGGTGGGCAAAAATCGATTTAAATTCGGTTAATCGACCGAACCAATTTTCAAATTCGGAAATATGAGTAGAAAGATAATAATTTAAACTGAACTAAACCAATTATAAACGATTCGAAATTGGTTTACGGTTTTGAACCAACCGATTTATAACTGACCCGACCGATTAATTAGATATATATAAATAACTAAATAACAGGTAGGTGTCAATACCTGATTAGTGCAACAAATGCACTGCAGTATACCCTGTTGCACTGAATCACCCCATTTTCTCAAAGTTTTCAATTTTGGGCTAAAAATTGGGTCTGTAAAAAAATTGGACATGTTTTAATGAAAGTCTTTCAAATGCATGAGCCTGAAATTTCGGCCCAACCGAACCGAACCGATCCGAAATTCGGTTCAACCGAATTCATCGATTTACAAATACAAATTTCGGTTTCGATTTCGATTTTGGGAAAGCCGAATGAAATCGGTTTGGGGCTCAAAATCGAACCGAACCGACATTGCTCACCCCAATTGTTTTTGTTGAAATGTCAATGCGTCTACAGTGATCCAATGACGCACAATCAATTCCACCGAAGAAAGCTGCAAACTTCCAACGACCAACCATACCAATTGAATGTAATTTCTTCTTTGTCGTGTATTTAAGGAACTCATTGTAATCGAATTTAGAAAGCAACTGAATACAATGTAGTCTTCAATGTTTTTTTTTTCAATAGTTTTGGTATAGTCTAAGGCTTAATTCTAAATAGTAGAATAATTTTCTTGGCACGTCATTACAACAAAAAACAGTAACACTTTTGAGCTATAACCATCTATAAAGCAAAACAGTAACAGTTTTGAGCTATAACAATCCACAAAGTAATTTTACACATTTTCACAAACAAAGTGATTCAATAATTGTATCACCACAAATAGTATGGGCTTACAAGTTATGCTATTCATTGTGATCTAATTTATTGTATTACTTTTTTTGTGTAGCTATTTTTCATTTTGTTGACTAAACTTAGTTTTGACTTGAAATTGTTTGGTGGATTGTAATAGCTCAAAAGTGTAACTGTTTTTTAAGTTGTTACAAATATGTCAATTTGGTATAGTAATCGTTCAATACAGAGTGACAATGAGAAGATGAATACATGACCTAAAGGAATACACATTGTTACAACAAAACTGAAACCAATTCTCTCAAGTGATGAAGCAAACAGAAAAATCAACACTGGTACAAAAAGCAAATTAAGATGGAAGCTCAAACTGATAACACAACGAACTACTGATTGCATAAAAATAGATATCAAAATAGTTCGTAATTTCTATAAAATAGTCCTTGAACTAAAAGTCACATAATAAATATTTATTTCTGGTCTCTATTTATGATCACATAGACACTTGCAAAGTGAAATCAAAGAAAGAATCAACCACAAAGCATGATACGTTTCCTATGATTGCCTATGTCGACATGTCCCATACTACCATGAAACCAAACTTGTTCTGCAATGATAATTTTTATAGGTAATTTTATTAAAAGAAACTAAGTATTGAACGAGGCAAACAGAACATTCATATAGTGATTTGTCAAGGAGAACTTTTGAAATGCCGAGTTGATGGGTTTGCCCTGGGCAGTGTGTTCAACTCATCACTGGACAACATATCATTTAGGAGCTCCAATCGAAGAAATGCACCGCCAACCTAACAACTAGTAGCCCAAGCTCCCTCCTTGGGCAACCTAAGTAAACAGTTGTTAGTCAAAATACAGTCAGAGCAAGAGCTAAGAGATAGAACTGATATGAACCCAAGTACCATGACCCAGGCGTGCCAGTAGGTGAGCCAAGCTAATAGTTGGTTTTGAGAGTATCATATAGAAGTTTAGAACCAAAACAAAAGAAATCAGTATTATTTATTTCAATTGTACGCATCTTGAAAACATACTCACTGGCAGTTCTAAATAGTCATCTAACTAAAAGTTTACATATGCTAATCATTCTGAAGTAGCCAACTTCAGACATTAACGAATTGAACTCCTCGGAATGACATTATTATGACTGTTTGATTTGTTTGAAGGAGTGAGCTAGATAAACCAATGAAACCAATTAATGTTTAATTGAGGAGAAAAGAAAAACAATCTTTGTTACACCTTAAAAACATTAAAAGATATATATTTTTTATAACTCTGCACATAATATTTATTGAATTTTTATTTTACAATTTTCCCCATAATATTTAATGAAAAACAATCCTTGTTACACCTTAAAAACATTCAACACTCCTTTTCTCTAATCCTGTAAAATTGTTCTATGCAACCTTCAAGAACGTTATTACTATCACACACGCGAATGCATAATGTAGCAATTATGCATTAACGGAGAAAACAATGGTCAAAATACAAAGAAAATATGGAGGAGTATTTCGAATTCAAGTGAGAGGAAATTTGTAACAATTCTCATCATCCAACTGATCCATCCACTCAAACCCTCGCTTAGCTAGTTTGGCTTTTATAGATAAACACTTGACTCTTCTGTCTTAATTTCTACCTAAAGGTCATAAAGTGGAACCAACAAAATGCACCCAACACTATTATTCAAATGCAACAAGTACACCATACCACTATTTTCTTTTTCTCACATCACCATTGAGTTTTTTATTATTTTTATTTTTTTACTTTCTTACACCACCAATAAATAACAAATAAATTCAAACTCAAAACAAAAAAAATGTAAAATAGAGCAATTTTCAACCAATTTAAATCCTTTATTGAGATTGATTCTCAAGTGCATCAAAACACCATTATCTAATAAACACAATTTGAATCAATTAAAAATGTTTTGAAAAAATGAGCAAGTTATGATTATTTTACTAAAGTCGCGCAAATCAGTCTTACAATGAAAATGAAATAGTGTTCTTGACTTTTGACCAACTCATGTGCTCGATCAATACTCATTCTCACGTTGATCTAAACACAAAAGTTGAAGTACTCAGAGTTATCTAATAAACACAACTTGAATCACTTGAAAATATTTTGAAATGAGCAAATAATGATTATTTTATTAAAGTCGCACAAATTTATTAAAAAACTGAAAACATGATAGCATTCATGACCGCCTTTTTTGTTTTTTGTTTTTTTTCTTTTCTTTTCTGAAGCGGCGTTCAAAAAAAAATTCCATAATTAGAATTGGTAGTATCAAACCGTCAATGCTACCAACCAAACTAAATAAGCTGTAGATGAGAGAGGCATCAATAATTAGTGTGTTGGAATTAACAATGACATAAAACATTTTTGGATGGTTGTATTTGGTCTGCTGCTTAGTTCCAACTAGTGAAGTGATATGATGTTAATTGTGTTTCTCATTCTCACTTCGCTTTGTGTATGTCACCTTCAACAATGACTTACCTAATTTCTTTATACTCAAGAAGGCCTTTCTACAATGCTGGGCGTTGGTAACACCGCCAAAATGACGAAATTGCCCTCTAAAAGTCAAATATTGTAAAATCAAAATCAAGGCCTCTTAAACAATAATATATTAAATTTAAGCCCTCAATACAAATTATTTAAAACCTTCAACTATTTTTTATTTACAAAAAAACCCTTACACATAATTAGCACTACTCTTATTTTTTTAGTGTACTTTTTTCGATTTAAAAAAAAACTGGTTGTCACACACGCCTTAAAGATGATTTTAGTTGCAAAATGAACAAAACTTTGAACAACCTATTCAAAAAAGAAAACAAAAAAAAAACTTTTTTCACTAACAAATCATATTTTTACATTTTGCAAAATTTTCAAACATTTTAATTTGCATTTTTTAACTTATTAAATCCTTTTTTAAAAACACTTATTAAATTCTTTTCAAATTTAGTATAATACTATCTGCAATGTGTGCACACCCGCCCGGTCTTTGAAGAAGGAAATAAAACCACCGTTGCATGCATTGCACGCGTTAGGAGTTGCAGTGACATAACACAGGAAAAAAAATCAAGTAATTGTAGGCATGTATGACATGCGTCGAGGATTAGTATAGTTCACCCATAACCCAGCAAACTCAAAGTTGAGCCAAAGCCAAATGCAGCAATGAGGTTGCCCAGTTTCACATGATGTAGGCCAACTAACATTTTTCGTTTGTACTCATTTTTACAATGACAGTTAGTACTTGTTTCACAATTTTATTAATTATTAACCATTGGATTCTTCAAACTATTACATAATGGAATTGAACACAATAAATGGTTTTTTTATTCCTGTGTATTTACGCATGTAAGTTGGCGGGATCTTCATTTTGAGCTCTCTTGGGAGCTTCACTGCCTCGTGTACAGCTGAAAAATCATTGTCTCCCAAGCCCAAGCTTCTGGCCTTCTTAAACGCCCGCATTAACATTGGAATGAAAATATTTATTCCTTTCATTAGAACATCCCTGTGTAAAGTGATATTTGTTTTTGGTTAAGAGCATCCGAAGTAGGCAGTGGGGAAAAAGGTTTGTAGCTAGAAATGTTACACCGATATTTCTAATTTGGTCAAGGCACTAAACTGAGGTAGTATAAAAACATCATACAATCACGAGGAAGATCGTGACCCCTTTACTTACTATCAACCTTATCAAGTTTACTTTACTTACTGGTGGGGTCGAATCAATCTCTGCATTGAGTTATTCTAAATGTCGAGGAAGTGGGCGAGGAAACGAGCGAGGAGAGGGAGGTGGCGGGATGGGAACCGTTCACCTCCCTCGGGATGCGCGTCATCTTTTTTTGCGCGCATATCTTGAGTGAGGTGATCGGTCCCCACCCCGCCACCTCCCTCCCCTCGCTCGTTTCCTCGCCATGTAGAATAACTCAATGCAGAAATTCTAAATGTCGAGGAAGTGGGCGAGGAAACGAACAAGGGGAGGGAGGTGGTGGGGTGGGGACCGTTCACCTCTCTAGGAATGTGTGCCATCTTTTTTTGCGTGTACATCCCGAAGGAGGTGAACAGTCCCCACCCCGCCACCTCCCTCCCCTCGCTCGTTTCCTCGCCATGTAGAATAACTAATGTGGCAGAGGACCTCTCCTCTACTACCATTGGCATTGACTTGCAATCATGCCCTGTGACACATTGTTCTGTTCTTTCTCGTGTAATTTGGCACACACACAGATTAGGTTAGGTTCGATCAGGTATGTTAAGCATAACAATCAGTCTGTTACTGTTAACAATAGCAAACAGAAAACCAAGAAGTTGCTAGTCAATTAGTTTACATATCTGTCAGTATAGTTTAAACAGACTATTAGTCAATAGAATTCTATATATAAGCAAGGTACATTGTTCATTCATTTGATGAAATACAATTACAGATTTCAGTATTGGTTATGTTAAGAATTTCAACATGGTATCAGAGCTATAAGATTCATGGCTTCAGTCTCTAGTCTACTTCATTTCTAAGATTTCATTTTCATTTCTTCAGTTCCTCAGTTCTTCATTTCTTCAGTTCCTCAGTTTCTAGTCATTGTTAATGGCTTATTCATCTTCATCAAATGCAGCAACTATCAGTAATTCTGCAATTACAGAATGGAAACCTGTTATGTTCACTCATGTATTATCTGTCAAGCTGAGTGAGAACAATTACTTGTTGTGGAATCAAAGGTCACAAGTTGCAAAGATTCATTGAAAAAGACTCAACTCCACCAAGATTTCTGTCAGATGAAGATCGAGTTCATATGAATATCAATCCAGAGTTCATCAGCTGGGAACAACAGGATCAGCTCCTCTTTTCATGGCTTCTTTCTTCTATGACAGAGTCTTTACTAACAAGGTTAGTCGGTTGTGAATCCTCTGCACATATTTGGCATATATTAGAGGTTTTCTTTAATTCACAAACTATGGCCAAGATTTCACAATTCAGAAATCAACTTCAGAATCTTAAGAAAGGAAGTATGAACATCAATGAATACTTGCTGAAAATCAAGAACATCATAGATCAGTTGGCTTCAGTCGGCCATTCCTTATCTTCTAAAGATCACATAAGTGCCATTTTTGATGGTTTGCCTCAATCCTATGATACATTCATAGTGTCTGTCACATCTAGATCAGATTCATATACTGTTGCAGAGATTGAAGCGCTTTTACTGGCTCAAGAATCAAGAATTGAGAGGCATGTGAAGGACCTAGATGCATCTAGTTATGCAAATATAGCACACAGCAATTACAAACAGTCCCCTAGGTCGTTTGCTTTAAATCCTCATTCATGGAGGCCTCAGTTCAGATCTCCTACAAACTCAAGCTCATTTAGAGGTGGCAGATCTGGATCTGGTAGGGGTTCCAAATTCCCAGGTCATCATAGCAATAGACCTCAATGTCAAATTTGTGGGAAAATAGGTTTTGCTGAGGCCATATAGACCTTAGGCTTGTATATACCTGATTTGGATCTAGTCACCATCTGATGAACATGATGAATTGTACTAGGCACTACTGGTAATTGGTTAGAAACCACTGGACTTGAAGAGGCAGAGTGAGGCAATGAACATTGGCTAGGTTGAGTAGGGGAAGAAACCAATGGACTAGAGACAAAATGGTGAACAGTCTGACCATTATTCTGCAACAAAGGACTTTGTAGAGATGGAGCAGTACAATATGTCACCATAACTAAACCTGACATTGCATACTCTGTCAATAGAGTATGTCAGTTCATGAAAACTCCACTTGAGTCTCATTGGCGAGTGGTAAAAAGAATCCTAAGGTATCTGAAGGCTACATCAGCATTCGGGCTTCATATTGTTCCTACTACATCATTCAAGTTCACTGGGTATTGTGATGCGGATTGGGCATCTGATCCCACAGACCGACGCTCTACTTTTGGGTATTGTGTGTATTTGGGATCAAATATCATCCCTTGGTCTTCAAAGAAACAAAGCATCATTTCTAGGAGCAGCACTGAAGCAGAGTACAGGAGCTTAGCCTCAGTCACTGCTGAGTTATCTTGGTTGCAGACTCTTCTCTTTGAGTTAAGGATTGGTAGTGCACCTCTTACGGTATGGTGTGATAACATGAGTGTTGTGCTTCTCAGTGCAAATCCAGTTCTTCATTCCAGAACCAAACATATTGAAATAGATCTTTACTTTGTGCATGAAAAGGTGGCTAGAAAGCTCATCAAAGTGCTTCATATTTCAGCAAAGGACCAGGTTGCTGATATTCTTACAAAAGCTTTTGGCACTTCTAGATTTCTACTGTTACGTGACAAACTAAGTGTTGTTAATGAAACTACACTTAGTTTGCGGGGGAATGTTAAGCATAACAATCAGTCTGTTACTGTTAAACAATAGCAAACAGAAAATCAAGAAGTTGTTAGTCAGTTAGTTTACATATCTGTCAGTATAGTTTAGACAGACTATTAGTCAATAGAATTCTATATATAAGCAAGGTACATTGTTCATTCATTTGATGAAATACAATTACAGACTTCAGTATTGGTTATGTTAAGAATTTCAACAAGGTAGACAGCCACATTTTCACCTGATTTATGATGAGAATCAGCAAGATATACTCATACTTTGTATGTTAGATGAAACCATAAAAATAGCCATCTGCCGACAATTACAATGGACTCAATTATGATTTTAATATCAAACTGATGTTAATCAATCCATTTAAGTCTTTTGTCATTTGCTCGATTGAAGGGTAACATATCCACAACACACATCCACACCCACACACAGTACTGCTGAAAGGGTTCGCATGTTAAATTCTAGAAGACTACGTTGAGCGTTACTTCACCATACAAACCACAAATGCAATACTAGCCTGACACCTCTTCCATGACAAATCACAAGACCAAGACCACATCTTTACAGTAAACTCGTGTTAAATGCGTCTGCACATTAGCACATGCTGTCCCAGAATACATGTAAGAACGGGAACGAAAGCTTGAGTGGGAAGTGCACGAAAGCTACAGTGGTATCATCTTGCTCTCAGGCACATATAAATCATAATTGCGAGGGAATTGTGGATCAAAAATTCTAGTCACAAGCACCATATGGAAGCAATTAAAAAAATGGTAGAAACAAAACCTCATTAGCTGCTGCAGCAATTGGCATTGATACAGCATTCTCATCTCCTAGTGCAAGAGCCAATCTCATATCCTTCTGCTGATGCTTCAGAGGAAAAGCATGGGGGTAATTGTTCTTGATCATTGATGGTCCTTTAAGTTTGAACATTGGATTAGCTATGGCACCTAGTTCCTGCAAATGGTAAAACTAACATGGTCAGCTCCTTTTTCATTAGAAATCAAATTGTTTCAGTAACAAATATCTTACCACTACATCAAGAAGTGTTTCCTGGCTCAGTCTACTTTTGTCTGCTAGAACAAGTCCCTCGGAGAACGCATTCATCATAGTGCAATGACCAACAATATCAATTTCAATGAAACAATTTTATTATTCCTAAACAATGAGCTTTTCTTTTTCTGTGACATTTTTTAGTCTGAAAATTAGAAATTAAAAGGAGCCTATGCATTGAGAGAGTTGGGTAGAGGTATGCATTCAAATAACTAGGTAATCAAGTACAGGCTTGGTTTCTAAACACACACAGACTGCTGTCAGTTTAGACAAGAAACAACATATTTGACTCAGCATGGTGTGGACCGTGTGGCGTATGTGATGGCTCAAATAACATTATGTGCTCCAAGAAAGCACTCTCGTTATCGTATACATTGTGGTGGCTCCTGACAACTTTCTGAATTTGTGGTGCTTATATCGGCAGCCTAGTAATAATATATTGTAGGAAATATAAAGCTAAAAGGACAAAATAAAATAAAATCAAGAAGCAGCACACCTTACCCAGTTACCGTGCAAAAACATGGAATTTAAAATTTGTTTTGAAGTTTAAAAAAATAAAAAAGATATGAAAACAGAGTATCTCAAGAAAGACAAATAGAAAGACGACCAGACTAACTAAGTATCCAAACATGACTAAAATAGAGTGATATAGCAAACAATCATGTAATCTAAGATGCTGAGGTCAACAATGAAGGCATGAGAATATTGATCTCCGTGGTGATCTTGGTTCACGATGAGACCAAGTTTAGATGTCAAATACTATGGCAAAACCTAAATACAATGTTCACTGGATACTATGCCCATCATTCATGGCCAAAGGAGTATCCATAATTCCATCATATATGCATATTGAAAGAGTATGGATCTAAGACATAAGTTAGGTCCAATTCACGTTACCTCCTATATTCAAATGATGAGACGTTGCTCGTTTGACACTATCTAACCTTTATAACCGCAGATAGACATCGTTTATTCCAGCTATAATTTAGACAAGATTAACATTTTGCTTTCCCTTCAGGGGATGCTGGGTTAAATAGTTGTGTTCAACAATTTTTTCATCAATGCAAGCTGGACATCGTCTTACAAGCAACTTATTATCTACTGATCCAAATAGATTATATGATTTTTCAGGCAATGGTAGTACCAGATTTCTTGAAACTGGCTTTTGGTATCCACCACGAAAAAATCAAAGTGATTCGAGCTCCCCAGCACCATGACCATTAGTATCTCATTCCATGTTTGAGATAATAGACAAATGATTATGATTATTCAAAACAATTTTTTTTCAAAGAAATATACATGAACATTGAATTTGACACCTTCATCTGGCTAACCTTTTTGGAAGTTTAGAACCCATGGATCAATAAGGTCATCTAGTCTAACTGAGTTTCAACTATGTTTTCCATTTCTCAAGTTTAGTTCAACCTGGTCAAGTGAACGATTTCTATTTTGTTGTGGATTATTTGTGGGAACTAAAACTATGAGTGAAGCTTATGCAATTTTAACTGCTCCTCAAAGCACCTCATTGATATCCATGACCTTGATTGCGTTTTGTCTCTGTGATGGAAAAAAAAAGTCTTCATACATTGATATCCATAAGTGATAAAGAAGCAATTGACAAATTAAATCAAGGGTTTGTTAAGGTTATATGCTGGAACAGCAAGTAGATGGTTTGCCCTAGGCATAGTGAGGCCAAACTCCTCATCCATGTCCAGCTCGCTGGGCAACACACTACTTGCGAGCTTCCAGTCAAAGCAATGCAACACTTGTGCTAACACCAACCTAATAGTGAGTAGCCCAAGCTGCATCCCGGGGCAACCTCGTCGACCTGATCCAAAGGGAAGAAGCTGGAAATCGCGTCCCCTTAAGTCCACATTAGACCCCATGAACCTTTCAGGTAGAAAGGTTTCAGCATTAGGCCATGCACTAGGATCACGCCCGATTGCCCATACATTCACAATGATTCTTGATTTTTTAGGAACATGGAAGCCGCTGACTATGCAATCTTCCATAGACTCGTGAGGAATCAGCAGTGGTGCCACTGGATGAAGCCTCAAGCTTTCCTTGATAACCATGTCCAAATAAACCAAGTTATCTAAGTCCGACTCGTCCACCATCCTTTCCAACCCAACAACGCTCTCTAACTCGTCTTGCACCTTTTTCATTGCTTGTGGATTCTTTAGGAGCTCTGCAAGTGCCCACTCGATTGCTGTTGATGTAGTATCCATAGACCCTGCCAACATGTCCTACCAAAACAAAAACAAAAAAACTATGAGACCTATAAATTAAAACAGTTCGGAATGGATGTAAGAATGTTTACCAGAGTGACAGCTTTGATATTCGATCTGTCAATTGGTAGCTCAGAATTATTTGATTGCATGACGGACAACATAACATCGATAAAGTCCTTGTGCTGGCGCTTATGTTGTGTACCATGAAGATGCTCATCGATGATTTTCTCAAACAAGTCATCAAAGACCTTACTAACAACCTTCATACGTCGACCCAAGCCTTGAAGGTCAAGGGCACCAACGTAAGGGATGTAATCAGCTATATTAGGAACTGCTACCAAGTGCATGCCTTCTTGAACCGCAGCTTGGAACTCTGTCTTTTCATGATCTTTATTCATGTGCTTGTCTCCAAGAACCATCAGGCAAGCCATGTCTTGGCTGAGTGAAGTAACCATGGCACTCACATCCACCGTAGCACCCACCCTTGCAGCATCCATGACTGACCTTAAAAATAGTCCCAACTCCTCTCTTCTCATGGACTTAAAAGAATCAATCTTCACATTATTAAGCAATTCTAACGTGCACATCTTACGGATGTTGCGCCAATAAGGACCATACTCGGTGAAAGCTAAGCCCTTCCGTTCATATGAGGTGTGCTTAGCAGCCTCGGTAAAAGGTCTACTAGCGAAAACAAGGTCATGAGTCTTGAGAAACAACTCTGCTGCCTGCGGTGAAGAGACTACTATGGTGGGAACAAAACCAAGCTGCAAGTACATTATTGAACCAAATTGCTCGGCAAGGCGGTGGAGGTCACGATGAGGAGACTTACCCAACATGAGTAGATTTCCCAAAATCGGGATCCCCTTAGGACCAGGAGGTAGCCTCTCATTCTTGTGTTTCGCTTTCAGTCTCAATACACGTTTGAGATAACCAACTACAAGTAACACTAGGATCCATGTCCATGAAACAAACGCCATGAACCAGTAACTATTTCAGTGTCGAATTATGCTTGTACAATAGACTAGGCAAAGCACATGTATAACATGCAAGCAGTGTCATCTTTTCCAAACTAAATAAGCTGAAGATATGAGAGGAGTCTTTAGTTAAGAGTGATTTGGAATTAACAATGCAATCGGTTATTCTTAGTTCCAGCTAGTGACAGGGATACGATATCACTAAATGGTGTTTCTTGTTCTCAGTCGTGCGTCTCACCTTCATCAGTGAGTCGGCTCATCTGTGTTGCTTAGACAGGTTGATAATGACGACTTAGCCTTATCAGATATAAGGTACAGCGTTCAAACGAAATTCTAAAATGGTGAGGAAATCAGCGAGGGACAACCCTCCATCCCCTCCGGATGCATGCCTGCTTCCATCCTCTTGCACAATCAATTCCACCAACATGATGATACAAAGGACAGAAATTCTAACCACAAGTAGTTATGCATTATTCAAGATTTGCAAAATTTCCTTTCATATAATTTAGTAGCCAATAGGTTGTTTTTGTTGAAATGTCAATGCGTCTACAGTGATTCACTGACGCACAATCAATTACTGCAACAATTAAGGCATTTTTCAAAAAAAAATTTCCTCGACAAAAATCAAAATTTTGTTAGAAAAAACTTTTAACAAGGAAAAATTTCGTTATTGGGTTCGTGGAGGCATCCCCGTAACTAAAAGTTTTTACCAAGAAATTACATTTTTATTAATAAAATAATTGATAAGTCAAAGAAACACGGTGTTAGTAATAGTGACAACTACCAAGGAAATTCGTTGGTAAAAATCAAATAGTTTTACTGACAAATTGTTTTGTTGCAAGAAAACTTTTGTTTACCAATAAATTTTTTTCTCGAAAAAACTTAGAATCTTCAAAGAAATTTGTTGTGGGAAAATGTAACTACATTTATCAAAGAACTTTTTTGTTTGTAAAATGAATGTATATCAATTAAAGTTGTCATAGGTATTGTTAACAATTACCAAGAAAATTATTTTCAATAAAAAATTTATATTTTAAAACTAGCCGAGCTAATCCCAATCTCTAAGGACACCACCCACTACCTCTAAAACTCTAAGGACATCACTCTTGATGATAAGACCCCACTATGGGATTCCATATATAATATATTTATTTTTAGGCTCAACGAGAATCGAACTCCTAACCTATAGTAAAATCTCTTGCAATATCTACCAATTGAGCTATTTGAATAATTGTGTTGTGTGAATCAACTTTATAGCTTATTAAATCAAATTACTCATTTTTTGCAATAAAAAAAATTACGTATATAATAGGGACCAATATATAATATTTTGTCACTATAAATTAGAACTAAATATTTTTACGATTATAAGATTTATGTTAAATATCTACCACTTTTAACAATGAAAAAAATTCACAATAACACCATTATAATTAGCAACAAAATAGTAATAGCAATTCAATGCAATATGTTATTGAAATTGGTTATATCCCTAATGAAATAAAATTAAATTGTTATAAATAAGAAAACAAGCCTTAATAAGAAAAAGTTCATGAAAATTTTATCAATATTTAGCAACGAAATAAATTGTTACCATTAATATTATAATTAACCGTAAAATAATGTTGTATTGTTAATTAAATTTTATTTGATTTTTCAAATGAAATAGTATCAATGCTACTAATAAAATTTTTTAACGAATTGATATTTTTCCACTATAAAGAAGCTAGGAGTTTTAAATATAAATAAATTTCATGAAAAAAAATTTCATTATAAGTAACCAAATAAATCGTTGCAATAAATGTGGTAATTAACTATAGAAAATTTAATTTCATTGTTGAAGAGACACGAACAAGTGTTATAGTGCATTTACTAAGAAAATGTTTGTCAATAATATTAATATTTATTAGCAATGAAATAATTTATTGTAAATTACGTCATTATAACTAACAAAATAAAATTTCGTTGAAATAGAAATATTTTGTTGCTAAATAATGTTGGTGGGAAATTGGTTTTGGAATGAATATTTTTCGCCACCTCTTTACAAAGAAAAGTTGCCAACAAAATAGATTTTGTTACAAAAAGTTACAACTTTATGGTTTTTTCAATGAAATTTATTTTTGTTATAAATAGTAACATATTAACAAGGAAAATAAAATTTGTTAGTAAACAAAACAATTTTTGTAGTGAGTATACCAATTTCCAACAAAATAATGACTTGTCGCTATAAAATAGTTAGTGAGCTTTAATGAGAAACAAATTTTCATGAAAATAATTATCAGCTTTTAGCTAGAAAACAATTTGTTACGAACAAGGTTATAATTACCAACAAAATCTTATTTCATAGCTACAAATATTTCATTAAAAAAGATATTGTTTCCAACAAAATAAAAAAGTTGCCAATAGTGTGACAATTTTCAACGAAATATTACTTTGTTGCTATAAAATAATAAACGAGCTTTAACAAGAAAAACCTAATGGAAAAAATTATCAATCATTATCAATTAACCAAATCATTACTAATAATGTGATTATTGTCTAGGAAAACATATTTCTTTACAAAAGAGAGATGAATAAGATTTAATATTCGTTAACAAGAAAAATGATTTGTTGTTAAAATTAGTCTTCTTTAGCAACAAAATATTTCATTTCAGATAATGCCATAATTACCATTTGGAGGGAATGTTTTTCGCCACCTATTTAACAAGGAATGTTTCCTACAAAATATATAACAAGTTTATGGTTTTTTCAAGGAAATTTTTTATTCGTTGACAATACTACAATATTAACAAGAAATCAATTTTCGTAGCAATAATTTTATTGGTAAATGATATATTTCTTGTAGTGTCCACCGAAGAAAGCTGCAAACTTTCAACGACCAACCATACCAATTGAATGTAATTTCTTCTTTGTCGTTTATTTAAGGAACTCATTGTAATCGAGTTTAGAAAGCAATTGAATACAATGTAGTCTTCAATGTTTTTTTTTCCAATAGTTTTAGTATAGTCTAAGGCTTAATTCTAAATAGTAGAACAATTTTCATGGCACGTCATTACACCAAAAAACAGTAACACTTTTGAGCTATAACAATCCACAAAGCAAAACAATAGGTTTCTTTAGTCCAATATATGTAATAACATCAAACAAATTTGGTAAAACTCAATAACCGCTGACAAAATGTGACAACAAATTAAATGTTATATGGTCATTACATTGATGATATATAGGACCACAAGTAGCTATGCATTCTTCAAGATTTGCAAGATTTCCTTTCATATAATTTAGTGGCCAATAGGTTGTTTTTGTTGAAATGTCAATGCATCTACAGTGATCCACTGACGCACAATCAATTCCACCGAAGAAAGCTACAAACTTCCAACGACCAACCATACCAATTGAATGTAATTTCTTCTTATGTTTTTTTTTCAACAATTTTGGTATAGTCTAAGGCTTAATTCTAAATAGTAGACCAATTTTCATGGCACGTCATTACACCAAAAATAGTAACATTTTTTAGCTATAATAATTCACAAAGCAAAACAATAACAATTTTGAACTATAACAATCCACAAAGCAATTTTACACATTTTCACAAACAAAGTGATTCAATAATTGTATCACCACAAATAGTATGGGCTTACAAGTGATGTTATTCATGGTGATCTAATTTATTGTATCACTTTTTTTTGTGTAACTAATTTTTATTTTGTTGACTACATTTAGTTTTGACTTGAAATTGTTTGTTGGATTGTAATAGTATGGGCTTACAAACAAAACATTCATATAGTGATTTGTCGAGGAGAACTTTTGAAATGCCGAGTTGATGGGTTTGCCCTGGGCAGTGTGTTCAACTCATCACTGGACAACATATCATTTAGGAGCTCCAATCGAAGAAATGCACCGCCAACCTAACAACTAGTAGCCCAAGCTCCCTCCTTGGGCAACCTAAGTAAACAGTTGTTAGTCAAAATACAGTCAGAGCAAGAGCTAAGAGATAGAACTGATATGAACCCAAGTACCATGACCCAGGCGTGCCAGTAGGTGAGCCAAGCTAATAGTTGGTTTTGAGAGTATAGAAGTTTAGAACCAAAACAAAAGAAATCAGTATTATTTCAGTTGTACGCATCTTGAAAACATACTCACTGGCAGTTCTAAATAGTCATCTAACTAAAAGTTTACATATGCTAATCATTCTGAAGTAGCCAACTTCAGACATTAACGAATTGAACTCCTCGGAATGACATTATCATGACTGTTTGATTTGTTTGAAGGAGTGAGCTAGATAAACCAATGAAACCAATTAATGTTTAATTGAGGAGAAAAGAAAAACAATCCTTGTTACACCTTAAAAACATTAAAAGATATATATTTTTTATAACTCTGCACATAATATTTATTGAATTTTTATTTTACAATTTTCCCCATAATATTTAATGAAAAACAATCCTTGTTACACCTTAAAAACATTCAACACTCCTTTTCTCTAATCCTGTAAAATTGTTCTATGCAACCTTCAAGAACCTCATTACTATCACACTCGCGAATGCATAATGTAGCAATTACATCCTCCCATCCCATTAGAAGAAAAAACGAAGAAAACAATGGTCAAAATACAAAGAAAATATGGAGGAGTATTTCGAATTCAAGTGAGAGGAAATTTATAACAATTTCTCATCATCCAACTGATCCATCCACTCAAACCCTAGCTTAGCTAGTTTCGCTTTTTTATCTTAATTTCTACCTAAAGGTCATAAAGTGGAACCAACAAAATGCACCTAACACTATTACTCAAAGGCAACGACTACACCACACCACTATTTCCTCTTTCTCACATCACCATTGAGTTTTTTATTTTTTTTACTTTCTCACATCACCAATAAATATTATATTTTATCATGGTTTATTATCAATAAACTAAGAAATCATAAATCTTACTTTGACTATGTTCTAAGTTGGTCTGGAAAGGGTTAAACTAATAAGCATTTATTATGGTTTCGCTGGTGGTTAATCTCATGTGAAAAACTTAATTGCATAATCTGGATTGTTCCCCTGATTTGGAAAATAATTTTTTTGTATTCAAAGCTAGCAAACGAAAAAACTGGGAACAAAAATAGTATGGCCCTGTATGAATCAATGTAACATTGAAAGAAAATTTGGCACATAAGTTTTCAGCTGTGTTAGTAACATATTAGAGGCAAAGCAAAGCACAGCACAGGACAGCACAGCAGAGTATATATTATTATGTCATCTGATAAATTCCAACTACCATTGAGGAGTGCTGGTGCACCAAACTCTTGTGATTGATTTCAAAACTGTGATAACTCCATTGCTACCTCATTGTAACATGACTTGGAAATAGTCGGCAAAAATGATAATCTATATACCTTATGAGCAACATGACTTAGACAACTCTCAAGGACTTGGGAGCAACCCTAAACCTGCTATTTTAATGCAATCACCTAAGACTATTGTGTAATGAAAATTGACAAGGTAGTGCAAGGTGGCATAGACGATCCTCGATGGATAGAAAATTAGTTGTCGATTTCATAATGATCGAGTGACATTGCTTCTTCGGTACAACTTAATGAATCCCTTGTATCAGCAATGACATAAGCCCCAGAGATCAAGAGACTGACAAAAAAACCTATTGCGACCTTTAATGACAATTAAACAAAACAATTGGCATCCCATCCTATCACTTATTTGCTCTTATTAGGTTTAAACAAAAAACCGACCAAACCGATTAAATCGACCAAACCAATTAAAATCGATTGGTTCGGTTTAAATTCTTTTCGGATCGATTTCGTTTTAAAAATTCAAAACCGAAGTGTTCGATTCGATTTTCGATTTCTATGTGATTTTAACTGACCAAATATATATAGTAAATAATATATATTTTATATAAAATTACATAATATATTTAAAATAGTTAGTCAGTTCGGTTTTATTTCAATTTTGATTCGATTTTAGTCGGTTCGGTTTCGAATCAGTTTTGTTAATAATCGGTTCAGTTCGGTATAAAAATTTTAAAAACCGACCAAAGTCGGTTCAGTTCACAGTTTAGGTGAAAATCGAACCATTGGTTCGGTTTTCAACCCTAGCTCTTATAGCTTAATTTTAATGGTTTTCTTTGGAGATGTCCAGTGAAATTACAGAGATACATAAATAAACAATTAGCATGGTCCGTGTGCATGGATAACACTTGCAAAAATCAAGAAATGGTGATGAGATGTTGGTAATATGGCCCCTAGCCAGAATCCAGAATATGATTATTAATGTTGTTGATAGTTATTTGTTGAAGATTTTGAAACTAAAGCAATTCTAACCATTAGAGTATCGAAAATTCAAAATTCTGACTGGTGTTCCAAGCGAGAAGGGAAGGACAGCATTGATGGGGAAAGTAAATGCTTTAACACATCCTTACAGTAAACTCGTGTTAAATGCGTCTGCACATTAGCACATGCTGTCCCAGAATACATGTAAGAACGGGAACGAAAGCTTGAGTGGGAAATGCACGAAAGCTACAGTGGTATCATCTTGCTCTCAGGCACATATAAATCATAATTGCGAGGGAATTGTGGATAGAGACAAGGCACAGCACAACAAGCTAGCGTTTGTAATCAGTCTAACCATTATCAGATTTATTGAATACAAGAGGATCAACAAAGATTTATGATTTACTATGAGAACATAGTCAAAGTAAGATATATGATTTCTTAGTTTTTTTACACCTTAAAAACATTAAAAGATATATATATATATATATATTATAACTCTGCACATAATATTTATTGAATTTTTATTTTATAATTTTTCCTATAATATTTTATGAAAAACAATCCTTTTTACACCTTAAAAACATTAAAAAACATTCAACACTACTTTTCTCTAATCCTGTAAGGATTGTTCTATGCAACCTTCAAGAAACTTATTACTATCACACAGCGAATGTAAAATATGGGTTTGTCTACACAGCGAGGAAACGGGTGCAACCATTTACCCCCTCGAGATACATGTAAGGGCATTGAGATACGCACTTTCATGCATCTCGAGGAGGATGAACGGCTTCACCCCATCCCTCGCCCATTTCCTCGCTCCTTTCCTCGTCATTTAGAATTTCCCGTAAAATATACTATATGAAACCCTAGCTTAGCTAGTTTGGCTTTTATAGAGAAACACTTCGCTTTTCTTTCTTAATTTCTACCTAAAGGTCTTAAAGTTGAATGTATGGAAGAGTATTTCGAATTCAAGTGAGAGTAAATTTGTAACAATTTCTCATCATCCAACTGATCCATCCACTCAAACTCTAGCTTAGCTAATTCGGCTTTTATAGAGAAAGACTAATTCGTTTTTCTGTCTTAATTTCTACCTAAAGGTCATAAAGTGGAATCAACAAAATGCACCTAACATTATTACTCAAAGACAACGACTACACCACATCACCATTTTCTCTTTCTTACACCATCATTGAGTTTTTTTTTGTTTTTTTACTTTCTCACACCACTAATAAATATGTATAACAGATAAATTCAAACTCAAAACAAAAAAATGCAAAATAGGGTAACTTTCAACCAATTTAAACCCTTAATTGAGACAAATTCTCAAGTTCATCAAAACATAAAAGTTGTATTACTATGAGCCATCTAATAAATGCAACTTGAATCACTTGAAAATGTTTTGAAATGAGAAAGTTTTGATCATTTTACTAAAGTCGCGCAAATCTGTCTTGTAATGAAAACGAGATAGTGTTCTTGACATTCGGCTAACTTATGTGCTCGATCAAGACCGATTCTCAAGTTGATCAAAACACAAAAGTTGTAATTAAGGAAAATTCCATAATTAGAATTGGTGGGATCAAACAGTCAATAGCTGCCAAACTAAATAAGTTGTAGGTGAGAGAGGAATCAATAATTAGTGTGTTGGAATTAACAAGTAGCGAAGTGATAAGCCTGTCTAATTGTCGAGGAAAACAGCGAGGGGGATAGGAGGGGGGGATATTAAATTTAAGCCCTCAATACAAATTATTTAAAACCTTCAACTATTTTTTATTTACAAAAAAACCCTTACACATAATTAGCACTACTCTTATTTTTTTAGTGTACTTTTTTCGATTTGAAAAAAAATTGGTTGTGTCACACATGCCTTAAAGATGATTTTAATTGCAAAATGAACAAAACTTTGAACAACCTATTCAAAAAAAGAAAGAAAGAAAAAAAAGTTTTTTCACTAACAAATCATATTTTTACATTTTGCAAAATTTTCAAACATTTTAATTTGCATTTTTTAACTTATAATCCTTTTTAAAAACACTTATTAAATTCTTTTCAAATTTAGTATAATACTATTTGCAATGTGTGCACACCCGGTCCTTGAAGAAGGAAATTAAACTTAGCATGCATTGCATGCGTTAGGAGTTGCAGGGACCACTACTACAAATATGGGCTTGCATAGCGCTTAAAAATAGGCTTAGATAGCGCTTTTTAGTGCTATGGTAGTTTAGATAGCGCTCAAAAAAGCGCTATGCAAGGCGCGTACTTGAATAGCGCTTCGCTTAGATAGCGCTTCGCTTAGATAGCGCTATCTAAGCGTTGATTTTTTTTTTAATTAACTTCAATAGCGCCTTCTAAAGCGCTATGTAAGCGCTAATTTTTTTTTTAATTAGCTTGAATAGCGCTTTTTTATGCGCTATTTAATTTAAATGAATTGTTTAAATTAGATTTGTTTATCTGCTAAGATAGCGCGTAAATAAGCGCTATGGAAGTAATTAGATTGTTCTTAGATAGCGCTAAAAGAAGCGCTATTGTAGTATATATGTTAAACTTAGTATCTAAGTTATTTGATTTGTTTTTTCTATTTTTCCGATACCGATTTTCTGGGCTAAATATAATATTTAATATAATAATGACAACGTTCAATCAATCAATAAAGACACAACATGATAACTAACTGTTTCTCATTCATTCAAAATATAATTTAAGCATCATACAAAATTCAATAAAGATACAAAATTGTTCTCAATCACGGTATCCCAAGCTTTGCCACTCAAACTGTAACGGATCAAGAACTTGAGGACATCAAGAGGGAAGTAGAAGATGATGCTGTATAACCAAATCACTCCTGCCCATCCCCACCCTATGCCTTGGATCCTTGCAAAGTCCCAGTTTGCATAAACAGCTATCAATGTAGCCACCTTAACACAATGGATGGATAAATTGTCAGTTTTAATGGAGAATACAGATATATTCAATGGCATGAAACATCATTTATACTCACCAATTGAGCGGCAAGGAAGGCACTAACAAGCAACACGCCTGGTCGTTCAACAAAGGACCAACTCTGAGATCGGGTCACAAAGATGAGAGCCTGGCTCACTATGCTCACTTGGAGATAGAGAGCTGCAGTGAGTTCTTCGTTGTTGTGCCTGATTGATCTCACGCCAAATGTTTTTTGCACATTATATCATTAGGTAGACAATGAGTAGGATCAGTATGATTAATATATACTAATTGATATATAAGATGTTGCACGTGTTCTTTGGACAGGAGAGTACTTACTAAGAAGAAATCTGTCTCACAGGAAGCCCAAAAGAAAATCACAGTCATGATAGCAAGATATGTGCCAAGTACAACTCCAGTTGCGAAAATTTCCTTGAGTTTCCATGAACCTGGCAAAGGAGATGGCTTCACTCAGTCCTTTGAAATAGTCATAATGGTTCCATCATTGAGAACTGCAATGATGAGTACCATGAAGGGTGAGAAATCGAATTTCCAAATGAGTGCAATGAGCATGAAACCAAAACGATTCGAATGGTGATTGACACAGCATAGATGGTGTAGTTCTTCATTCTCTGGAAGATGGCTCGACTTGTCAACACAGCACTGATGATCACACTGAGTCCTGGCTCAGTCAGAACTATGTCTGATGCACCACGAGCTGCATCAGCAACTGCAATACCAATATCGGCCTTCTTAAGTGCAGGTGCATCATTCACACCATCTCCAGTCATGCCACATATGTGCTTCCTTTCTTGGAGTTTTTTCACAATTTCATACTTGTGTTCTGTGGAAGTATAGTTCTGAGTTAGTCAAAATTATAGTTTGAAAGCTCAATTAGTCCATTTCGAGCTGAGCATGTTTAGACTGCTTAGACCTGAAACTTAAACAATGAAATGGAAGTAATCCTTACCAGGAAAGACGCCAGCGAAGCCGTCGGCCTTCTCAATGAGCTCATCAACAGGAATACTGGCGGTGGCCTCGTCCTTATTCTGGCCGAGGAGAGAAGAAGAGGGATACATATTGGTGCCCATGCCAAGACGACGACCGGTTTCCTTGCCAATAGCAAGTTGGTCACCTGTGATCATCTTGACATTAACTCCTAAGTTGAGGGCTCGGCGGATGGTTTCAGCACTATCATGTCTAGGTGGGTCGAAGAGAGGTAACAATGCCATGAACTGCCATGGCCCTCCTGCACTTTCCTTGGTCTTCTCAGGGACTTCCTGACAAGCTACTCCTAGGGACCGAAGTCCACGTTCTGCATAATTGTCAATTACGGCATGGACTTTGTTCTTCATATCTGCGTTTAGGTTGCATAGCTCGATGATCTACAAATTACAAACACTTCTAATGTTACATGCATGTATGAAACAGCCAATTAATCTAAAAGCTCAAACTGTTAGAAAATAACACAGCCAAAACATAACGGCCAGTAGACGATAACTCCCTATGTGGTTGAAGTCTGAAGATTTGAATTTGTGTTTGACGCTCAGGTATAGAAATTTAATAATGTACCTGCTCTGGTGTGCCCTTGCTAGCACGGTGCCATTTGCCATTCAAATCGACATAAGTGATGGCAGTACGCTTCTCGACAAGGTTGAAGGGTAGGAAGTGTACCTGCTCTGGTGCGCCCTTGCTAGCACGGTGCCATTTGCTAGAGACAGTTCATTTTTCTTTGAAGTCACTGCTTAAGATCTTAGTACCTTTTGAAAGTGACCAACTTGGTTTGTACTGTCCACAAGATGAGCAGCCTTGCCAAAGAAGGTGTGAACACCAATGGCTATAACAATGGCCTCGATTTCACCTTGCTTGCAAGTAGACCCAGAGAAAACCTCATCGCCTGGGTTCTTGGTGACAGGTAGAGACTCACCAGTGAGAGCAGATTGATCGATCTTAAGTGGGTCACCTTGTAATAATCGAGCATCAGCTGGTACAATGTCACCCAATTTGATGCTTATTATGTCTCCTGGGACCAAAATCGCTGCCTCCTGTTCACTCCATTTTCCATCTCTAAGCACCTGCAATATTGCAGAGCGATACTTGAGAATTGTTTCACTGACATGAACTATTACAGTGAGAATGAGAAATGTGAAATACCTTGGTCTTGGGAGCAAGACCTGCCATCAAAGCAGCTGCTGCATTTCTGGCATTATTTTCTTCGATGAAGCTGATGGTAGAGTTGATTATCAGGAGAACTACGATACCGACGAAGTCTTGCCAATCCGGTGGTTTGCCCTTTTTATAAGAAAATGTATATATATACAACAAAGAAATTAGATATTGAAAAGAAAGCCAAAAAACACAAAGGGATCAATGATAGAGGTCATGAATATTTACTTACCCCTCCATTAGCCAAGGCAATGGCCATAATGGCAGCCATTTCCATGACCCATGACAGAGGATTCCACATAAAACCCAAAAACTTCAGTAACTTGCTCTCCTGTGATTCACATTTGATTGTTCTTTGTAAGTAAGTCTACTCAGATTTTTCTTTAAACTAGGTATGAAAACTAAGAGAGATAGAGAGGAATGAAAGCTAAAAAGCTAGAGAACAAAATACAATAAGTAATTTGATAAGCCAAGAATATGACATGACCATCATTTAGGCTTTTGTTATTTCAATACTACATTGCAAGATTTTGAAATAATAACAAAATATCGTATCAAACAAATCATAACGAAACAAAGAACTTACAAGATCGACAGTCTCATTCCTGACATCCTCCAAAGTAATGGGCTTATTACTGTCCCCCATGTTTCGCGAGGAAGAACCTGTGACACAACACAGGCAGGTTCAAAAGAGAGCTCGATCAGATTCAGATCGGCCCTCTCTTAAACCTTCAACCGTTCTCTCGGGCACGACCATTGCTCTGGCGCTTGCTCGGGGATCTAGCAGTCATGATCCTGTAAAATAAAGAGTATAAGCGTGAATTAATACACAAAATCATGAGTAACAAGCCAATATTGCAAAGGATAATGAGTACTTACTACAAATGCTTCATTTATTCTGGATCTTACAACTTACTTACACAAATGACTCAATAGGAAAAATACATACTAGATCTTACTACTTAATGTTTAATGGACATAATTCAATAGGAAAAATACATACATTACTTTGGATCTTACAACTTACTACTGGATATAAATTACAAATATATAATAGGAAAAACACATACATTTCTTTTGAGTTATATTAAAATATATGACTGAGTCACTGAATGAAAAACACCAACTGTGAGTTTATGTTGATGATCTGCAACACTTTTCAAACAGAAAACTAAGATACCATAATTTATTTTGTTTATTTTCTAGTTTTGAGATGTATGATTTCTTTAGTCCATCGACAGTCTTTAGCTGAACTAACAATAAAACTAGCTACAGATCACCTAAAACGTCGGATTGCAATGGCTCTATAGTCTCTTCTGCCTGCAGGAAATCTGCTGTACTGAGTAGATGAAAAACAAAAACACAAAAAAGTTGTAAAGGAGCAATTCACATGATCATGTTTTTGTTTGGCAATGAGATATGCTCACAGGATGAAGCTTATGATTGCATATCATTGTGATATATATATATTCCTGCTCGACTCATGTACAAATCCGAAAAGAACAAAAGAAATCAAATCAAGTTCACAGTATATCCAACGAATTAATCAAGCTAGCATAACATCAATCTCTTTTGTTTCATGCATGGGTTCGAAGGGGCAGCTCATAATTGATGGTCTCATCACCGATACTTTTCATTGTCAACCTAGCTGCACTCCAAGCATGGAGTTGAACATTGCGAAAAAAGTGAATGTAATATATATATATCAAAATGGTTAATTAAATCACTGTATTCCGGCATTTATTTATTTATAAAATTATGAAATTAATTTGTAGTTAAGATGCAAATTTTGAATCGGTTTATTGTGGTCTACTATTGTTAAAAAAGAATTAAAACAACTATGCTAGCTATAGATAGATATTCGTGATTTTTTTTTTTGGCAGGGGAGGGAAGATTGAAGATTACGACTACTTTTGGCAATACTTTAATTTTTTATTTATGCAAGTTGAGATTAAATAAAAACTCAAATGATTAAGAGAAAAGATTTTTGTGTCCCCAACAATTATATGTAGAATGACAAATCTAATCAGATCCCTTGTGATAAGTACTGATAAATTACTTGACTAAAATGTATTACCTCAGGGAGCTTTCATGCTTTAATCATAGAGGAACTTTTAATTTTTCTAATCATTTGTTAATAGCATTCCAGCTTATACCTGATTATCCTTACTCAAGAAAGTAGCATTCTCCATAATCTTCAAACACTTCAAAAGCAGTACCACAGTTTGAAAAGCAATATCATCTTTCAACTCCCGTATTGAATGAAAACTATGGTCTGACCATTTCTGCAAATAAATATGTACATGGAAAAACTATAAATAAAAAATAATACAACTAGACACTGGTAAGCACATGCATAGAGAGCAGTTCAATATGTAAGAATTCAATAAGGAGAGACTTGAGCCAACTCCAGTAAACACTCCCAGTGATCGGGATAAAAACAACATTCTCCACTTCTCCAGAACATATGAATGATCAAATCACTAACCTATAACTTGAAAATGCATGACATAGCCGCTAAACAATTGAGACAAAGCTCCCCATACACAAGAATATTAGGTCAAAAATTGTTACAGCTGGTAGTGATTTGTTTAAACTTGCAAATGTTAAGAAGAAGAAGATTGAATTGAACAAAATTGAGTGAAGTGAAGAAAAGCGACAAGAAGAAAGCCCGATGAAGCAAGATTGGCAATGATTGCACCCAACAACTTACTCAACTCCTCGTCATTTCACACTGCCAATTGTATGTGTCGTAGCACTATTCTGGATTGCTTGTTGTCTCTCGCTGCTTTTCCTGCTAACTCCAACACCTGATAAGAAGAAACCCATTGTAAATTAGATTCCCAATTCATTAGGTCAAAATTGTTCAAGTCTGTTTCACAAAAAATCACAAATTTAAGCACCATAATCAAAGTCCATTGTCAATTTCATAAAAATAAACCAAAACAATCAAACCCCATGTAAACATAAACATGATTCAATTTCGTTTCAGAAAATCAAAAAATTAGGGCACAAAAGGCAAATCAAAACCAAACTAATGAAAACCCATTCAAAATCAAAGCATGCTTAACCAACCCGGTTCTAAAGATATAAACTTGAAACCAAATACCCAGGTTTAAATGAGCTTCCGACTCCTCGGTTCCTCGCCTCCTCTGGTTCCTCGCCTGAGTCGCCTCCTTCCTCGGTTCCTCGCCTCCTCTGGTTCCTCGCCTGAGTCGCCTCCTTCCTCGGTTCCTCGCCTCCTCTGGTTCTTCGGTTCCTCGCCTCCTCTGGTTCCTCGCCTCCTCGCCTCGGTTCCTTGCCTCCTCGCCTCCTATCGCCTCTCTGTGTGTTTGAAAAAATGGCAAAAGCAAAACCAAAAAAATGTTGTCGAGATTTAGGTTTTATTAGGGCTTGTGATCTTAACCGTCCGATCGTATCAAGATCTGAAAAAATGAGATTTAATTTGATATATTTTTTTTTTTAATTATTAAGCTATAGGATAAAGCGCTATACTAAATGTAAGTAGCATAGCGCTTTGGTAGTTTTGGTAACGTTTTTCCACATAGCGTTTTTTTAAAGCGCTATCTAAGACATAATTAAGATAGCGCTTAACTGAAAAAAAAATTTAAAAGCACTATTGTAACGTTTTTTTTTTGTTTTTTTTTTAAAGACAAATAAGCGCTATCCTAGCGCCCACTTGGAGAGCTCTTTAAAAAATCGCTATCTAAGTGGCTTTACCTAAGCTAATATTTGTAGTAGTGGACATAACACAGGAAAAAAATCAAGTAATTGTAGGCATGTATGACATGCGTCGAGGATTAGTATAGTTCACCCATAACCCAGCAAACTCAAAGTTGAGCCAAAGCCAAATGCAGCAATGAGGTTGCCCAGTTTCACATGATGTAGGCCAACTAACATTTTTTCGTTTGTACTCATTTTTACAATGACAGTTAGTACTTGTTTCACAATTTTATTAATTATTAACCATTGGATTCTTCAAACTATTACATAATGGAATTGAACACAATAAATGGTTTTTTTTATTCCTGTGTATTTACGCATGTAAGTTGGCGGGATCTTCATTTTGAGCTCTCTTGGGAGCTTCACTGCCTCGTGTACAGCTGAAAAATCATTGTCTCCCAAGCCCAAGCTTCTGGCCTTCTTAAACGCCCGCATAAACATTGGAATGAAAATATTTATTCCTTTCATTAGGACATCCCTGTGTAAAGTGATATTTGTTTTTGGTTAAGAGCATCCGAAGTAGGCAGTGGGGAAAAAGGTTTGTAGCTAGAAATGTTACACCGATATTTCTAATTTGGTCAAGGCACTAAACAGAGGTAGTATAAAAACATCATACAATCACGAGGAAGATCGTGACCCCTTTGGGGTCAACTGCATCCTTTGAAAGGGTGCAATAAACCCAACCAGACTCTGACAGCGGATGGACAGATTTATCAATTCACTATCAACCTTATCAAGTTTACTTTACTTACCAATTTGCTAGCTAGTTTTTCTTTTTTCTCATCCATGTTTGTCAGTAGCAACATCTATACTAACCAATTTGCGGCTTAAACTATGTTTCTAGTCACAAGCACCATATGGAAGCAATTAAAAAAGATGGTAGAAACAAAACCTCATTAGCTGCTGCAGCAATTGGCATTGATACAGCATTCTCATCTCCTAGTGCAAGAGCCAATCTCATATCCTTCTGCTGATGCTTCAGAGGAAAAGCAGGGGGGTAATTGTTCTTGATCATTGATGGTCCTTTAAGTTTAAACATTGGATTAGCTATGGCACCTAGTTCCTGCAAATGGTAAAACTAACATGGTCAGCTCCTTTTTCATTAGAAATCAAATTGTTTCAGTAACAAATATCTTACCACTACATCAAGAAGTGTTTCCTGGCTCAGTCCACTTTTGTCTGCTAGAACAAGTCCCTCGGAGAACGCATTCATCATACTGCAATGACCAACAATATCAATTTCAATGAAACAATTTTATTATTCCTAAACAATGAGCTTTTCTTTTTATGTGACATTTTTTAGTCTGAAAATTAGAAATTAAAAGGAGCCTATGCATTGAGAGAGTTGGGTAGAGGTATGCATTCAAATAACTATGTAATCAAATACAGGCTTGGTTTCTAAACACACACAGACTGTGCTCTCAGTTTGGTCAAGACACAACATATTTGACTCAGCATGGTGTGGACCGTGTGGCGTATGTGATGGCTCAAATAACATTATGTGCACCAAGAAAGCACTCTCATTATCGTATACATTGTGGTGGCTCCTGGCTACTTTCTGAATTTGTGGTGCTTATATCGGCAGCCTAGTAATAATATATTGTAGGAAATATTAAGTTAAAAGGACAAAATAAAATAAAATCAAGAAGCAGCACACCTTACCCAGTTACCGTGCAGAAACATGGAATTTAAAATTTGTTTTGAAGTTCAAAAAAAAAAAAAAGATATGAAAACAGAGTATCTCAAGAAAGACGACCAGACTAAATAAGTATCCAAACATGACTAAAATAGAGTGATATAGCAAACAATCATGTAATCTAAGATGCTGAGGTCAACAATGAAGGCATGAGAATATTGATCTCTGTGGTGATCTTGGTTCAAGATGAGACCAAGTTTAGATGTCAAATACTATGGCAAAACCTAAATACAATGTTCACTGGATACTATGCCCATCATTCATGGCCAAAGGAGTATCCATCATTCCATCATATATGCATATTGAAAGAGGAAGGATCTAAGACATAAGGGTGTGTTTGGTTGCATGGAATCCTATGTTATGGAAATTCATGAGAGGACCACTACATTTTAGGCTAAATTGATATATCACTCCACATCCACCATTTGATTTTGTGATTAATGGTGGGAATGAAAGTCTCCTGAACATGGTAATCACATGCCTTGGGGGGCCAAGGAGTGGGATTCCCATGTTCATGAGACTTTCATTTCCATCATTGATCACAAAATCAAATGGTGGTCAAATGGTAAATGTGGAGTGGTATATCAATTTAGCCTAAAATGTAGTGATCGCCTCAAGAATTCCCATAACATAGGATTCCATGCAACCAAACACACCCTAAATTAGGTCCAATTCACGTTACCTCCTATATTCAAATGATGAGACGTTGCTCGTTTGACACTATCTAACCTTTATAACCGCAGATAGACATCGTTTATTCCAACTATAATTTAGACAAGATTAACATTTTGCTTTCCCTTCAGGGGATGCTGTGTTAAATGAGTTGTGTTCAACAATTTTTTCATCAATGCAAGCTGGACATCGTCTTACAAGCAACTTATTATCTACCTCATGGAGATGGAGGGATGTCACACTTACAAGCAACTTATTATCTACTGATCCAAATAGATTATATGATTTTTTAGGCAATGGTAGTACCAGATTTATTGAAACTGTCTTTTGGTATCCACCGCGAAAAAATCAAAGTGATTCGAGCTCCCCAGCACCATGACCATTAGTATCTCATTCCA
The DNA here is from genome assembly GCA_003290165.1 of Berberis thunbergii. Classification (NCBI taxonomy): domain Eukaryota; kingdom Viridiplantae; phylum Streptophyta; class Magnoliopsida; order Ranunculales; family Berberidaceae; genus Berberis; species Berberis thunbergii. Next base: position 140,830 of record QNQO01001093.1, read on the forward strand.
TGTTTGAGATAATAGACGAATGATTATGATTATTCAAAACAATTTTTTTTTAAAGAAATATACATGAACATTGAATTTGACACCTTCATCTGGCTAACCTTTTTGGAAGTTTAGAACCCATGGATCAATAAGGTCATCTGCGTCTAACTGAGTTTCAACTATGTTTTCCATTTCTCAAGTTTAGTTCAACCTGGTCAAGTGAATGATTTCTATTTTGTTGTGGATTATTTGTGGGAACTAAAACTATGAGTGAAGCTTATGCAATTTTTACTGCTCATCAAAGCACCTCGAGCAGTACTAGGGTGCCCGGCCTCCATGCCCAGTTTGGTGCCCGACCCTACCAGGCACCATTGTTGTGCCTCGAGATAGGCAGTAATTCCTATCTTGAGAAATATCAATGGTGCCTGGTAGGGCCGGGCACCAAACCGGGCATGGAGGCCGGTGCACTTTAGAATTCCCCAATCACCTCATTGATATCCATGACCTTGATTGCGTTTTGTCTCTGTGATGGAAAAAAAAGTCTTCATACATTGATATCCATAAGTGATAAAGAAGCAATTTACAAATTAAATCAAGGGTTTGTTAAGGCGATATGCTGGAACAGCAAGTAGATGGTTTGCCCTAGGCATAGTGAGGCCAAACTCCTCATCCATGTTCAACTCGCTGGGCAACACACTACTTGCGAGCTTCCTTGTGCTGGCGCTTATGTTGTGTACCATGAAGATGCTCATCGATGATTTTCTCAAACAAGTCATCAAAGACCTTACTAACAGCCTTCATACGTCGACCCAGGCCTTGAAGGTCAAGGGCACCAACGTAAGGGATGTAATCAGCTACATTAGGAACTGCTGCCAAGTGCATGGCTTCTTGAACCGCAGCTTGCAACTCTGTCTTTTCATGATCTTTATTCATGTACTTGTCTCCAAGAACCATCAGGCAAGCCATGTCTTTGCTGAGTGAAGTAACCATGGCACTCACGTCCACCGTTGCACCCACCCTTGCAGCATCCATGACTGACCTTAAACATAGTCCCAACTCCTCTCTTCTCATGGACTTAAAAGAATCAATCTTCATATTACTAAGCAATTCTAACGTGCACAACTTACGGATGTTGCGCCAATAAGGACCATACTCGGTGAAAGATAAGCCCTTCCGTTCATATGAGGTGTGCTTAGCAGCCCCGTTAAAAGGTCTACTAGCGAAAACAAGGTCATGAGTCTTGAGAAATAACTCTGCTGCCTGCGGTGAAGAGACTACTATGGTGGGAACAAAACCAAGCTGCAAGTACATTATTGAACCAAATTGCTCGGCAAGGCGGTGGAGGTCTCGATGAGGAGACTTACCCAACATGAGTAGATTTCCCAAAATCGGGATCCCCTTAGGACCAGGAGGTAACCTCTCATTCTTGTGTTTCGCTTTCAGTCCCAATACACGTTTGAGATAACCAACTACAAGTAACACTAGGATCCATGTCCATGAAACAAACGCCATGAACAAGTACTATTTCAGTGTCTAATTATGCTTGTACAATAGACTAGGCAAAGCACATGTATAACATGCAAGCAGGGTCACCTTTTCATACTTATAGAAAACTAAATAAGCTGAAGATTTGAGAGGAGTCTTTAGTTAAGAGTGATTTGGAATTAACAATGCAATCTGTTATTCTTACTTCCAACTAGTGACAGGGATACGATATCACTAAACGGTGTTTCTTGTTCTCACTCGTGCGTGTCACTTTCATCAGTGACTTGTACAGATAACGACGCTAGAGTCGGCTCATCTGTGTTGCTTAGACAGGTTGATAATGGCAACTTAGCCTTATCAGATATAAGGTACAGCATTCAAACGAAATTCTAAATGGCGAGGAAACCAGCGAGGGAGGACGGTGCAATCCTCCGTTCCTTCGAGATGCGTGTCTTTCATTCTCTTGCACGAAATGCGTATCTTCCATCTTCTTGCACATATCCCGAAAGAAATGGAGGATTGCACCCCCTCCCTCGCTGGTTTCCTCGCCATTTAGAGTGACTCATATAGGACCACAAGTAGCTATGCATTCTTCAAGATTTGCAAGATTTCCTTTCATATAATTTAGTGGCCAATAGGTTGTTTTTTGTTGAAATGTCAATGAATCTACAGTGATTCACGAAAAAAATCAAACATTGTTAGAAAAAACTTTTAACAAGAAAAAAATTTGTTATTGGGTTCGTGAAAGCATCCCCGCAACTAAATTTTTTTACCAAGGAATTACATTTTTGTTAGTAAAACAATTGATAAGTCAAGGAAACACGGTGTTGGTAATAGTGACAACTACCAAGAAAATTCGTTGGTAAAAATCAAATAGTTTTACTGACAAATTGTTTTGTTGCAAGAAAAATTTTGTTTACGTATGAATGTATATCAATGAAAGTTGTCATAGGTATTGTTAACAATTACCAAGAAAATTATTAGGAAATTATTTTCAATAAAAAATTTATATTTTAAAACGAGCCGAGCTAATCCCAATCTCTATGGACACCACCTACTACTTGACCCCACTATGGAATTTCATATATAATATATTTATTTTTAACGAGAATCGAACTCCTAACCTATAGTAAAATTTGTTGCAATATCTACCAATTGAGCTATTTGAATAATTGTGTTGTGTGAATCAACTTTATAGCTTATTAAATCAAATTACTCATTTTGTACAATAAAAAAATTACATATATAATAGAGACCAATATATAATATTTTGTCACTATAAATTAGAACTAAATATTTTTACGATTATAAGATTTATGTTAAATATCTACCACGCAAAATATATTGTCCCTCGTCTCTCTATTTCTCACAGAGATCTCTCTGTTTCTCACGTCGCAAGCAAACACAAATCTCTCTATTTATCAACTTTATCAACGCTCTATTAGCAATCCTCAGGGGGAGTCTCCCAGTCTTCCCTTCAGGAGGAGAGCGATAGTGAAGGGAATCCTCCTTCTATTGATGTATTTGAAGAATTGGAACACTTAGATGAACAATTTGAAGTTCCTATAACAACAGAAACTGTTTCCACAGCAGCAGAAAATGACTTGTCTTGAGAGATACACACTTCCAATGGGCAGACAATTGACCACTTAGTTCCCAGCGATCAATTCCCTCATGAGACAGAAGAGAATGATCAAAATATATCTGAAACTCACACACAAGACATTTCCCCTTCTACATCAGTAACTGAAGATCTCGCCCAGAATGATCCACCTCAAGTATATTTACCCTCTAATGAGTCTTCTGTGTTAGAAAATGTTGAACCTAGAAAATCACAAAGGGTTACTAAAGGAATTCCTAAAAAGCAATATGAACCAGACATCAAAGCCCAAGCTAAATACCATATAGCTAACTTTATGTCTAACCATAGGATATCTGAGTCACATGCACTTGTTATTAATCAATTATCTACTGTATCTATTCCTAGTAATGTGCAGGACGCATTAAAGGATCCAAAATGGGCAACAACAATGAATGAAGAATTGGAAGCTCTTCAGAATAATGTCACTTGGGAGGTGGTAGACAAGCCTGTTGGAAAGAAGACTGTAGGATGTCATTGGGTGTTTAATGTGAAGCTTAATGCAGATGGAACTATTGATAAATACAAAGCAAGATTAGTTGCCAAGGGATATACACAGCGTCATGGAATTGATTATGAAGAGACTTTCGCACCTGTGGCGAAGATTAATACTATCCGAATTTTACTTTCACTTGCAGCAAATAAAGATTGGCCCTTGCATCAAATTAATGTGAATAATGCATTTCTCAATGGAAATTTGGAGGAAGAAGTGTACATGGATATGCCTCCAGGCGTGAAGAATAACCCAAGAGACGCTGGTAAGGTGTGTAAATTGAAGAAGTCTTTGTATGACCTGAAACTGTCTCCAAGAGCTTGGTTCGGAAGATTTTCGAAGTCCATGAGAGCTTTTGGGTACAAACAAAACAACTCTGACCATACCTTGTTTATCAAACACAATAATGGTAAGATTACAACTGTAATTGTGTATGTTGATGACATGATCATTACAGAAGATGATCTGAAAGAAATAAATGATTTGCAAAAGTATTTGTCAAAGGAATTTGAAATGAAGGATCTCAAGCAACTGAAGTATTTTCTTGGTATTGAAGTTGCACGGTCGAATAAAGGGATTTCACTTTCACAAAGGAAGTATGTTCTTGATTTGCTCGCTGAAACAGGGATGTTGGACTGCAAACCAATAGAGACACCCATTGAGATGAATCATGGACTTGCTATTCTTCCTGATCAAGTCCCTACTGATAAAGGAAGGTATCAACGTCTTGTAGGAAGGTTAATTTATCTTTCTCATACTAGACCTGACATTGCTTATGCTGTGAGTGTTGTTAGCCAGTTTATGCATTGTCCTAGTAAAGATCATATGAATGCAGTCTTTCGTATCTTGAAATATCTGAAGATGATGCCTGATAAGGGATTATTATTTGAAAAAAAATGAATTGGAAGTTGTTGGATACACAGATGCGGATTGGGCTGGTGATAAAACTGATAGACGCTCTACATCAGGGTACTTCACTTTTGTTGGTGGGAACCTTGTAATTTGGCGTAGTAAAAAATAGAAAGTTGTTGCTAGATCAAGTGCAGAAGCTGAATTTCGAGGTATGACACATGGAGTTTGTGAAATGTTGTGGATCCGTAATATCCTAAAGGAATTGGGTTTCAAGCTACAAAAGGCCTATGAATTTACATTGTGATAATACAACTGCCATTCAGATTGCACATAATCCAGTTCAGCATGATTGAACAAAACATGTGGAAATTGACCGCCATTTTATTAAAGAGAATCTTGACAGAAAAGTTATTCGCTTTCCATTTGTAACCTCAGCGAAGTAATTAGCTGATGTTTTAATTAAAAGGGTATCTCAGAAAGTGTTTGACAGCTCAGTTAACAAGTTGGGCATGATAGACATCTATGGACCAACTTGAGGAGGAGTATAGAAAGCTGTATATTCTAATTATAGATTATAGAAACATATATATATTTAGGATATTCTAAATTCATATTTAGGTAACCTAATTTCTATATTCTGTCAAATTGTTTATTGTAAGACAAAAAATCCTATTATATTTATACCTCTATTGAGGAATGAATCAAAGACACAACAATTGAAATATTTATTTCTACATGATCAGGTAGACAGCCAAATTTTCACCTGATTTACGATGAGAATCAGCAAGATATACTTATACTTGAATGTTAGATGAAACCATAAAAATAGCCATCTGCCGACATTTACAATGGACTCAATTATAATTTTAATGTCAAACTGATGTTAATCAATCCATTTCAAGTCTACTTCTGATAAGATTCTCCCATCAACAACACCGGCCATCACAAAGAAATTAAATTCGAGTGAAAGTCTTTTGTCATTTGCTCGATTGAAGGGTAACATATCCACATCACACATCCACACCGACACACAGTAGTGCTGAAAGGGTTCACATGTTAAATTCTAGAAGACTGACTACGTTGAGCGTTACTTCACCACACAAACCACAAATGCAATACTAGCCTGACACCTCTTCCATGACAAAATCACAAGACCAAAGACCACATCGATCTTTACACTAATTAAACTCGTGTTAAACATTACCAATGCGTCTGCACATTAGCACAATGCAGTCCCAGAATACATGTAAGAACGGGAAATGCGCGAAAGCTTGAGTGGGAAATGTACGAAAGCTAGAAAGCTACATGGCGAGAAAATGAGCGAGGAAACAGTGAGGGGAGTGAGGTGGAAGGCGGAGAGCCATTCATTTTTCTCGAAATGCGCGCAAGATTTCCTCGTCATTTAGAATTCCTGAAATCATAATTGCGAGAGAATTGTGGATAGAGACAAGGCACAGCACGATAATATAATATCTGACAAAAGATATTAAACTGTTTCACTCTTTAACGAGCTTTGCTAGGGCGCACCGGTATTTCAACCGGATGGTGCTAGGCACGTGCGATTAAGATGAGAAAAAAAAAAAAAAAAAAAAACACAAACAACCCATTCTTTTCCCAAATGAACTAAAAATTCCATTGTAGCTCCTCTCATCTGAGCCTCTTCTCTTTCCAGTCTCTCCCTCTCTTCCATTTCCCTCTGCAGCTCCTCCAGTCTCTCCCTCTTTAACACATTAAAAATAGTCTTTATTTTGTCACAGAATTAGCACACTGAAAAAATCTGGCCGACCTTAAAGAACAACACAAATAATTCAATTTAGCCTATAGTCGTTACAAACATTTTACGCACTTTGTAACATCAATATACTCAAAAGATTACAAAAACTGTTTCCTAACCTGAGCTGAACATCAGCTCTAAGGGAAAAGTAACAAAAACAAGATAGAAAATAAATATGATAACCCTACAGATTTGTAACCTTATCACTTAAATCGCAAACAAGTAACTCTTCCCCAACATTTAGTCTTCCGTGTCCTTCAATTTTCAGCAATGCTGCCATTCCCCTCAGCTGCTTACTCCCTACATCCAAATTTTGAATACAAGTCAGCAGGTAACAAGCTAGCGTTTGTAATCAGTCTAACCATTATCAGATTTATTGAATACAAGAGGATCAACAAAGATTTATGATTTACTATGAGAACATAGTCAAAGTAAGATATATGATTTCTTAGTTTTTTTACACCTTAAAAACATTAAAAGATATATTATAACTCTGCACATAATATTTATTGAAATTTTATTTTATAATTGCAAAATGAACAAAACTTTTAACAACACTTATTTTTACATTTTGCAAAATTTTCAAACATTTTAATTTGCATTTTTTAACCTATTAAATTCTTTTTAAAAAACACTTATTAAATTCTTTTTAAAAAACACTTATTAAATTCTTTTCAAATTTAGTATAATACTATTTGCAATGTGTGCACACCCGGTCTTTGAAGAAGGAAATAAAACCACCGTAGCATGCATTGCACGCGTTAGGAGTTGCAGGGACGTAACACAGGAAAAAAAATCAAGTAATTGTAGGCATGTATGACATGCGTCGAGGACTAGTATAGTTCACCCATAACCGAGCAAACTCAAAGTTGAGCCAAAGCCAAATGCAGCAATGAGGTTGCCCAGTTTCACATGATGTAGAACAACTAACATTTTTCGTTTGTACTCATTTTTACAATGACAGTTAGTACTTGTTTCACAATTTTATTAATTATTAACCATTGGATTCTTCAAACTCTTACATAATGGAATTGAACACAATAAATGGTTTTTTTTCCTGTGTATTTACGCATGTAAGTTGGAGGGATCTTCATTTTGAGCTCTCTGGGAGCTTCACTGCCTCGTGTACAGCTGAAAAATCATTGTCTCCCAAGCCCAAGCTTCTGGCCTTCTTAAACGCCTGCATAAACATTGGAATGAAAATATGTTAAATGCCATAAGATTAAGTCACCATCACTAAAGCTTTTTCCTAAGACGCAAAACTCTACTCCACACTCAAAACACCATATCCAACAGTTATGCCTGACTAGCAACCATTTTAGCAGACTTCCTAGTTCATGACTTGCATTGTTGTTTATTCTTTATTCCTTTCATTAGAACATCCCCGTGTAAAGTGATATTTGTTTTGGTTAAGAGCATCCAAAGTAGGCAGTGGGGCAAAAGGTTTGTAGATAGAAATGTTACACCGATATTTCTAATTTGGTTAAGGCACTAAACTGAGGTAGTATAAAAACATCATACAATCACGAGGAAGATCTTGACCCCAAACTGCATCCTTTGAAAAGGTGCAATAAACCCAACCAAACTCTCGACAGCGGATGGACAGATTTATCAATCCACTATCAACCTTATCAAGTTTACTTTACTTACTGGTGGGGTCGAATCAATTTCTTGAGCTTAGCTTACTGTGGATGATCTAAGTTCAAAACATGTAGAAAATACTTCAAACAGAGATGTCCTAGCTTTGCCACCTAGTTTTTCTTTCTTCTCATCCATGTTTGTCAGTAGCAACATCTATACTAACCAATTTGCGGAGTAAAACTAAGTTTCTAGTCACAAGCACCATATGGAAGCAATTAAAAAAAGATGGTAGAAACGAAACCTCATTAGCTGCTGCAGCAATTGGCATTGATACAGCATTCTCATCTCCTAGTGCAAGAGCCAATCTCATATCCTTCTGCTGATGCTTTAGAGGAAAAGCAGGGGGGTAATTGTTCTTGATCATTGACGGTCCTTTAAGTTTGAACATTGGATTAGCTATGGCACCTAGTTCCTGCAAATGGTAAAACTAACATGGTCAGCTCCTTTTTCATTAGAAATCAAATTGTTTCAGTAACAAATATCTTACCACTACATCAAGAAGTGTTTCCTGGCTCAGTCCACTTTTGTCTGCTAGAACAAGTCCCTCGGAGAACGCATTCATCATACTGCAATGACCAACAATATCAATTTCAATGAAACAATTTTATTATTCCTGGACAATGAGCTTTTCTTTTTCTGTGACATTTTTGAGTCTGAAAATTAGAAATTAAAAGGAGCCTATGCATTGAGAGAGTTGGGTAGAGGTATGCATTCAAATAACTAGGTAATCAAGTACAGGCTTGGTTTCTAAACACACATAGACTGTGCTGTCAGTTTGGTCAAGACACAACATATTTGACTCAGCATGGTGTGGACCGTGTGGCGTATGTGATGGCTCAAATAACATTATGTGCACCAAGAAAGCACTCTCATTATCGTATACATTGTGGTGGCTCCTGACTACTTTCTGAATTTGTGGTGCTTATATCGGCAGCCTAGTAATAATATATTGTAGGAAATATAAAGCTAAAAGGACAAAATAAAATAAAATTAAGAAGTAGCACACCTTACCCAGTTATCCTGCAAAGTCAGTATAAATGAAACAGATGTAGGGGTACAAGTATTTCAAAGGCTTGATTTTCTTTGCAAGTAAAATCTTAGTCATGCATATCTACTCACAAAAGATTAAACTCAATCTAAAACTTCAAAACCTAAATACAATGTTCACTGGATACTATGCCCACCATTCATGGCCAAAGGTGTATCTACCATTCCATCATATATTCATATTGAAAGAGGAAGGATCTAAGACATACGTTAGGTCCAATTCACGTTACCACCTATATTCAAATGATGAGGCGTTGCTCGTTTGACACTATCTAACCTTTATAACCATAGATAGACATCGTTTATTCCAACTATAATTTAGACAAGATTAACATGTTGCTTTCCCTTCAGGGGATGCTGGGTTAAATGAGTTGTGTTGGACAATTTTTTCATCAATGCAAGCTGGACATTGTCTTTGTGATACTAAAAACAGCAACTACTATAACTATTACATAGATTTCAGGTTAAGACATTTTTTTACCTTCCCATAATCATGTTGACAACCAATTTCATTTTTGCTCCATTCCCAACTTCACCCAGAAAGAAAGACTTCTTTCCCATTACATCGAAAGCAGGAGTTCCTTCATCAAATAGTGCCTGCAAATCCAACCAGGAAGAAAAGCAGCAAATTGGAATATTTCGCTACTTAACAGAAATGAGGACTAGAATAACTAGAAGAGGATATAAACCTGTCGAATTTCATATACTTACCCTCTCTCCAGCGGCAAGAATAATTAGTTGGCCATCTTCAGCTGGCTTTTTGCTACCTGAAACGGGTGCTTCAAGGAACTGTCCGCTTCTTTGTTTGATTGCCTACAGATTAAATTAATAATATGCAAGTCCTAACCATCAATACAAATATTTCAATTCCTAGCAGGATACTCCATTAAGTAGATATATGAAATACAGCCGTAGATTACTATTCAAGTCCAATATAGCATTAAGCATAATTTACATGGATAAATTTGAAGAGAATACAAATAATAACTATAAAAATGCTACATTCAGAATGCTTTCTATGCTCCATGACAGGCAAACTCCATTTTAAGGGTCACAATAGAGTCAAACATGCATAGATAGATAAATGAAGAGACCTTAACATCTCCAAACATGCATCTCAAACTTAAAGGGTAGCTAAAGAAATCACAGTCAAGTAATCCAAAAACCGAGAACCACACACAAAACAGTGGCAGAGCTATATACAAGCCGGGGGCGGGGTGAAACTGACCCACGCTCAGGCAAAAATATCAACAAAAGGCATTTGTTAATTTGTTGAAATGGAATTATCTCTCCAAGAAAAGAAAAAAAAAACTTTGACGGGCTTCAACTCTCCATGGTCCCACTTAGGGGTGGGCACGAGACGGGATGAGACGAGATATACCCGTAACCCATCCCGTTTATATAGGATCGGGACGGGATCAACGTGCTGCCTATGATTGCTGCGAAGATTATCATCATATAAGAGCGTGAAAAATAACTTTCTTATAATTAGATATAGATGTGACATGCAAATATAAGGGTAGCCGCTAAATCCCCTAACAATGAAGTCGAGTGGGCTGACTTTTAGTAAATGACATGACAAATGGGACCCACTAAGAGTATTGTGTCGCTGTCACGACCTCCTAACTGATTTACAATTTCATTACTGTGGGAAACAAAATTCATGGTTCTTTGACAAAATGACATTTCATCTTTTGTTAGGGAAGAAATATAGACATATTGGTGATGCTCTAACATATTCATAATGGTTTACCATCAATACATATATTGTAATTCATCATCATCATCATCAAAGCCCATTCCCGAGATTTTCGGGGTCGGCTACATGAATTTTGGTTCTCCAAGCAATGCAATCTTCCCACATTTCCTCACCTAATCCAAGCTCAATGATATCTTCATTCCCCGTCTTCATCCAAGTTTTCAACGATCGTCCTCTCCGTCTATACCCTCCATTAACTTGCCAATCTAAACATTTTCTAATTGGCGCCGTGCTTGGTCTCCTCCGCACATGGCCAAACCAAGTTAAACGTCTTTCTCTAATTTTTTCCTCTATGGACGCTACACCTAAGTATCTCCTAACTCTTTCATTTCTAATGTTATCCTTACGAGTTTTACCACACATCCACCTTAACATACGCATTTCTGCTACTTCCATCCTATGCGTTTGTTGTCCCGTAGTAGCCCAACATTCTGAACCGTATAGCATGGCTGGTCGAACAATTGTCTTATATCATTTCCCTTTTAGCCTTGCAGACATCATTCTATCGCATAATATTCCTGACGCCATTCGCCATTTCAACCAACCAGCTTTAATCCTGTGGTCTACATCTGCTCCAATAGCCCCATTCTTTTGAATTATAGACCCTAGATATCGAAAGCCTCACACTCCGGGACCTCGACACCTTCGATCTCAATTGCATTACTTCTCCCTCTTGGTTCACGCCCAAAGTTGCACACTAGATACTCCGTCTTCGAACGACTAATTCTAAAACCTTTACTCTCTAAAGCCTCCTGCCACTTAACTAATTTCTGACCTAAACCTGCACTAGTCTCATCAATCAAGACAATATCATCTGCAAATAACATGCACCAAGGTACATCTTCTTGCAGATGTCTCGTCAACTCATCCATGACCAAAGCAAAGAGATATGGACTTAACGCCGACCCTTGATGTAGTCCTACTGTCACTGGAAATTCACTAGACATCCCACCTACTGAGCAAACACTTGTTACAATTCCTTCATACATATCCTTAATGATATCGACATAACATTGAGACACTTTCTTCCTTTCAAGCACCCACCAAATTAACTCCCTAGGGACCCTATCATATGCTTTCTCCAGATCAATAAAAATCATATGCAAACTCTTACGTGTCTTTGGATATTTTTCTACAGTTTGCCTAAGCAGGAAGATGGCCTCCATAGTAGACCTACCTAGCATAAATCCATATTGATTCTCCGAAATCGTGGTTAAACTCCTAAGTCTTTGTTCTATAACCCTTTCCCAAAGTTTCATCGTATGACTCATAAGCTTTATCCCTCTATAGTTCGAGCAATTCTGAATATCTCCTTTGTTCTTATAAATTGGTACCACAATGCTATGCCTCCATGAGTCTGGCATTTTTCTAGTTTCCAAAATCCTATTAAAGAGCTTAGTTAGCCATTGAATCCCAACTTCTCCCAGACGATCCATGCTTCAATTGGTATATCATCCGGTCCAATGGCCTTCCCTGTCTTCATTCTTTTAAAGTTTCTCTCACTTCTGTAGCACTAACTCTGCGATGGAACACGCGATCGCTCCCTTCCTGTGAAGCATACCCCTCCAAGTTTAACTCCCCTACATGTGTTCCATTGAGTAGGTTCCAAAAGTAATCCTTCCATCTATCTAAAATAGCTTTATCCTGCATTAAGACTCTTCCATCATCATGCTTAACACACTTAACATGACTCAAGTCCCTAGTTTTTCGTTCTCTAGCCTTCGCTATCTTGAAAATATCCTTCTCCACTTCCTTCATACCCAGCCTATTATAAAGAGCATCATACGCTCTCTTCTTAGCTTCCCCTACTGCTCTACTACTCAACTTCTTAGCCTGCTTATAAAGCTCATAAGACTCTAGGCACCTATCTTTTTGCCACGCCTTAAAGCATCTTTTCTTTTCCGCAATGGTTTGTTGCACATTCGCGTTCCACCACCATGTCTCCTTGTCATAGAAACCTCCTCTTTTGGCCTGTCCTAACTCTTCCTTCGCACATCTTTTTATTCGGTTTGCCAAATGTTCAAAAAGATCCGCGCTACTAGTCCTATCTTTTTGTTCTAGATTCTCCCCACCCTCTGAAACTGACTGGCCACCCAAAATCCTCTTTCGAAATCTTTGCATACATCTCCCTGTAAGGTCCACCACTTAATTCTCGGTCTACCCTGTTCTATAGCAATACGACCCTTACTCTTAAGACAAAAATCGAGAACTAACAGCCTATGTTGGGATGTCAGACACTCTCCTGGTATAACCTTACAATTTTTACACCTACCTAAATCGTGTCTCTTCACAAGAAAATAATCAATTTGACTTCTATTATGCCCACTCGCAAAGGTCACCAAGTGATGTTCCCTCTTCTTGTAAAAAGTATTTACGATCCCAAAATCCTGAGCTAAAGCAAAATCTAGAATAGAAATCCCGCAGTGTTTCGATCCCCAAAGCCTTGACCTCCATGTACCCTCTCATACCCAACTCTATCCTTACCGACATGGCCATTCAAATCCCCGCCTAGGAAAACCCTATCGAAAGAGGGAATTCCAAGAACTAACTCCTCTAAAGAGTCCCAAAAATCCTTCTTAGTCTCCTCGTCCAAACCCACTTGGGGTGTATACACACTAATAACATGCACTATCTCTAGTTCTAAGGCTAATTTAATACTTATGATTCTATCCCCAAACCTCCTAACTTCGACTACTGCATCCTTAAACATTTTATCTACCACTATTCCCACCCCGTTCCTAGTGCCATATTTACCAGAATAGAAGAGTTTGAACCCTCCTCCTAAATCTTTAGCCTTGTTCCCTTTCCATTTTGTCTCTTGAAGACAAACTATGTTTACTTTCCTCCTACGCATGACATCCACTAATTCTATTGTCTTTCCCGTCAAGGTTCCTATGTTCCAAGAGGCTAATCTAATCATTCTATCTCTAGCTCTAACCTGGAGTAGCTTCTTTACTCGCCCCCGTCCAGAAAGGTGCGAGAACCCTTGCCTATTTAACACTACAGCCGGGCGCCGCTGCAGCGCGCCTTGCTCATTGGTCACTACACCCGAGCGTAGGTGCAGCGCGTCGCTTATAGCAGGGGACGCCCTATCCTTTTGCATTAATCTTTTTGAACCAATATCCATGAAAAGGGATGTGATGGGTTTTTTACGGTTGACTATCACAAGCCTAACACCGACCCTCCTCCTTTATTCGGGCTTGGGACCGGCCGTTGCAACGGGCATCTCAAATAAAAAAATATTTACAGCCCAGGGCATCTCAAATTTTTGGCTCCGCCCCTGAATGTTCCCTTTCTGAATATGTATTACTAGTTAATTTTTATTTTTCATCTTCACTTGGGTATTATCAATATTTGTAAGTTAAATAATTGGAGCCACTTTTATTGGAAATTCAACCAACAGTCTGCTATTTTTCTCTTGCTTAATGAATATTTATTTCTTGAAGTAACATTTCTGTTACCACTGCAAACACCACGAGTTTCTGTCAGTCATCTGTAAGTTTATATGAATAAAAATAAATAAATAAATATAAAAAAATTAGCTTGGGACGTGACGGGATCGAAAATCTTTATCCCATCCCATTCTAGATCGGGACGGGATCAGGATGAAATTATTCAATCCCATTAAGACCCGAAATAATCGGGACAGGACGGGACGGGATCGGAATTGCAGATGGGATGCCCACCCCTAGTCCCACTAACATTTTGCAACTGATTTGTTCCTCTTAGAGTAATAGAAAGATTTTCTTAAGCATGTAAGAAAAGGAAAAATAGTTTGTAAGAAATTTTTATTTTGTTTGTAAGCAAGCTACAAACTTGTGAAAGGATCAGAAAGGAAGACAAACTTAGTGTATCATTCACTTAAGAATCACCACTAACATGGGCGGATCCATGTGTTAGGTAAGGGGGTCAATTGCCCTCCTTATATTTTTAAAAAATTTCATTAAATTACTTATATTTTTTACATTGTCCCCCTTTAAAATTTTATGTTGCCCCCCTTTATGAAATCTTGACTTCTAACTCCATTAAAAATTAAAACAACAAATTTTTTTAACTCCACCCTCACCAATCCCAATCTCACTCAATCTCTCTATTTTTTTAATATTTTTTTTAATTCCCACCCTTTCTCTTTCTTTAATTTCTCCATCTCTCTCTTAATTCCTACCAACTCATTTTAATCCATTCACCCCCTACACACGCAGAGAGCAACAAAGAAACCAGAAGAGAGGTACCATACATGGTGGACTTGCTTCCCATGTGATTATATTCATTTTAAAATTTTTAATTGGGTTGGGGACCAGTCGAGGAAATTTTACATCCTCATCATCATTGGTTTTCTTTTGTTTTGTTAAAAAAAATAAAGAAAAGAAAGAATAAGATTATCTTATTTCTGACTCAGCTAGCATATGGTGGTAAGAGTGATAAAAAATTAGTTAACACATTAGATTAATTAGGGGTTGGGATTTGATCTGCTTTGCTTTATCTCTGATCTTTCAAAATTAAAAGTAATCAGTAGGATTTGGGGCGGTCGGAAAAACACGATGGTCGTAGGTTGATTCAGTTAAGCTGTTGTTTGTATGATTCACCTGAGCTAGCCCAAAAGGAGAAAACTTCCTCTCTCTACACACACATATATTTCCCTTTCGAGAAGACAGACAAGAATAAGAAGATAAAAGAGAGTGGGCTAGTTGTGTAAGTGTTATCCTCGGAGGCTCTGACTTAGGAGTAAGTTTAAAAGAAGAAGAGACGAACGGACAGATAAATCAGGAAGAGAAGAGGAAGGAGGATTCCAAAAATAAAATTGTTGTTCGACAAATTCATTTGAATCCATTTAGTCCAGTAAAACTTATGTTGCCACTACTCCTTGGACTTGGACTATACCGTCCTGCTACCTCAAAGCCAGAAAGAAAGCCAGAGGTCTGCTCCTTGCCAACTCTCATCTTATACCACTATGCCTGCTTCTGTTTTCTTCAAGTAAAAATGAAAGCTCTTAATTAGCTAGCTACAATTGAATTAATCATGTCATGTATATTGTTTGTATGGTTGAATTAATCGTCATTTTTTCACGATCACGCCATGTCACCTTGATTGCAAAATATGATTGTAAAAATCCAATTTTTTAGTATTTTCCTAAATAGTTATGTACTGTTTGCCCCCCTTTATATGCAATTCTGGCTCCGCCCCTGACCACTAACCAGAATGGATAAATCATATAGTTTGATCTTCATATTATTTTTCAATTATCTCTTCATGTATTGCAAATTCGATTTTCCTATGGATTGATGTATTCTATATTCATCATTTTTCAAAGTGTTATATTTTATGATTCACCCAATGCAATCCAAGTTAACCCAACTATCAAACTTGGGTACTGCAGCCTCAAATAGCTTGAAAATTTGCAATCGAGCTGGCTTAATTTCTAGCTATCCAATTCAAGTACGAGTTCGGAATTGGCTAAGTTCTCCATCCCTTGTAAACCTAGCACAACAGAATCATCACAGGCGCGCGAGCGAGCGCACACACAAAATATATAATAATAATAATAATAATAATAATAATAATAATAATAATAATAATAATAATAATAATAATAGTAGTAGTAGTGGTAGTAGTAGTAGTAATCTCTCCCACCCTTTTTGCGGATCAACCTGTGAAGCGGAATCAGATTCCATGGAGTAGGACATTGAAGTCTATGGACAGTTAGATGAACATCGAGGTCTCAATGAGGTTAAACTAAGAGTCCCCTCTAAACCATCCACAATGAAGGTGAACCGAGCTCTCCAGATCAAGATCACACATTGAACAACCCACCTTAATATCTGGGCATGTACATGTCCGCTCTACCTCGAAATAAAGCATGCTCCACACTACCGTCCACATGAAAAAATGCACCCTTGAGGGGACCCCCTCTTTTGAATACCAACTTGGTAGGGAAGTTATAAAATGCACCTACAGTCAAGATGATTCACAGCCAAATTAAAAAAGAAACGACCTATTGTAAAACCTTTCTCCCTGTCATCTTTCCAAACCCACCTAATCGCCATCCTCCCTCAGTAGCACTACCCAAAACACTAGAAACCTATGCAAGCTTGCTTGATTCTCCCACTTAAATAATTGCCTTGTGAAGATGGAAATCCCACTTCATATATCCGTGACAACTGTCAATCAGATTACCAAACTCATCCACTCTACCCTGCTTCTTTCACTTAAACGAAAAAAAAAAAGACTTTTAGAAATTTTTTCTGTAAAAGCTTCAACAAACCCCACCAAAACATCTACTGAGAACTTACCTTATGGCCTCTTCCTAACACCCCCTCAATACCTGGTGTAAAGTCATCCTAAAACTTCTAAATTGTTTTTCCGTGTGCTTGTACCATAAGGATCAGCCAGATGCCTATGAAACCAATATGCCCTAGAACTATCGTATTTGATTATATGACTTTTTCCACAAACATTCCTCTTAGTCTTCGGTACCATATCTACACGAAAGAGACTGAATACTAAGATCACCTGCTTCCGTTGGCACACACCATATCGCAGGCATGAAACCCCTTTATCTTCTTCTCCTCCACCCCATGAAGGGTTACTAGTCATCTTTTGAAATCATCAAAGCTTTTCTAATCAAAAGCAACCAACCACTTTTTTTTTTTTTTTTTTTTGATCAGCAAAATGAACGCATTGCATTAATGAGAAAAACAAGTGATAAACTCGTCAAAGAGAATTATTATAAAAGCATATGACAAACATCACTAAGGGGCAAACATAAAACCCAACCACACATACAATCAGCAAACGAGTTGTTTTTTAATAAGTCCTAAGTAACTCCCCAAGATCAAAGTAGACCCTTGATGGTTATGCACTCGGTCTTTACTTTTACCCTCAAATAATATGTGTGCATTTCTTTCTTTCCAGATTACCATTAGTATGGCTATGAACAATCTCTCCCACAACCATGTACACATTGCTGAGAGCATTTGCTTTCTTCATTGTTCACACCAGTTAGCAAAAGAGTTAGCTACTGGGCATTAGCCCCTACTTTCCTTGGACATGGCATTCCAAATTTCGAGAGCAATAAAGAACAACTGGGAGACTGACTCCTCATGAAACAGGCACATTGCATATCTGTTAATAATTATCAACCAACCAACCACTTTCTAATAATAACTTATCTTTCCACCACAAAACCCCACAAATGCTTACTTTTGCTTTTATCACACAAGGGAAGCCCCATGTAAGTGGCTGACAATACACCCACCTAATACCCAGCACACCAGCTTTACTCCCACAATCAGTTCATCCTTTGTCAACACCAATATCATCGTCTAGGAAGAAAGTGTGTCATAGGCAAACAAAAGATGTGCACCTTCGGCCCTTCCTTTGAAGCTTGAAAACTGAATAACAATCCTATCTCCAAAGCTGTAGCAATAAGTTTAATGAGTGCCTCCACTAGAATAGTAAATAAAAATTGACATGTGATCACCCAACGGAATGCCCGTACAATTTTGAAGAACCCAACAGAAGAGTCTCCAACCAAAACTAAGAAGTGAACCATCAATAAACAAATCCTAATCCACCTCATCCACTTTTACCAAAACTCATCTTCTCTATACACCACAACACAAAATTCCAATTCACATGATCATACGCCTTCTCAAGATCAATTTGGCATAACAACCCGGGCACCCTACTTCAAGGCCTTGAATTCACCAACTCACACCCCATCAATAATTTGGTTGTCCTTGACGAAATCTCCCTAACTGGATTCAATAATGACATCCAAACACATCTTCAATCTCCTAGATATTGTTCTTACAATAATCTTTTACATCCCTCCAAACAAGGCTAATGGGTGTATAGTCTCTAATGGAAGTCACTCTTTCCTTCTTAAGAATTATAGTGATGAGTGACACACTCATTCTCCTACCAGAGAATTTTTTTTTCTAAAAGATCATCCACCAACTCCATAGCTTTCTCATTGATGAATTCCCAACACTTTTTACATAAACCCATTGGAAACCGGTCACCTGGAGACTTATTGCTTCCACGACTCTGAATTACTTCCAAAAACTCATCAGAACTGAAATCCCCATTAAGCTTCCCCCAATCCCCATCAAAATCTCTCCAAATATTTTACCAGGTTACCAACATATAATTGTTTTGACTGTTTCTATTGCAGAGTCTTCAATAGTGTATAATGCAACAAAAAAATTTCCTGGCATGAACTCATGATGGAGGAATAGCTGATTATTTTTTGTTGGTGTTAACCCAGTTGTTCATTAACTTCCACACAAACATGCAACAAAAACTCTTCCAACACTAAGTAACAATAATAAGCATGCGGATTCACCAATTTGATTTAACAGAATAGCCTAACAGTTTCAAATAACATTTATTTGTTCAAGGGGAACAAGGGCACACAAGATTAATAATGTTCTATCTTTCATGATCACTTAAACAATTAGTTTTTTTAGGTATTATTATTACTATTATTTTTTTTCCTATAGTTACTTTTTCGGGTTTTTTTTTAAATGTGGATTTAGTCCTTGTTTTTTAATTTAGAAGAATCCATGACATGCATACCCATCTTCACCCAAATAACAACTCAGACTCCGAATTACTGTTTTTGGAGTAGAAGAAGGAGCCACCACCTGGCTCTATTCTAACCACCAACACCATTAAAATCCAGGGCTACGCTAGTGACCGACCACTGACAGTCATCACCATAATCTCCTTTGTTTTCTAATTCAGATACCTAAAACCTTCGAATCTGGGGTTATAGTTTGGGTGAGATTTGGTTATGCACGTAATGGGTTTGTAGAAAAAGGTTTTAAAAACAAGGATTAAATAAAGAATATATTTTTTTTTTTTTGGCCATTTGAGTTACATGCAGGGCTCAAATCCCAAAAGCTCGTACATACGAATGGATGCAACAAGAGTGTCGTATATATACACTAAGAGAAAAAAGTCAAAAACATTAGGGAAAGTTGCAAAAAAACGTATAGACTAATCTTCTGTAGGTTTTGATAGTGCAGATTCTCGGCAATCAAATCCAGGATGAGTAATGTAGATTTTGGTGTGGCCAAACAGACCCTTCATGTCTTATTGACCCTCTTGATTTTATAAAGTGAATTCATAAAACTCCACATGAGGTCTATATTAACTTATTAAGTTGGTAAAATGGCGATGATTGTTCTTCATCAC
Organism: Berberis thunbergii; assembly: GCA_003290165.1. NCBI lineage: Eukaryota > Viridiplantae > Streptophyta > Magnoliopsida > Ranunculales > Berberidaceae > Berberis > Berberis thunbergii. The sequence goes on from QNQO01001093.1 coordinate 160,700, forward strand.
ATCATGTGACTGGTGCTTCAAGTCTCACCTCTTTACTCTGTCATGAATATCAAGAACTTCTCAATCGGCCAATTACTTGGTTCATTTCAATGATGTAGCCTACTGGTGAAACTTTTTTCTTTTGTAACTGAAATACAATGAGAAAAACTTAAAGCAAACTAACATAGGCGTGCCACGCTAACCTCATTGATCTTTGAGGAAGTATCAGCATCAACTGTTGACATGTCAATATAGCCTTTCCCATCACATATTTCCTCGAGCACACCGCCTTTGTCAAACACCACCTGGACAGCTACCAAAACTTGCATTTAATTCAACCCATCAATTCTAACACATTTGGTTTCTAGTAAAAGCAACTATCAAATATTGTTTCACTAACCGATAGAGCAGCGGGAGGATCAGATAGCATTCCTATAGTGTACTTGCACTTCTTCATCACTGCTGCAGGTGTTTCTGCAACAGAAGCTCCATGCTTGCGAAGCTCTTCACACTGCATTGATGTACTATAATTAAAAAAACTTAACAAATGATATAAATAACAAAAATAATGTTCTGGGGATGAAATAGACCCATATAACAATTAGGGGTGTTCGTTTTTGCCTCTTAATCAAGTTAGAGGTTGGAAACACCCTATGTTTCACAAAATTCATGGATCCTAAGGCATCTGAAGAAAGTAAAATATTGAACTTCAAATTGATTGGTAGATGATCAACTAGTTTTGACCCAAATCAGTGACTGTGATTAACTTTCACTACTATATCTAAGATGGTGCTTTCTTCTTTTCTTTCCTTCATGGAAAAGGATACTTTCTTTTGGATGGATTACTAACACCCCAAACTCTCTAATGCACAAATGTTGTTCAAGGCTCAATAGGATGCATGTTTAGAAACTTTGATCAAGATTCAAGAGATAAATTACTTTATAATATCAATCTGAGAGATGAAATAGTAAAATGGGGTTTTGGGGTTTCACCTTGGAGAGAGTTCTGTTCCAAACAGTGAGCTTAAAATCATTCTTGAGGAGATTAAGTGCCATTGCCTTCCCCATTATCCCCAACCCTAAGAACCCAACCTCCATCCTCACTTGTTTCTTCAAACTCTTATTCTTCTTTGGATGCTAAATCAATCAACAAGTGACTTAGCAGCAGAGAGACAGAGAAAAGGAGTGAGGAAAAGATAATGAAATGGATGTGTTGTTGTTTGGTTTAATTAACAACTGATATTCTTGACAATGCCTATTCCCTATTGGCTATTGGGTGTCTTTCAACTGTTTCCACTATGGCACTATCCTGTGTTTGGGTTGGGACTTGGAATAACCCAAGCCCATAATTTAAGAAAATGAACCCAAAAAACAAAATTCCAATGCTAGACCTCACAAGTCACAAATAAATTTCCTAATTATAGGTAAATTCTCCACAAGAAATCATTCCAACCATCTAAACAGAATTCTATCTATATCATCGATGGACAAAATGTAAAGTAGTTTATCGACAAAATGTAACGTAGTTTATGTGAGGTCAGGAACTAGGTTTTACAATTAGAATGATGTGGTGATTTCATCATTCTTTCAAAATTACACAGCATCATCCTGATTGCAGAAACCTGATTTTCTAGCATGTTTGAGTTTATAACCAAGTTTGAAACAAGAACTAAAAAAAATGTAGTGCTGTAAATTTCTAAAGCTTTGCTTAAATTTATGTCACTGAAAGTCATGGGAGATAGTCTCTACACATTATATCTACAATGAGGCTTTTCCATAATGCGATCCAGCCTTTTACTTCTCCAAAGTCTATGGACCTTTTTTTAAAGAAAATCTATAATAAGGAATGGCAAATTATGAAGCCAACATATTAAAGATGATACAAACAGAAAATGTATAATGAAGGTCACAGGGAAGCCAACATATTAAGATGATGAAGTTTACAATATTTCTTACATTAATTATACACTCGATTATCAGTAATAAATCCATAAAACTAAACACGTATTTGCATTTAAACCTCATCATCGTAAGGAAACGAAGTTGAATCCAACCATTCATTACTAGTAATGAACTGAGATACTGTGAAGTTTGCTGCATTCGAGTAATCCATAACATGGTGTCCCATCCAAGTGACTCGATTTTCAGTCATTGAACCAGGCCTGCTATTTTCATACTCTCCATAATATAATTTATCTAATCCCATATTGCCTGACCACTGCCTCCATCCTGCGGGGTCAATAAAATCATCGATGTATGGCTCAAGGTAAACCGTCCTAGAGTACTCCCTCCATGGCCTCCCTAAGTAGCTTTTCACATTCATGGAACTTTGATACAATTCATCTGAAGCCAAAATAGAACAATTTTGTATCGAAAACCCAGTATCTTCTTCTGGGATATCTCTCCCTTGTGCTGTGATTGTAATGAACTGTCCAGGTTTTGGGAGCTTTGCTATAATGTTACATCCCTGGAAAACAGAAGCTGCATTTCCGAATATGAAATCCACAGTCCCATATATGTCACACTCTCTATAAAACTGTCGAAACGAATGAGCATATAACGTATCCTGGTAACCATTGATTGTACACCTATAAACTGCAGCTAAATCTGCATTGATGCGTAGAGCAACAGCTTGCCCGTTTTCTAGCCCAGCCGTGTTCTCAAAGGTTAAATCACGAGCCAAGAAACCTTCCCCAGCTACCGCTGTTCACCAAATGCAAAAACTATAATTAAATAAGGTAATATACTTGCTCAAACAATCAAACTGCAAAATTTTACATGTTTTTTCAAGTAATCCAGAATCCGGTTAGATTTTGCGAAATATAGCAGGCTTTTTCAAGAAAAATTAGATCTCTACTTAATAGAAGAAGAAAAACAATGAAATTGTGTAAATTCACCAACAGTTGCTGATTGTTAGGATACCAATCCTATTTAGTATTTACTTGAGATTAGAATGTCTTAGTTATAACAATATTCTAATTAGGGAATATTAGCTTGTTTTGAATTAGGATTTATTGTTTGATTAGAATTATGTTTGAATTCAATTAGGAAGTATTATTCTTTACTTTCAGCTATAAACACATATGATGTAATAGAGTTTAGGCAGACAATACAAGTTTTATTTAATTTATTTGGTGGCTGATCCCCAATCCAAGGATCTAGGTGGTTTGATCTCCAATCAAAAGGTCAATGTCTCTATTATCTGGTATCAGAGCATCATCGATTCTGAGTCAATTTTTTTTTTCTTGTTACTTCCTTCTTCAACCTCGACAATAACCTCCGATCTCCCAAATCTTCATCCCAAAAAAAAAAAAAAAGGTACCTCGCAACAGCACTGCCCTTCGCAGCAACCGCCGTCGCCATCTTCCTCAGCATCTTCTTCGATTCAGAGTATCTTCCTCTTCAACACCTACCCAATCGACTCCACACATCGTCATCATCGTCCTTCCTCAATTCAGAGCAGCGTTCTTCTTCGATTCAGTTTCAGCACCTCGATTCAATTCAGCACATCCGGTTTCAGCGTCTTCATCCAACCTCCGCAGCCCCAGTTTCTTCTCATCCAGATTCGTCCAGTTTCATCTTCAGCGCACCATCTCCAGTTTCCTCTTCAGCGCTTCATCGACCCCAGATTCCAACGCTTCATCAATTTCATCGTTCCCAGATTTCTGCGTCTCCAGAGTTCATCGACTCCGGGTTTCCACACCAACTTCAACGCCTTACCACCCAATTCCAGCGCCCATACAACCCGGTCCAGTCCATCTTCATCGCCCTTCAGAGCATCATCATCTTCAGAGCATCTTCATCTTCAGAGCTTCTTTCTCGCCTTTCATCTTCAGAGCATCCTCTTCTTCATCGCCTTTATCACAAGTAGCATACATCACAAAAAAAAAAAAAAAACTGTTGCTGAATAGTGAAGCAACAGTAGCAAAACCGCGCTATTTGCACCCATAAAGCTATTCATACCTGGATATTTGCGCCATCAACCCTCTTTATTATGACGATTGCTGCATTACAAGAGCAGGTCAATGCGCTTACTGCTCAAGTTACCGGGATCTCTTCCCGCCTCCATACACTTGAGACCACTAATGCCACTATTCTAAAGACATTAAGGAATCTCCAGCCATATCGCCCGGCACCATACGTTCACCTGAAACAACAACGACCAATTATTCCAATTTCTAGCAAGGCCCTTGATGCAGCTAGACCAAAAAATTATGATGTTGTTGTTTCCAAGGCACCACCACCATTGCCCACCATTCCAAGGCGCAATCCTGTGTAGAGACCATTCGTGCCAAAAAAAACAGATGGGCTTGGTAGCCATAATCCTTACCATAAACAACCACCGGCCCATCATCCGAAAGCGGGTATTATTAAGTGTAACCATCCTTCAAATGGCGTACCACCCTTTCCTGTAACCATACCTTATCACCTACCACCAATGCTACTTGTTTTTCGACCAGTTGTACCTGATCCACACATTCCAGTTCATGAATATGCTTACCAACATTATCCTGGAAACTTCGATCCTCATATGTTAAGATCTCCATATGGAACCCCCGTGCATACTTTTGGTGCACCACTTGGTCATGTTGGTGCTATGGTTTACAATAGAAACTTTCAACCTCCACCGAAAGAAACCAATGCATATGCTGCCAATTTTGCTAATAGGAGACAAGTTGTACAAGCACATGCTGGTCGTGTACATAAATTACGACGCCATCATCGAGCATTCAATCCGAGAGAAAATATTAGCATGTATCACAGTGGACCACGGCCTTTTGTGTGGCCCCCTCCCTATCTTGGTCCTAGTCCAGGGCTTATGGAGGGCCCTTGTTTTTCTAGCCCTACCCCTATGTATCATCATCCAAATGCAGTAGGCGGTCCTCTTCTTCGCGTTATTCAACATCCTCAACATCCTTGGATTCCTGCAACTGCCTCGGAGACGTTGCCTTTGAGGGCTAATATTGTTAAGCAAATTGAGTATTATTTCAGTAATGAGAATTTGCAAAAGGACAACCACTTAATTTCTTTGATGGATGACCAAGGATGGGTTCCGATAACCAACATTGCTGACTTTAATAGAGTGAAGAAAATGACTTCAGACATTTCTTTAATTTTTGATGCAATGCATAGTTCTAGTAAGGTAGAAGTTCAGGATGACAGAGTTCGAAAGCGTGATGGCTGGTCGGAGTGGCTTTTGGCTTCTGGACAACCTGCATCTTCAAATGATCAGAAGATGCAAGCTGATGTACAGGCTACTATGAAAAGGCTTAGTGAGTGCAATGATGACAGTGACAACAGTAATAGCAATGCATTAGACAAATATTCAACTAATTTAATTGCTTGGGAACATGCTGGGAAGTTCGATACCAACTTCCGTATCAGATCTAATGTTGAAACTGCTGATTTTGTTGACCCTAGAACTGGGAGTCTCTCTTGTTTGACAAAGCAAAAGTCACACAATTCCCAATCAAATAAGCCCCTGCGACACTACTTGATTGAGGATTATTTGAAAGCAATAATAAGCCCATTACACGCTGGCTTAACAAGGGGACCGCCCGTCTTGTGGAGGAAGCTACTTGGGAAGACTACGATCAGTTTTGTGTCTGTTTTAGGATTTTTAGGCTTGAGGACAAGCCTTGTTTCAGGCGGCGTGGGATGTTAGGATACCAATCCTATTTAGTATTTACTTAAGATTAGAATGTCTTAGTTATAACAATATTCTAATTAGGGAATATTAGCTTGTTTTGAATTAGGATTTATTGTTTGATTTCAATTAGGAAGTATTATTCTTTGCTTTCAGCTATAAATACATATGATGTAATAGAGTTTAGGCAGGCAATACAAGTTTTATTTAATTTATTTGGTGGCTGATCCCCAATCAAATGATCTAGGTGGTTTGATCTCCAATCAAAAGGTCAAGGTCTCTATTACTGATCCGAAAGTAGTCCAACCACCACCAACACTTCTGCTACCAGTGATAATAGTAACATCCCTCCCATCACCCAAAAGAACAATATTTGTCTTATAGCTTGGGATCTCCACATTCTCTTCATACACCCCTTCCTTAACATACACAATTGTCCTATCAAAACTGTTGTTCGGAGCAAAGTTGATGGCATCGGTGATCGTCATAAAGTTGGCCTGACCCATTTGCCGCTACAGTCAACACATTACTACCGTCATCATCATGCATGGTTTGCACAGATTTGCGCATTTTCCAACTTGAAAAACCCATGAGACGACGACCCAGAAGGCCTTTGGGAGGGTTAGAACCAGAGAGGATGGAAAGTGAGTTGCTGACATGCTTGTAAGAATTAATCAAAGAATCCACCAGGACTTGTTTTTCCACACCACTGGCAGAATCTAGGCCTTCTAAGCACGTGTTCTTGTTCGTGAGGGATGCACTAAGAAAGGCATTAGCATCTGCTAGTTTACGAGTGTTAATCCTAAGACACAGACTTCTGTAGAGATGACATTGTAATCTGGTGAAGCTCCATGCAGTCTTTCATAGTACCCCGTTGTTTTTCGACAATTCCTGAGTTCTGGACTTGGTAGAAGAGATCCAAGAGCTTTCCGCCTTCGGTTAAGGCTATTTGGAGTGTTTGGAGAAGAGAAGAAATGATGTTTGGATTGAGGTTTATTGAGATTGTAATCTTCAAGTAGTCAAAACACACATCTGGATGTGGTGTTCCCTTGCAAATAGATCTTATAGTACTCAAATGAGCACTTGTAGTCAAATTCTTAGTACTAGTGGTAGAAGAAGAAAAGTTTAGAGCAAATATTGTCGAATGACTCCAAACAAAGACTATGCAGATGAGTAGAAATGTTGTTAGTAGGGAAGAAGAAGACATGGCTTAGAGAAATTTTGCTAAAAATCTAGGTGAAGAAGAATGCAGATATTGACCTATATATAATTGAAGATCTGTAAAGAATTATATTGAAAATATTGTTTTTTCCCATTCATTGAATAGAATACAAGCTTATATAGAGCTAACTTTGACCTAACCTAATAGAAATAGGAAACCTAGCAAACTTAGGAAACCAAAATACAATAGGAAATCTAACCAAACTTAGGAAACCAAAATACAATAGGAAACCACCATACACTAGGAAACCTCCCAAACCAAGGAAACAAATTACTAGCCATCGAAAAGTTTCCTAACCCCATAAAACTTCTAATCCCATAAAACTTGCAACACAATATGCTAAAATATATTTTCCTAATAATAGAATATATTTCCTAATATAGGATGTATTTCCTAATACCCCCCCCCCTCAAGTTGGAGCATGAGGGTTAAGAATGCCCAACTTGCCAAGGAGATAATCGAACTGCGGTTTGCCCAAAGCCTTTGTGAAAATGTCTGCCAACTGATCAGTCGTCGGCACATAAGAAGGAGCAATAAGACCATCCTGAATGGCATCACGAACGAAGTGACAATCAACTTCAATATGCTTCGTACGTTCATGGAAGACGGGGTTCTGCGCAATGTATATGGCAGACTGACTATCACAAAAGAGGGGAACGGCTTTGGGATGAAGTACCCCTAAACTCAATAATAAACCTTTCAACCATTTCAACTCACACGTTATGGCGGCCATAGAGCGATATTCCGCCTCAGCCGAAGAACGAGAAACCGTATGTTGCTTCTTAGTTTTCCAAGCAATCGGAGAATGGCCCAAAAACACCAACCACCCCGTCAGGGACCTCCAAGTAATAGGGCAAGCGGCCCAATCAGAATCACACCAACCTTGCAAAGTCAAGTCACTATCCAAGCGCAGGAGAATACCGTAACCTGGAGTACCTTTTAAATAGCGGACAACGCGCAATGCAGCATCCCAATGCTCCTGTCGCGGTTGCTGCATAAATTGAGATAGCACATGAACCGAGTACGTCAAATCAGGACGTGTGACCGCCAAATAGACCAAACGCCCCACCAGTCGCCTATAAGACTCAGGATCCGAGAGAAGAGAACCCGTGGCACGCGCTAGTTGATGGTTTTGTTCGATCGGAGACATAGCAGGCTTCAAACCCAAGAGACCCACCTCCGAAATAATATCAAGTGCATATTTACGTTGACAAAGAAACAACCCTGCAGAGCTGCGGGCAACCTCAATACCAAGGAAGTATTTAAGGACCCCGAGGTCCTTCATATGAAAACAGGAGCCAATGTAGCTTTTAAACAGATCCAAAGCAGCAGAATCATTTCCAGAGAGTATTAAATCATCAACATACACGAGCACATTAATTTGAACCGGCCCCTTCTTATAAGTAAAAAGGGAATAATCAGAATAGGACTGTAAAAAACCATACCCTTTTAAAACTGACACGAGCTTAGCAAACCAACATCTAGGAGCCTGTTTCAATCCATATAGAGATTTACGCAACCGACATACCAAACCAGGTTCATCAGAGGTAAAGCCAGGAGGGAGTTTCATATAGACCTCCTCATCTAGATCCCCGTGCAGGAAAGCATTGTGTACATCCATCTGATGCAACTCCCAATTTTTAGAAGCCGCAATTGCAAGGAATGCACAAACAGTAGTCATTTTTGCCACTGGAGCAAATGTCTCGTCATAATCTATCCCTTCGGTCTGATGATTACCGAAAACAACCAAACGAGCCTTCAATCGCTCAATACTAGCATCAGATTTGTACTTTATCTTATACAACCATTGACTACCAAGAGCCTTCTTCCCTGAAGGCAACTTTTTCATAGTCCACGTCCCATTGTCTTCCAAGGCCCGCATCTCTGCTTGCATAGCGGCACGCCACCCTGCATCTTTTACAACCTCCTTAAAAGACTGTGGCTCTCTTCCAGCTGTAATAGCTGCAATAAAATTTCGGTGTTTCACAGAAAAACTGTCACAACTAACATAATGTGTTATAGGATAAGGTGTACCTGAGGGAGGTGAAGATGTAGAAGCAGGTGAAGCGGAGGATGGACTATTTTTCTTCACCGTAGTGTGGGTAACAAAGTCACCGAGCTTAACTGAAGAATACTTTCCCGAAAGCCACGACCTAAATGCTCACTTGGCGGAGAATCTCCTGACACTGCCCCCCCTGAATCATCCGTATGAGAAGGCATAGGCAACACCTGTGGCTGCGGCGTGGCGATGGGTGGTGGCGGCTGCAACTGTGTGGTGGACTGCGGCTGCGGGTCTGGAGCACCCCTGGGCGTGGGAGGGCGTACTGGCTGCATTTCCTCATCATTTTCTAAAAAATTTGGAAGATCCACAGCCACCCCGTCATGCAGATTACCATGCATGTCATTGCAAGCAGCAAAATTAGTAGCCTCAACATCAATATATGGGAACACATTCTCATAAAACGTGACATCCCTGGACACAAAAAAATCTTGCTTGTCCAAATCAAACAAATACCAACCTTTCTTGCCAAACGGATATCCCACAAATACACATTTACGACTCCTACTGGCAAACTTATCATCCTTTGCCTTCTGATTATGGGCGAAGCACAGAGAACCGAAAACACGCAATTCACCAAAGGAAGGCGGATCACCAAACAAGACTTCATATGGAGTTTTATTGCCAAGAATACTAGAAGGTGTCCGATTGATTATATGAGCAGCGGCAAGGGCACATTCCCCCCAAAAATAAAGCGGTAAACCACCCTGAAATCGTAGTGCCCGAGCAACATTCAAAATGTGTTTATGTTTCCTTTCTACTCGGCCATTTTGTTGAGGAGACCCCACACAAGAAGTTTGAAACAGAATTCCATTGGCCAAAAAATAATCCGTAAGGCAATTAAATTCAGTGCCATTATCACTACGAACAATCTTCAATTTCTGAGAAAACTGTCTATCAATCATAGCTATAAAGGACATAAACATTTTAAAAACCTCCGTTTTATCAACTAACAGATAGATCCATACAGCGCGGGAGAAGTCATCCACTAATGTCAAAAAATAGCGAGCCCCACAAGACGATGGTGTATCATATGGCCCCCATAAATCACAATGTACTAACTCGAAAATTCGAGTAGATTTATTATCACTTAACTGAAAACTATCCCTAGAATGTTTAGCACGGTGACAAATTTCACATGCTTTATTCAAGTTACCACTAGAATTGCTGAAAAAAGGAAGCAACTTCACCACTTTCTCGGAAGGATGACCCAATCTGCGATGCCAAAGCTCCAAAGAAGTTGAAGGATTAACTGAAACTGCTTGTACCTTTGTCTCCTCTCGTAAGTAGTATAGTCCATCCCTTCTGTCACCCGTTCCAATCACCTCCCTCGTGTGTCGGTCCTGGATAGCACACAAGTCTGAGTTAGTTATGAATTCACAGTTTATATCATCACTCAATTGTGAAGCCGAAATTAAATTACAATTTAATTTTGGAACATAAAGAACATGGTTAAGGATAATTTTGTCAGTAAGTTTGACAAGTCCTTCCTTCAAGGCAACAACACTCTGACCATCCGGGAGGCCAACAGAGCAGGGAGTCACATTTCTTAAATCCGACAAATATGACAAATCTCCCGTAACATGATTGGAGCACCCAGTGTCAATAATCCACTTACCGTTCAACCGATGAGGGGAAGGGTGAGAAGTGCCAAAAGCGGCCATGAGAGCCTGCCATTGTTCGGCAGAAAAACCTGGTAGAGGTGCAGCCGACGAAGATCCTGGAGGTGCGATCAGGGCCTGGTCAGACGTGGCCTTGTTGGCCTTGACGTGTCCGCAGCCACGTGCAGCAGCAACTGGTGCAGCCCCCTTCGTCGCACTTTTAGCCCCATACTTCTCAATGAACCAATCTGGAGTGCCGTGCAGCTCAAAGCAGGTGGTGTCGGTATGACCCGTCTTGTGGCAGCGTGAGCAGACCAGGGCAGCCCTCTCGGCGCGAGTAAGGCGTGGTTTGGAACGATTGTCCATATGTACCGCAAAGCCCGCAACTTCAAATGCCTCATCTTTAATGCGTGTTATCCCCCTAACTCTTTCCTCTTGAGCTATTGTTTGGAAAGCTCTATTTAGTGATGGCAGGGGGTCTTGAGACAAGAGAGTAGAACGCAGGGAGGCATAATATTCGGAAACCAAACCAAGCAGGAATTGATGCAATCGATCTCCCTCACGCCTTTCCGCATGTTGTTTACCTACACCACAAGTACATCTGCCACACTTGCAAGAGATTAAGGGTTCGTGTTTATCTAATTCATCCCACAACATAGTCAGTTTGCTGAAATAAACCGCAATGGGCATAGTTTTGGTCTGATCACAGCGATTTATGTCAGATTTTAGTTGTTGTATTCTTGGACCATTGACAAGACAAAATCTTTCATGCAAATCATCCCACAATCGTTTTGCATCATCATAGTTTGATAACATAGATTTTACCTCCGAGTCGATCGTGTTCATGAGCCAAGAAACGAGCATGCAGTGAATTGTAATCCAATCATCCTTCGTGCAAGGGGGAACCAAGTCTTTAATGGAGCCATCAAGAAAACCAAATTTTCTGCGGGAAGTAAGAGCAACACGAATTGCGTGAGACCAATCATCAAAGTTGTCGAGTTTGAGGCGAATCGGAGTGATAAAATCCCCAGGCCTATCTTGCGGCCCTAGAAAGAATGGTGAATTAGCCTCGATCTTTGGAGGCTGTGATGGAGGAGTTTCTCCACCAGCCATAGCAAGCAATCAAGATAGAAGAAAGTTTTAGGTAGGCTCTGATACCATGTAAAGAATTATATTGAAAATATTGTTTTTTCCCATTCATTGAATAGAATACAAGCTTATATAGAGCTAACTTTGACCTAACCTAATAGAAATAGGAAACCTAGCAAACTTAGGAAACCAAAATACAATAGGAAATCTAACCAAACTTAGGAAACCAAAATACAATAGGAAACCACCATACACTAGGAAACCTCCCAAACCAAGGAAACAAATTACTAGCCATCGGAAAGTTTCCTAACCCCATAAAACTTCTAATCCCATAAAACTTGCAACACAATATGCTAAAATATATTTTCCTAATAATAGAATATATTTCCTAATATAGGATGTATTTCCTAATAAGATCAAATATGTTTAAATATTTATAACCTCTCTTTGAGACCATAATTAGAAAGTTTCTGATGATGGGGTTGTTTGGATTTGGAGGTTTATTGAGAAAGTAATTTGGGTTTTGTGAATTCAGTAAAAGGAGGTAAATGAGAGGGCTTGATATTCTGAATTTTCAACAGGTAAGTCAGTGAGAATATTTTTGAGTTTTCAGCTTTAGAGAATAAGCCTAAAAAGGGTGTTGGAAAAGGGAATGCATTTACTGATTACATGTTCAGATAATTTTCAAAATTATTCTCCGTGATAGTGTAAAATATTTACAAAAACAAAAGAATTTAAGTTCCAAGGGGATCAGCCATGTCTATTGCCCTGTCAGGATCACAAGTTGGTCCAAAATCAGAGATATTTTATAGCCCCGACTAAATATAATTTCGCTCAAGAAATTAAAATTATGTTCGTAACTGGAAGAAATGGTCAAGTTTGGATCGTCTGCGCCTAGATGTAACGCAGAATCATCGAGTTCTAAGCTCGGGCAAAAACTTGCTGCTGGTTTGAATTTTAAAACAAAATGGTTTCTTAATTTTGAAACTCTCTATATTGTTTAGTCTCGTATCCTCTATGTAACTCACTGTGGAGGAGTTAATAAGGATAATGTTTGGACTTGGGATAGGACCCAGATGTTACCGACTTTAGTGAAAGAGGGAAGAGTTAGACCAATGTTGATCCACGCACCGCCGTCAGCCGAGCTGAGTGGATCGGATTGAGATGAAACCTTTCTTTTTACTGAAATTTTATTTGAAAATAAAATATCTTTTCTTTATTTGCTTCAGAGAACAAGACTAAGTTAGAGGAGACCCAGTCTTTTCTCCCCACGTTCCTCTCATTTCCGCCGCCTTTAAAGCACGTTTTCTCTCAAAAAAGAGTTTCTATGAACCTATAAATACCAGATCTCTCTGGGATAATAAATGCAATAGTTTTTCAGAGTTTATTTGTTTAATAAAACAGAGAGTTTTATTTGTTTTGGATACAGCCTATATTTCATATTTCATAGAGTTTCACAAAGTTCCAGTACTTTTGTAATTTCGCATTTATTGTTTTTTGTGATTCCGAGCAAAAATAGGGTGAATAAATTTTCGTTCCTCATCAGTGCATGTGATTGAACGAGACAGATACAGAATTCTGAGATGTTATATCCTGGGGATGACGGGACTATCAGACTTCTTATACAATCTTGGGCAAAGCCGTGAAACATCTTAAAGAGAGCGACCTAGTCCGTGACTCAACTCAAGAAATTTCGATAACTTCGTTCCTGTTTTAATTTGCAGCAATTTTATTTCCAATACTTGCAGTCTACATTATTCTCTTTACCAGATGGTGGAGTTCACCCTGGCAAAGACTTGCAGTTTGCACAATCATCTTTGCCTGGTATTAGAGTTTCAGTTGTAGAACTCCATACCATGGCAAGAACTATGGAAATATACACCTCTAATGCTAATCAAAATACACTAAAGGCCAAATGTGATTTAGTCGGTAACCCATGGACCCTAGCGCCTTCATCTGTTTCATTTCAATGCAGTTGTAACAAATTAAGTCAATAATTGTCATATTAGGAGAAACAGATACTGAGGTGTCTAGTTCCAAAATACAAAAATCAAACACTGAAAGGGGAAGCTTGGATGCCAGTTGAGACTCTCCAAATGGTATGGAGAGATAATTGTAGAAGCAGGTGGAGTGTCAAGGATCCTGGAGATTTTGGTGTGTTTGTGGGCTTGTTGCAAAAAGGATGGCTAGCTTCACATGTTTAGGGATAATAGGTACAAAACATGAACTTGTTGCATGTGTTGGGAATGTGTGAAATAGGAAACATGTTTGAAACAGGAAAGTGTTTGGACTCCTATTTGAAACAGGAAACTGTTTGGACTTCTGGAAATTGTTTTTTGAACAGGAAATAAATTCTAGGAAACAGGAAACTACTGTGAAACAGGAAACTGCTGCCAAACAGAAAACTGTTGTCCCTATATATACTACGAACTATAGGTGTTTTTATTATGATGATTGCACGTAGAAAAACGGTGATGCACAGGGAGTAGAGAAAGATAATTCCTTGAATTATTTCATCTCTTGTTGAGAGATTGTGTGAGAATTGTCATCTTCTTGTACCTTGTTCTTGAATATAGTGGAATCACCTCACTGTGGACGTAGGCAATTGCTGAACCACGTAAACCTTGTGTCTCTTGTGGTATGTTCTTAATTTTCTCTAATTTCTTTCATTGCTAGTTGCTCTATTTAATTGATTGGATCCTTGTGGTACTTGTGTGCAATTGTTGGTGTCTACCCGCTTCCGCAATAAGGCGCAACAATTGGTATCAGAGTACTAAGGGAAATTGATCTTGAATTGTTCTACTCAAGATTGTGAAGATTCAAAAGTGCTAGGATTTGTTTGTGCACAAGTTGTTTGAAAAAAAAAAAAACCTTAGTGAAGCTTCTTGTCTAGAAAGTCACAGGTTTTGTTTGCAATGGCATCCAAGGTGAGCAAGGCACATGTGGGGAAGTATGAAATCGAGAAATTTAATGGTAAGAACGATTTCGGATATTGGAGAATACAAATGAGGAATTTGCTTATTTCTCAGAAATTACACAAGGCATTACTAGGGAAGGATAAAAAGGCTGAAACCATGTCAGATGATGAATGGGAAGAATTGGATTTGGAGGCGCGTGCTGCTATTTGCTTGTGTCTGGATAGAGACATAGTTTTTTTAGTTAATGAAGAGACTACGGCAGCTGATGTTTGGTTGAAGCTTGAGTCACAGTTTATGACTAAGACATTATCAAACAAGTTATACTTGAAAACCCAATTGTACAGACTAGCAATGGATGAGGGCACTCCAATTGGTGATCATATCGCCAAGTTTACACGGATTATCTCAAATTTGAGAGATGTGGATGTGAAGATTGAGGATGAAGACCAAGCAACTATATTGCTTTACTCCTTGCCGCAGTCATATGAAAATCTTGTACAAACAATTTTGTTTGGGAAAGATGAACTTACATTTGATGAAACTACCGGTGCACTCTTGTCCAATGAGATTCGGAAGAAAACTTCATCAAATGGTAATGGGAAAGATCAAGCTGAAGGGTTGGTTGTTAGAGGAAGGTCTCAAGTGAAATCATCTTCAAATAGTGGAAAATCTAGATCAAAGTCTAGAGGTCCACAATGTCACAAATGTAGAGAGTGGGGGCATATTAGGAAAAATTGTCCAAATCAAGGTAAGAGTAATCATGATAACAGTTGGAAGGGCAAGAAAAAGCAAGATAAGGGTGATACTAGTGAAGCAAGTTATGCATCTAGTATGGAAAAGGATGAAGAATGTTATTCAGTTGCGGGTGAAAACACAAAAACCTTTGGGAGATGGCTCCTTGACTCTGGGTGTTCTTACCATATGTGCCCAAACAGGGAGTGGTTCACTACTTATGAGCACATTGATGGTGGTACTGTTCTAATGGGTAATGATTACGCTTGTAAGACAGTTGGAATTGGAACAATGAGGATTAAGATGTATGATGGTGTTGTGAGAACCTTAACTGATGTGAGGCATGTCCCAGCCTTGAAAAAGAACCTTATCTCACTTGGTGTTTTAGACTCCAATGGTTGTAAGTTTACAGCGATAGGTGGAGTTTTAAAGGTTGTCCGTGGGTCTTTGGTTGTCATGAAAGGGATCAAACAAGGTAACTTGTACAGTTTGATGGGTAACACGGTAACAGGAAATGTGGCAGTGGGAACTTCTTCATCGGAAAACACTAGGTTATGGCACATGCGACTTGGGCATATGACAGAAAAATGATTGTCTCTACTGAGCAAGCAAGGGTTACTGAAGGGTATGCAGAAACCAACTATGGAGTTTTGCGAGCATTGTGTATATGGAAAACAATGCAGGGTAAAATTCAGTACAAGCAAGCACAGGAGCAGAGGTATTCTGGACTATGTGCATACAGATGTGTGGGGACCAGCGAAGGTCGCCTCTAAGGGAGGTTCCAGGTACTTTGTCTCCTTCATTGATGATTATTCCCGTTACACATGGGTATATTTTTTGAAGTCCAAGAATGAAGTATTTGAGACATTTAAAAGGTGGAGAGCAATGGTTGAGAATAGAACTGGAAGAAAGGTGAAGACTTTGAGGTCTGATAATGGTACCGAGTATACTGAGGGTACTTTTAAACAGTTTTGTGATCAGGAAGGGATTGTTCGACATTGGACTGTTAGAAACACGCCACAACAAAATGGAATTGCTGAGAGATTGAACCGTACTATGCTTGAAAGAGCTAGGTGTATGCGCTCCAATGCTTATCTTGGCAGAGAATGGTGGGCTGAATCAATAGCCACCGCGTGTTTCTTGATTAATAGATCGCCGCATTCTACATTAGACTGCAAAACACCTTATGAGGTGTGGTCAGGTGAACATGCTGATTACAGTGT
Organism: Berberis thunbergii; assembly: GCA_003290165.1. Classification (NCBI taxonomy): domain Eukaryota; kingdom Viridiplantae; phylum Streptophyta; class Magnoliopsida; order Ranunculales; family Berberidaceae; genus Berberis; species Berberis thunbergii. The sequence goes on from QNQO01001093.1 coordinate 177,170, forward strand.
ACTGAAAGTTTTCGGTTGTATTGCCTACTACCATGTGAAAGAAAATAAGCTTGATGCTAGGGCTAAGAAGGCCATTTTCTTGGGGTATGCAAAAGGCGTGAAGGGTTATCGTCTATGGTGTTTAGAGGATAATAAATTTGTGATCAGTCGAGATGTTACATTTGATGAGAATTCCTTGTTAGCTTGTACTAAAGCTAAGGAGTTGGTTGATAGTGGTGGTGAATCTAGTAACACTCAGAAAGTGGAAGTTGAAGCGTCCGTGGATGCAGCAGATGAACAAGTGGTTGAAGCAGGCACACATGATCTGAATTATGAGCCTGAAGACCATGAGGAACAACAACCAGTTAAAGATAATCAATCCCAGCAGCAACCTTTGGCCTTAACTAGGTCAAAACGATCGGTTAAGCAAGTTCAAAAATTTGGCTTTGAAGAACCGTTGAAGCACTATGGTCAGTTGAATACAGTTGATTTGGTTGCATATGCACTCTCTGTGGAAGATGATGAGCCAACTACTTACAAGCAGGCTGCGCGTCATTCAGATAGTCAGAGTTGGTTAGTAGCTATGTAGGGTGAGATGGAGTCTCTCCAAAAGAACCATACTTGGGATCTAGTGTCGTTGCCTAATGGAAGGAAAGCAATTGGCTGCAAGTGGGTGTTTAAGAAGAAACAGACTACTCTAGAGTCTGGTACTCAGTTCAAGGCAAGATTAGTAGCTAAAGGTTTTGCTCAGAGGGAAGGCGTTGACTACAATGAGATATTTTCGCCTGTGGTAAAACACACTTCTATTCGTGTGTTGTTGAGCTTGGTAGCTCATGGTGACCTTGAGCTTGAACAACTTGATGTGAAAACAGCTTTCTTGCATGGAGACTTAGAGGAGGAAATTTATATGCATCAGCCGGAAGGTTTTAAGGTTGTTGGAAAAGAAGACCATGTTTGTCGTTTGAGGAGATCACTTTATGGGTTAAAGCAGTCACCTAGGCAGTGGTACAAACGGTTTGACACTTTTATGTTGAAACATGGGTTCACACGAAGTAAGTATGATTGTTGTGTTTACTTGAAAAAACTTCGTAGTGGCGATTTTATTTATCTTTTGCTCTATGTTGACAATATGCTCATTGCCTGTAAGAGTATGGTGGAGATAAATAAATTGAAGTCTCAACTTGCTTCTGAGTTTGAGATGAAGGATATGGGTGCTGCAAGGAAGATACTTGGTATGGAGATAAGAAGAGAAAGGGAGAATAAAAAAATATTTCTTTCACAGAAGGGGTACCTTGAGAAGGTTATGTCACGGTTTGGCATGGAAAACGCAAAGCCGGTTATTACTCCTTTGGCTTCACATTTTAGACTTTCTCGAAAGTTATCTCCAGTCACAGTGGAAGAAAAGGAATACATGTCGCATGTTCCTTATGCTAGTGCAGTTGGCAGTTTAATGTATGCTATGGTGTGTTGTGAGCAGGTATATGGAAAACCCTGGGAATAAACATTGGGAGGCAGTGAAATGGATGCTTAGGTACTTAAAAGGTACCTTGGATGTGGGTTTGGACTTCGGTGGAGATTCATGTCAGGTTCGTGGGTTTGTTGATTCTGATTATGCTGGTGATCTAGATAGACGAAGATCTACTACTGGTTACGTATTTCAGATATACGGTGCTCCGGTTAGTTGGAGATCTATGCTTCAGGATACAGTGGCTCTCTCTACTACAGAGGCAGAGTATATGGCATTGACAGAAGGTGTAAAAGAAGCATTGTGGCTTCAAGGTCTTGTAAATGACTTGGGTGTGGAACAAGATAGTGTTGAGGCTCTCTGTGACAGTCAGAGTGCCATCCACTTGGCTAAAAATCAGGTTCATCACGCAAGGACTAAGCATATTGACGTCCGATATCACTTTGTTCGAGATGTAATTGAGGATGGTGATGTGTCTTTGGTGAAAGTACACACAAAAGACAACCCTGCTGATATGTTGACAAAGGTTGTTCCTGGAGTTAAGTTCCAACATTGTTTGGACTTACTCCACATTGACTCATGTTGATTGAGGGCCCTTTGGGGCGTTGCCCTTCGGGGCGGTTTCGTGAGCTGACAAAGCTATGATGGAGTGTTGATCAGTTTATTCTCATGCCTTGTTTCGGCTCATTTTTTCCTTATAAAAATTCGCCGAGGTGGAGAATTGTGAAATAGGAAACATGTTTGAAACAGGAAAGTGTTTGGACTCCTATTTGAAACAGGAAACTGTTTAGACTTCTGGAAATTGTTTTTTGAACAGGAAATAAATTATAGGAAACAGGAAACTGTTGTGAAACAGGAAATTACTGTGAAACATGAAACTGCTGCCAAACAGAAAATTGTTGTCCCTATATATACTAGGAACTATAGGTGTTTTTATTATGATGATTGCACGTAGAAAAACTGTGATGCACAGGGAGTAGAGAAAGATAATTCCTTGAATTGTTTCATCTCTTGTTGAGAAATTGTGTGAGAATTGTCATCTTCTTGTATCTTGTTCTTGAATATAGTGGAATCACCTCACTGTGGACGTAGGCAATTGCTGAACCACGTAAACCTTGTGTCTCTTGTGGTATGTTCTTAATTTTCTCTAATTTCTTTCATTGCTAGTTGCTCTATTTAATTGATTGGATCCTTGTGTGCAATTGTTGGTGTCTACCCGCTTCCGCAATAAGGCGCAACAGAATGCAAAAATCATTATAGTGATATTGTGATCGACTACTCACTGGTGAACATATCATATGCACTCACTTTGCATCTACTCTATATTGTATTTCTATCAGATTCTAAATTCATAGATACACATGTTTAATGACATGCTCAACGGAAACAAATCAAAATTAAAAATATGCATGTAAAGACGGGCAACATGTTCAACACAACCCCATCTCAACATCATTTAGGATCTACAGCTCTACATAATAACTTGAACAAAACTTGCAGCGGTATTAGCTGTGAATTGCTACTGTGTGGAAGTTACCGGTTTCTTGAAGAAGTCTCATGAGTTTTTTGTGAGAAACTACAGTTAGTCTTATCGGTAAATTCAGATTTTACAATCACAGTGATCAGTGGCGGAACCAGAAATTTAGTCTAGGGGGCGAAATGAAAAATAATTATTAGTTGATTACTTATCAAGGGTGGAGCAAAAAAAAATCTCCTACCTAAGCTAGTAACTAATAAAAATAAAAATAAAAATATAAAAAATACATTGCATATACCAAATTGAATCTAGTGTAGTCCAATTTTAAGTCAAAATATAGTCGCAATATCGATAACCTTAGTAAGGGGGCAAACAAACGTGATAAATAGAATATATAACTAAAATCATAAAATAATTAGAATAAGTATCTAGTTGAAGGTAAAAATATCTTAAATTTGGAACATAATATGATCCTAATATAATTTCATAGAAAAAATGGTTTGTATAAGGCTCAAATTGTGTGCGAGTTTGCTAATCGTATATATTTTCATTGAATTCTATAGTTATTATTTTAGATATTAATTTCAAATAATTTTTGTAGGAGGTTTTATACCACTTGTGAACAAGTAATTCATTTCTGTACTATTTGCAATTATATAAAATTGTGTTGAAAACAAAAAAGTAGGGTCAGGTCACAATGAAAAAAATAGTAATTGTGAATAGCCATAAAGAAATCATATGCACCAAGAAGACCGAAAATAAGTTTGTGTTAAACTAGGGGTGGGTCAGTCTAGTTAATCGGCCCAAAAAGTCAAGACCGAGGACCGGACCGGGCCTCTAAATTTTTTATTTTCAGAGACCGAGACCTAACCAGATGAGACCGGGTTACCGAGGTCCCGATTAATCGAAAATTTGGCCGGTTCGATTCCATCTTAGTCCAAGTCATCTTTTTAGTCCATAATTGTCAGCCCACAGTTTTCAGCTCTGTTTTTCCAGCCCAACTTGGTACCCAAACACTCCAAGCACAAAAATTAAACCAAAGAAAGAGAAGACATTGAACTACGACAAATGTTAAAGTATCATTATTGAATCTCGTACTCAATGCAAAGAGAAATCAGAGTTCAGGAACGTGAATCAATGATGAGAAAAGCTTAGAGAGTAGCTTGGCAAAAGAGGAGCTTGAAGAAATCTCATCATTTTCTTCCATGGAAGCTAGCTTCAATGTTGGTGACGAATTTCCATGGTTTTGCAAGAACGCAAAACCAATTTATTTTTTTTGCAGAAAAATCTGTTGGGTTTGAGAGAAAAAAGTATGGGATAGAAATAGGAAACTTTCAACGCATGAGAGACGGGATCCATTGACGGTTGAGAATCCATCGTCTTCAACCGATTCCTCAATCAATATAAAATGAAAATCATTTGTGGGTAATTCAGTGGAAGATGAACTTCAAACCCCTTCTTTCCACAATCTGATGAGCCCCTTATTTCTACAATCTGATGAGCAGATGAGGATAAATGTTGTCGAGCAGATAAATCGTTGTAGAGCAGAGAATATATTTGGGAATTGATTTGCATTAAAAATAAATAAATAAATCTTGCAAAGAGTAAATTGATAAGCGTTCAACCGCTACACCAACAAAAATGTGTTCAAAAAAGGGAAATGAACAATTTTGATATTTTATTATATATTATATAATTAAATTTTTTTATAAGATTAATATATAGTAAAAATATTTTGAAAACTGAGGAAAAGCAACTACCCCTGACTCCTTAATAGGTCCGCCCAACCATCACTTAATAAAGTCTTTAAATTTCAACAAACAAGCTCGGATTTTCCCAGATGTAGGACTGAAAACTGGGTCTGAGTTGAGATTCGAAGCTGACCTACACTCAGTTTGGGACAGGAGTTTCCTTATCGCACCCTCAACTTGCCCAGTCTTGTAAAACACCCAAATTACTTGTTGTAACCCATCTTTCAACTTCTCAGGTTATAACCCATCCACTCTTTAGCAAGCACACACTGTGTGCTAGACCATGTCATGTTTTTGTTCCCTGTTAGGTTCAAACATACAAAACCAAATGTTCAAACTTCACTGTAAGGTAATTCGAGCCATTTTTGGCATTAAATTGCACAAGGTTTTAGACAACCACAAACTCTAGTCCTTGACAGGAACAATGTACTAGGCACGGATCTACACGGAGACGAGCACTAAAATTTGAAAAAAAAATTAGGTTATTTGCGGTTTGTCCACCCTGCGACACCGATTACACCGCCCCGCCTCACCCTTTCGTCTCTCCCTCTCTTCTCTATGACGCCGATGACCCCGCCTCGCCATTTCCTATTTTCTGCTATCTTTTTGTTTACTACAAGATCGACAACCACCATGTCTTCTCCTCTCTTTCTCTTCATTTCTCCTTGATTTATTTTCCTTTCTCACCATCGCTACTAGTCACCACCAACCCAAACCTCTCTGGTCTGCTTTGAGGAATAAGGTCTTATTTTATTTTTCTCGAAATGAATTCGTAACTCGAGATCTAATTTTGGGGTGGTATTCAATTACGAATTTTAATGGATTGAGAAGGATTTTAAAATCCATTAAAATTAAGGGATATTCAATTAAGGGTTTAAAATAATACATGTAAATCTAGGGGTATTCAAATATCGATTTTAAAGGATTGTTTTAAAATCCATCAAAATCAGGGAATATTCAATTCATATTTTTCAAAAGTCCACCAAAATCAGAGAATATTCAAGAAGTAATGGATTTGTTAAAGTTATGAATTTTGAAGGATTTGTGAGTGGAACGTATATATAACAAGAGTTATTCCAAATCCAACCTTCCTCTCTCATATTTCAACGGATTTGTATTGGCAATTGTTAAATAACACCACAATTTCCGCTGAAGGATGTCACCATCCCATTTTTTTGTGATTTGCTGAAAGACACTACCACCTTCCATTCTCTTCTCTCTTCACAGGAGCAGCACCACCTCGCCCCACAACTTCCGGCCACACCACTGCTGGCTGCACCACCATCCGCACTTCATCTTCTCTTTTGTTCTTGTGTTTTCTTTTTTGTTATTCTTCTTCTTCTTCTTCTTCTCATTCTTTTCCTTATATTTTCTCTTCTTCTTGTCTTCTCTTCATCTTTGTTGTTTTTTTTGTTCCTTTTGATTTCTTCTTCCTCTATTTTTTTCTCCTCTCTTATTCTTTTCCCATTTTTTTTCTTCTTCGCCCTTGCGGAGGTTCCCCACTTGCCAGATCCTTCGCAAGGGCAAAAAGAAGAAGAAAAAAAAGGAGAAAAAAAACTGAGAAAAAAAAAGTGGAAGAGGAAGAAAAGAAGAAGAAGAAGAAGAAGAATAAAAGAAAATAATAGAGAAGAAGATGTGAGGGGGAGGAGGTTGAGAATAAGAAGATGACAATGGGTGAAGGTGGTGATTGATGGAGAAAAAGAAGAAGAATATGAGGAGAGGTGGCGGTGGTGATTGAAGAAGAACAAGAAGAAGGGTTGATGGGTGGCGGTGATAACAATTTGAAGTAAAACAGTTATTTGTATTATTTTTGAACCATCTTCAATGTATTTGATTTTTTTTTTAATTTGAAGTGAAATTCTCATAACATACAAACAATTGTTTTATTGATGTTTTATGATTTGTGTTGGCATGGATAACAATGTTGTTTCATTGTTTCCTATAACTAATAACACATTCATAAAAATCCATTGAATTTATAAGAATCCATAGAAATCCATAACAAACCTTTATAAAATTTACAAAATCCAATTATTTAAAATCCATCAAAATCCAATGAATTTTGTAAAATCATTTGAAACTTTTTAAAATCCACTAGATTTAAAATTCTTCAGAGCAAATCCTGAATTTAATACCCCCACCTTTGTGTTTTATTCATAGAATTTGTCTGGAGATACATGAAAAATTTGAGTATTAATTTTTCCTCAAGATACTGTTTTGTATCTCAAGGTTCATCTGTGAGTTATTGTTTGAAGGACATTTTGGTAATTAATGTGAGCCTTTTGACAATCAACGCATGTTCATTGCTAGTTCTGGAGAAGACTGCAATAGTGATTAATGATAGGAGTAACCTCTAATTAGCTATTTTAGATAAGGGACAAATCGCAAATAACCCAATTAGATGGATCAATTTTATTCCCCCATAGATTAGATGAAATTTTGTTTTGCAATTTGTGTTTTGTACAGTTATTTATGCATTGTTAAATTAAAAATGTGTTATATTAATTAAATATTATATTAGTTATTTATGCATTGTTAAATTAAAAAATACGTTATAGTAATTATATATTATATTATCATTAATTAATTATGATTCATCAACCCAGCCCTCCAACAAAAATCTTGGCTCCCTCACTGCAATGTACCCATGTAGGCATATACGCATCTAGGCTTCCAATCTGAAATGGCTAAAAAAGTGAACTACTTGCCACTTGTTACATATTACTAGTTATAAAACTAGAATTGTCTTTGAATTTCCACAGATCAGCCACCTCACTGTGTCCTCATTATATGTTAGCGTCTTGCCCTTACGCATTACTATTGTGATTCAAAGAGAGAATGGCCTAGTTAGGTGGCACAAGGAATCCAAAGTCCAATCACCCACGCTGGCCTAATTCCTAGCAGGCCAACCCAAGCTGACAAACTTTGTATGATTCACAATGCCCATAAAATTCAAAAACATGTGGGCAGAGATGATGAAACAATAGAGAGACGTTTAAATGCACCAGGAAAACTTGGAATAACAACAAACAGCTCTCTGCAGGCTATATGCCTCGTCTGCACATCACCATCCGTTCAAGGTGGATATCAGATAGAAAAATGCCAAGTAAACTTGATTCACACAGCAGGTACAGAACACTGATCATTATGGTCCAGAAGTATCAAATCTGTGATGAGTCATATACTTAAAAGTTAATGTGGCACACACCAGCCACACTAAATCCTTAAAAGTTACAGAGCTGACCGTAAAGCTTTGTGCCCATGGCCAACTTAAAAGTTACTCATTCTTCTGCAGCACTAGCAGCACTTAGATCAACACTGAGGTCAAGAACCTGTATACAAACAAACAGAGAGATGTGGCATCTCAGTCCAATGAAATTTCAGACAACACTAAATACAAGAGTTTCGTTAATACAAAGGTGAACTCTAATAAACATGATCACTTTGTTTTTTGTTACCCACATCAGATCAAGTCAATATCTTGAACACGTTTAATCAGAGAACAGGTTGCACTATTTGTGATATCTAATGTTTGTTCCTAAAATTTTCTTTGGTTCAAAAGAAAGTTCATGAACCATATTTACACTTCCGTAATTTTTGAACCCTGGTTTTACGAGACCAATCGCCTTCCAGGGTAAATATACTTGATCTAATATCTTTTATCACATATCAATCATATGATAAGAACTAAATATACTAACATTTTATTCACAATTTCCGTAATCACAACATCGTGACTTGGATTCAAATGTTGTTAGGACAAAAAGTCGTTGATAAGAGCTATTATTACCTTCCCAGTGATCATGGTGTACATGCTGAGCACGTCTGTGACAGTTGACTCAAAGTGCGTTGTGGCATCATAACTCTGTTAGACCAACATGAATTTGGTCAGTGGACATCCATAAAAAATTACAAAACAGTACTAGATTTATGATGAGATACAAATCAAATGCTCACCGTCGATATAAAGCAGTTGTCCAAAGTTGGTTCATTAACAGGTTCGTATCTATCGTAAATATCAAAGAATATCTCATCAACAGGTCCCAGTAGGTCGAGTCCAGGCTTTAGTTCGACCTCTGGCTGATCAGACTCGGCTTCCGCTGACACAAGAGCAATAAATTTTCCTTTAGGAGCAACGTTGTGCGAGTATGAACAGCAGAACAGGTACCTGCCCAAGTAATGGCATCAGCAAAGATCAAAAGTTAGTAACAGTGTAAGCTTGAAATTTTTTCTTTCAGTGGTCAATCTTGGCACTAGAATTTGTCAATTCATTATTAAAAAAGGTTAAAAAGTAGCAGCAGTTTCGAAAAGGAAATAGATAAATGAATACATTCCACACACACATACAAATACACTTGAACACTCACTTTTAGATCTATCACATATTTTTCCAACGTTCCAGTTATGTTAAGAATATTTTGTGACAAGATAGTAATAACACAAAGTAGCAATACTAATCAAAAAACTAAAAGACCGAAAACGTTATAGCGTACTATGTCCCCATTGACCCATTTTGGTGGGTCTTTTAGTCGATGTGTCTGGCACCCCACACTCCTGTCAAACACATCCATACACGCCCATATGTATCATTACATAGCTAGTATAAAAACTTAATCCTTGTATTGCACATTGTTTGAATCGAAACATTACAAAATGCCTATGCAGTTTACAATGGGGATTTATCAAAAATTACTTGGCTGATTTACACATTAAGGTTATTCCCACACTTGGGACATTAGCATATCTAATAGACTAATATCAATGGTATACTACTGAAAAAATAACAAAAAGCCAAGTGTAACATGACAACCACCACACAAAGATTACATAAATGAAAGGCTTACAAATAATAATTAGGCAAACAAAACAATTATTCAACCATACCTATAAGAGTTACAGAAGTAACTCAAATTGCAAAATGTAAAACATAAGTATCATGAAATCCACAAATATGTTAGAAGAAAAAAAAACTCCATAATCACTATATACAAATAGGAAAGAAGAAAAGACTCCACGATCACTCAATATCTCTTCACTATGTTCTCCACCTTCCACTCCTACTCAATTATCATTACGAAGACCTCATGCTTGGTCCCACATCATCACCACTTCCCCTTGCTTCTCCAACCTGTGTCCAAGTCAAATTATCACCTTACCTTACAAAATGATCTAGTACTTGTGCTTCAATTGGAATGATCCAATCAATTTTTCATCAATTTCTTTCAACTTCTCGCCTCTCCAGCAACACAAAGATAATCTACAGGGGATTAGAGCACCACCCTATGCTATTATACTATGTAAAAACAAATATAATATTAAAAAACAAAATAAAAAGGTCCACCGAATACTTGCCTGGTTGGAATATGGTGACTCAGCCGAGCACTAGGGCATGTCCTTCTAATGTATTACACGACTCGGTTTAGGAGTTTGTAGGAGTAATTGCCGTGTAAAGTGCATAAAAAAAATTCTATTATGTCATCTTCCAAGATCCTTCTTTTATGAGTTTCTCCTCCACAAGCAAGCTTTGTTTTCACATAGTTGTGTATTCTCCTCTTTCACTAACATTTCAGTCACAGTGAAGGCCAATTGATGCGCACAAGTAGAGAACAAAAAACCACATCCGAGTTTTTGAAGAAATTTTAAAATTTCTAAAAACAATGTATAAACTCCAAACCACACAAGTTAATGACCTCCAACTTAGAATATGCAGTTTGAAGTTTGAGGAACTAGGAGGTCTGGAAAGCTTGCAATCTTACTAGGAATCCTTTCAATGTCTAGGCTCAAACATTTTCAAACTTTGACATGAGCTAAAACTTTTCAAGTTTAAACTCAAATATGGATTAGGAGTAATGTTGGGTGGCTCGAAAGAAAAGATACCACTTATTGGGGGAAATCAATATCGACACGGATGGGGACAAGAAGTTCTTAAGGGTACAATTTGGACATCCAAGGGGATAAAGACAGATTACACCGCTATATCTCATCACCGAACTATACCAACAAACATAAATTGATTAGCTTGCAAGAGTTACCACAATGCCAAAAGAGTTATTTGACAAGCGAAAGAAATGCTCATCGTTCCTATCAAAACCCAATGAGTTATGCACTTCTACTCACCCAAAAGAGCGAAATCGTTACACTTGCACTGAATTACTAACTAGTCAGAGAGTAATGGAAATGGTTTGGTGCATCTCAATTATGCCAAGAACCTCTTCCACAACCTTTTGGGAAACATCGCGATGAAGGGTAGATGCTTAAAGAGTCCTCAATTTGATTACATAATCTATAATGATTGTCTAGGTTGTGGTAGTCACCAATAATGGATCTCCAAAAGGCTTCCGGCTCATTTGTGAAGCGCCACAACCGCTTTGTGAGCATAGTGGCATTAAAGACAATTCAAGATGCAAACATTCTTGCTCCCCTAACCATCCTTAAACTCTTAATGACTAGCTAGGTTTATGTAGGATTTTTCAAATGCAAGGTCCAAATTTATGGAAGTGTGCATTTCTTTTCATAAAGAATATCAAATTTTGAGATGATATTGGTTAAAAATGAAGAGAACATACAAGGGGCAGAGCCGCCTTGTGGTCAAAATGCTTGGAATCTTAGTATCTTATCTATTAGGGGTGAGCATCCCATCCCGCGATCCTGAACCCGTTCCGATTTTTTTGGATTCTTTTGGGATTGATCAAACTCATCCCGATCCCGATCCGTCCCGATCTAGAGTGGGATGAGATCGGGATGAAGATTTTCAATCCTGCCTATTCCGTCCCGTCCCAAATTTATTTATTTAATAATTATTAATGTTAATTTTAATCAAAATACACTTCTAAATTAAAATTTAGGATGTGTTGAAATTAAATCAATGTAAAATGAAATTCTATATGAAATCTAAATGAATTGAATCATTAATTCTAAATGAAATTTAATATTTATTGGCCTTCTAAAAAAGTTTAATATTTATTATTTAATATCTATTATTATTTATGATGTAAGTTATATGTATATAAATTTGACATTAATGTGTGAGTAATATGAGATAAAACTCTTTTTGTTATTTTTTTATTGGAGGACTATTTAGTATGTGCTCATTTTGTCTCGACCCGATCCCGTTTGAGATGGGACGAGGTCGAGATGAGGTCTATCCCGTCCCGTTCCGATCCTGAATGAACGAGATGTGATAGAGATGGGTCCATCTCGTCCCGTGCCCACCCCTACTATCCATCCAACCAAAATATCAAATTGAAGCTTTTTTATATGTGCTTCACACAATACCTTTTTAAAGCCTTTGCATAGATATTTTTCTTCACTTTTAATAAACATGGAGCAACCCAATCAAGATCCTCCTGCTATTTCTCCTTCCAATCTTTCCATGCATGATAGATAATCATAACATGAACATTGATGGATAATCTTAATATGAACATTGGATAAGGATTATTTACCTTTTAGCCCCCATTAATTTAAATAAAACCCTACTTGGGTGTCATTAATTCCTTTTATTCCACCTAACACTCATTTTGAGTATTGGCTGTTAATTCAATGGGTTTAATTACTGAAACCATTAGATTTTTTTAAATGCCTAAAATACCCTCCCGTGCCAATCACGTGGTGGGTACCAAACAGGAATGCCTAGAATATTGTGGGTGCCAAACGGTAAAATTTGGCTTTTGTCTCTCTCTTCCTCTCCATTTTCTCCCCATCTCTCTGTTTTGCAACTGTCGGCCGCCCCCACAGTAAAAGGCAGGGTGCAATTGAGAGGCCGAATACTCAAGCTTCTTCTCTATTGCAAATGTGGAGGGAATTGGAGGATGAGCAGGTACTTAACCGTGCGAGGGAGATGATGAGGGAATGATTGAGGCAACAGAGTTGTGGAATCCAATACAAACCTGTTTGAAAATCACGAAAGTGAGAATCGGGGTACTTCAGACGAGGTCAGTGAGAACGAATATGGAACGCGATCACATTGCCAGATGGATGTACATAATCAACGAGGAGACCATGAAATATCAAGCAGGGAGTAGTCTCCTGATTTTGGGGATGTTGATAGGGAGAGAGTGAGGCATATTGTTCGCAGATGGATGGATAGTAGCTTAAGTGACCATGCATCCAACATTTCACAGAGGAACAATCCCAGGGTCGAATGGCTTGGAGAAACTGAACGTGTGAAGGTAAGGCTTGTGAGGGAATGAGTCCAAATGATAAGCTAGTGGTGGCAGAAGGGATGAACAAGTTGCGGTTGCGACTATGATTATGGCACCAAATCCTCCAATTGACTGTGTTCGCGATGGATTGGCTGTAGACCATGATGAAGGACAAATTGAGCATATCTGAAGGGACATGCTTCGGTTACGTGGCAGACATGCTATACTCGATTTTCTTGTGAGAATTGAAAGGGAGAGGTAGCGAGAGTTTCAAGGCTTGTTGGAGTATAAGGTTGTTTTAGACTTTGCTCACTGTAACCACTGACCTTGCCTGGTTTTCTCTTGTTTGTTCTTTATGTGAGTTTTCAGTATTCTGTTGTAGATACTCATACTCCATTTCTCCATACTATTTCTATAAGACAAAGGGCCAACGTGCTTGATACATGAGGGTATTTTAGGCATTTAAAAAAATCTAATGATTTCCAATAGTCAAACCCATTGGCTTAACAATTGACACCCATCCAAAATGGGTGTCAAATGGAATAAAAGGAATTAATGGCACCCAAATAGAGTTTCACCTAAATTAATGGGAGCTAAAAGGTAAATAACCGCATGCATTAACTGAGATTCTCAAAAAAAAATTATACGCATCTTGTTTGCAAGTGTTGATTTATTTTATTTTTATTATTTTTTATAACTCAACCATTAGTCAATTGCAACTAAGACAATGCTTTTTAAGGGCAGGGGGGATTTTGGTTTCTCCAAGTGGCTCGCTGTGGCCACATCCCCTGATTACATACAAATATAGCTATCCCAGCAGAACATAAATCATCCAAAGGTATGTAATCCTGTTCTTTCTTTGTCCAAACAAGTATTGACTTGTGTTCATGAAAATGCAATTCATTTCAAACATTAGGAGTAGTTTTCTATTATTCTTTTGGCTATTCACATTCAGGATTTGTTTTTGGTGTCATCGAAACTGAATTCGCTTTCAGTATAAGACTGTAATGTTATTAATGTTTAATGTTCAAAGAACTAAAGTGTAGTACCAAACACACAACACAACTCAAGCAAAAAAGGTTTTCATATTAAATCACAAGCTAAAGGAAGACAAAACTCACATGTCTGATCTGCGTCCCAATTGCTTTTGAGGCAAGATCACCTGAACAGAGTGAGAATCATTGGTGTTTGGGATGGGATGACTCATAATGCAGATAGCTCTAGCAACCTTCCCAACCTTCCTAACCTGTTTCATCATTGGACGACACATATTAGGCATAAGAGTTCTCAGAGCTGAATTCCTTTCCCCTTTTTAATGTTTAGTTTGTGCGAAACAGATGCTCCTCGATGAATCAGCTTAAAGAAATCAACCTCTTATTCATCAATAATCCTACTTTTACTTCATGGTTGTTCTTGCATATGTTCTTTTGTTATTCACTATAGAATTATAGAATGCCTTCATATGTGACCAAATATGGTCATACTGTTCAGAATATAACTAGTATATCCTGATAAACAAAAACCTCACCTTGTTGGGCAAGTAAGATGGATCACAAACAACTTTCTTGCATCTGGCAGTTTCACCTTCTGAAGTGACACCACAAGCTTTTCCCTCCTCATCAAACTCTACCTGGCATATGACAGAAGTCACCAGCCACAATAGTGTCACAATTAAAAAAAAGGAACATGAAACTTGAAAACTATAGTGAAGGATGGTAAACATTGATGTCAAAAATGCTTCCGGAAGTACCTTACACCCAGGTTTATTCAGCATGTAGGTCCCACCGTAAACAGCACTGAGTCTTGCAAATGCCTGAAAGAAATAAATCAACAAAATATTCAATTTGGATAAACTATCTGCCTTGCTGTACTTCCACTGTACCATAGCACAAAGCCACAAACAGGCATCAAAATAGACAAACCTGTGGGAGCTCTCCCAAACCATACAAAGGATAAATATATGGTGATCCGCCTTGAAAACGTGCAACAGATTCTGCATACAGCTGTCATTAATGTAAAGATTAATCCACAACTCCTAATGCATGGACAGGAAAAAGATTTTGAGTCAACATTTCATTTTAGAGTATGGACCATCAGAATCATTTACCTTCATTCTTTTCACAGTATCAAGAGCAGGTTCATCAAGGTAACGGTCATCTCTATGAAGCGCCACAGCATGACCAATGAAGTCGATTGTGTTGTCATCAAGACCAAATTTGCTGACCAAAAATCAACCCAACCATAAGCAGAAGAAAGGGGGAGTTTAATGCTTGTCAATGAATAGTGCCAAGAAATTTAAATAAAGAACCTCGTTTGAACATAAATGTAACAGGAAAACATTATTATTATTATTATTATTATTATTATTATTAAAGAAAATTAATCAGCATTAAAATTATATATATGAACCAGAAGCAACTGTCACAAAAAAGACAGAGATAAGAAGAGCATACGATATAAGCTCTCTTGTGGTAATTCTTGTAAGGTCCATTCCCTCGTGTGTCTTAGGATCACTTTCATTGTAGTCTTGAACATAGATAAAGAATTTACGAGCACGGCGTTTTTCAAATAAACCCATCAGCGGAGATTTGAGGGCCTCCATATCAGTTGCTGGCACCTTGTGAACCTATATAAATAGCAAGAGGAAACAATTAGCTCGGACAAGCAACCTCAAAGTTTAAGCAATCCTGAAGTGGAACATATATGGGGAAGCGTAGGAAATACCTTTCCTTTGTTAAAAACAAAGCTTCCATCCACAGCCTTGAAGGACAAATATTTTGTAACATCTGTGTGGATGAGGACACGCACTAGAGCACCGTTTGCCATCATGAACTGGTAAGAGACGTAGTATTGAAGCAGATATCAGACTAGGAGATAAATTTAACAGTAAAAATATTAGAACAAATAAAATTCAAAATAAGCAGCTGAATCACAATTTCAATGTGAGGAGTCAAAAGGCACAATGGAAGACTGCAAATTATAAACCTTTGGGATCATGTCCACATTATAATCCCGGCTAGAGCCCAAGTGTGCAGGGGGCTTATCATCGTTCCTGAATCTTTTCCAGAGCTGCAGTTAGAATAATACCCGAGTGAGTTAAAAGGATTTTAAAATGCATTTTAAATAAGGCTCAGCAATTAAAAGATGTAGAACCTGAATAAGACTCAGCGACGCCGACTCTCCTCCATAATGGTCATTCCTATCCATGTGCAGCACCTGCAAATACAAAGTGAGAACTACAAACAACTCTTGAAAATCCTACTAAAAGAAATATGCATAATGAGTTCATTATAAAGTGAACTTTTATCATCATGTATTCACCAAAAGAATTCAAGTTATGGAAGATACGTGATATGGACACAAATTTTATATTGTTTAGCACTTGGGGGAAGGGGAGGGGAGAGAGGTGTTAAATAAATTTTACTGAACAAATACAGCAAGAGTTGAGGAAAGCCAAAGGAACAAAAGAAGGATAACCAAAAAAAAAAAACTAAAAGATATGACAGACCCACAAGCGGCTGAAAACATCCTGTCACAACCTTAAACATTCCAACTTAATATCCATAACATCCACTTTAATAAATCTCCATGGATAAGGAAAAAGTAGAAAGTTTCAAATTTGGAACCAATAAACATGATAGGAGTAAAGAAAGTCACACAAACATAATGATGCACAAAACTAAAAATTAAAACGACTAAAAAAAATAGACACATGTAAGGAAAGATAAGAAAATTACATAATAGTTACCATTCTATCGTTAAAAATAAATAACAAACAAATAAATAAAAGTTATAAAACAAAATATTGATATCACAATAGAAGATTCACAATTAGAACTTCTAATGTTTACATCTGCATTTTTCAATTGAATCCATGAGTCCTAGCGACAATCATAATAAACACATAACATGTTTATCTTCCACCATAAATATATATCCTTTTATTTCTTTACTTAATTTGAACTTGCATATTAGCCCTAGCAGTTACAATGTGTCTTTATTATCTTCAACGTTTGCCCACCATGGTATGATTTTCCATGCTTCTTCAATTAATGGTCTTTCCAATACACAAGAATGTCCTAACTATGTTGAGGTCCATGTTCCCTAACTTTGGAGATAGAACTTCGGCAAAAAAATTAGACGTAAATGATAAGGCTCCTTAACATATAGCATTAGTAAATCCAAGAACAAAAAAGTAAATAGAGGGAGATGAATGGTGACTAAGGAAAAATAATGATAATTATAATATACATAAGTATGCCATCACACTTCTAATATTTTCATTAAATATGAGGGATTAGGAATTGCCAGTTGATGCACAAGGAAATTTGTACAAGACTCAAATGGTCTAGATTGGATTTGTTGACCCCGTAGGAAAAGAAACTACAATCAGTCAACCATGAGTAATTTACGAGGAGCTACTAAGCTAATAAGTATCATGTGGGTTGATTTGCGGCAATCTCCACAATAGAAACTATCAGAAGTGTGGGAAGTGTGCCTACGGTAAGTTAGGTCATTTTAGAGACATCCAATTAGGGTTGTCAATGGATCGGATTCAAGTCAGTGTTAGATGGTCATTTTTGAGACGTCAAATTAGAGTTGTCAATGGATCAAATTTGAGTCGAATTGTTAGAAATCTAAATCCGATCAAATAAAAATTTAAGCCAATTCAAATCCAATCTGAAAATTATCCAATACAGCAACCCAAATCCATTTAATATCCTCAATTCCAAAATCCACCCGAATCCAATCCGAAATGACTCAATTTGACATTTTTTTTATTAAAAAAAACACTTTTAAGTTAGAACTTTTTCCTTTATAATCAACCAAATAAAAAATAATAATTAAAATGAGAGACTTCTTTCTTGAGAAGTTTGGTATTCGGCAGCTATATCAGGGTCCTTCTTGGATGGAAGTGTGGTAGGCTTGGAAGGGTTGTCCCAATCTTGAAATGCCCGGGAAACTTGTTTTGATGCTAACTCGCAATGCAATTTGTTGGATCTTTGGAAAGAACAAATCTGAAGGATCTCTAAAGTAGCCGTAACGAAAAGGGGGACTAATTGGGATGCTATATCGTTCTCTCAGTGAATCCTTTTTAGTGGAAGTGCAATCTCTTGTATTTAATTCCCAATCCAAACTTAAAGAATTTACTTGACCTTTTCCCATTAATAATAAAAAAATAAATTACATTGAAATAGAGAAAATTGACATGGTACCTAAGCAGTAATGACATACAAAATTGCGATATAGATTTAAAGTCAGGGTTTTAAATTCATAGTCTTGTTGGTCATGATTGGGCCATTTGGCCCAACTAGAGAGGCGAAATACGCCTTTAATTATGGTAGGGACTAGGGAGTATGCTTGGATACATGAGGCTGCTTCCTTGGTGCTCAGGTGAAGATATTAACATTTTCTTAATTGAGAAATAATAGGTGGACTAAAGAATCGGTAGGTCAGCTCACAATGTGAGCTAAAACTTTTTAAAAATAAATGAGGGCTTTGATCCTCATTGAAAAATGAACGACTCATTGAATAGCTCTCAACAATTTCAGCATAAGGCGAGTTCAAAAGATACTAAATATAAACTTGTTAACAAATGTCTAAATAATTGAAAGATAATTTTTGGATCTTTCTTCAATTTCAATCCAAGTTCTAATTGTGACTACATATCCTGAACAACTTAGGCTTATTAAGCAAGCCACTAATGCCCTAATCATAAAAGAAACTGTAAACCTAGCATCTATGGGCTACAAGCACAACCCAACTTAAATAAATAATAAAAATTATTACAAAAAAGACCAATTAGGTCCAAACGATCACACTAAGTATGAAATGCATTCCTTATTGAGAAACAAACAATTTGTCAACTGGGAAAAAAAGTGAGGAGCATATGTAACAAAAGTTGCATGTATGAATAAAAATGTAAACTAATATATATTGGAACGCAACAATTCTAGAGAGCCTTGTTTGGGGGGCCACTTTTGTGCCTTTGGGGTTTTTTGACACTTCTACCCCTTCTATCAATGGTGCTTGTGATTGTGTTTTAAAGAGAATGGGTAAAAAATGTAAAAACCAAAAGAGGCCCCTAAACAAGGCTCCCTAGACTTACTCATAGAAATGACGACCTACTTCCACTCACAACATCCACTTAAACCCATCAATGATCTTCGAGTAAGTCTAGGGAGCCATATTTGGTGGCCACTTTTGGTTTTTTTTTATACTTTTAACCCCTTCTCTTTAAAACACAATCACATACACCATCCATAGATGGGGTAGAATTATATGAATAGAAGTATCAAAAAAACTCCAAAGTGATCCAAAAGTGGCCACCAAACATGGCTCCCTAGAATTATTGCTGATCTTCACATAATAAACCATTTCTCATCCAACTTATTAGAATGAACTTGATTTTACCATAATAACCAGAGGATCTATAAATCAAACACATTTTTTTAACAAATATGAATCCACCAATCTATCTCAATCAGCAATTAAACCAAATAAAAAACAGTACCCCAGGTTCGATAAGGTAAGCGCAACTGATGCACCCCAAAACAATTAGGGTAAAGAAGATTGACTTCAACTTCAATCAATTCCACAAACAAAACCCACAATCAAAGCAAATTTGAAACTGAAACCAAGGAATCTAAAGAAGATAAGATTGATTTCGATTAACCTAACAGTTCAATTGGATACAAGAAACCTAACAACAGTGATGATTGATTTGAACTTGATTGAGAAGACGAAAGTAAGTAACGATCGAACCTTGCGACCGTCAACGGAGAGGAGACCGCTGAGGATGCATTCTTTGAGTCCAGTTCCGAGTACTATCACATCATACTCTTCATCCATGGCTGACGAAGCCCAATCGAGAAGAGATCGATCGCAGAGGCAATGGAGATCGAAAAGGGGTTTTGGGGTTCTAACACAGTCGTCTCTGTTTCAAAGAAGGGTGTAACCGTGTAGGAGACAGAGATCTGTGTGATGAGATACTTCTCAAATAAAATATGCTTTTGCCACTGAATGAGGGCAATGATTTGGTCAGATTTGTTAAATGATTTTATGGTTTAAATAGACAATTTAAATATCATAATTAATGTAATGATTAATTTATGTCTAATTTTATACTTTTGTCACTAACAATGACTTTTTTATTAACACAGGTTAATCAATAAAATAATATGACCCTCCTAAACAAATAAAAAATCTAATTTTATATTTTATTACCAACAAAAACTCCAGAAGAAAAAAAAAACCCTACAATTAATGACATTTTTCAATAAGTTGACCATACCCTAGAACATTAGCATGTTCCTGACCTGAAAATAATGGATAGCGCATGATAAATCCTAATTTTAGTTACTCTTTGGCTATTCATAATCCAACACTGGGTAAAGTTTTATTTGCAAGTATAACCAATAATAATTGGTTTTAGCATAGATGATACTGGTTTTGACAGCTGCTACGTTTTTCAGTCCAAGTCCATGCTTACTGCTTATATCATTTTTCCTTGCAAAGATTATACAACTGTTAGAACAATTGTTGTACAACAGTACAATGCAACTACTATTGTACAATTGTCGTAAAATGATGAGAAAGTATATGAAACCCTAAACTACTGTTGTACTAAAATGATGAGAAAGTATATGAAGATATTAATATACATTTAAAGATAACAATTGTCGTAAAAAATTACTCAAATTGTAGTTAAAAAAAGATAACAACATACTCAATAAAATCAAATAGCTCAAGTACAAGTATTTCGATGGTGGCCTTCTTGGCCACATCTACGGCAATGCACAACTCTCTTTGGCACTTCTTGTGATTCAATGCACTTTTTCTTTAGACATCCTGGTCTTGCACAAGTTACCGGAGGTTGAATCATTGGTACTTCATCTATCGGAGCTTCATTCACAATTGACCGCCTATCTCATGTTTCTATTGGTTAAGATGAAATGTGCATAAATACAAGGCAAACCACTTTCAGCGTTTTCATCTACATACTCATATGGATCCATTTTCAGCGTTTTCATCACAACACATGCATGAATAGAAGGTAAACCACTTTGCCACCAATCCATGCAACTACAAAATCTCTCAAGTAGATTAATCCGATGACTAATTTTCCCACCACAAAACCTCATACTCACTAGCTGATGCTTGATAGAAGGTCAAACTACTTGAACGTTCAGGTCTAATTAACCTTCGTTTCATGATCAATGCGATGACCAACTGCGTACTTCCATTGCTCTGTTTGACGTTTGCTAATCAAAGTCATCAACTTGATCCTGATGTTGTCAATCAGTGCATATATTGGGAATTCCCTTGCTTCTAATATCCAATTATTAAACGTCTCAGTCATATTTTACGTCATTTGATCCCAATGTCTACATGGAAATTTTGTCACAGCCCAATGCTCATGATGACTATACTCAAGATACCTGTGTGCTTCTGGTGAGATGTTTTTAATAGTTTTCATTGCTTCCACGTAATCTGGGGGCAGTTGAGCACATGCAGCCTTCCACAATTCATTTTTTAAGCTATATTTTGAGACAAGACTCAAGTATGTCCCACGTACATGGTCTAAAACATTTTGCTCCAAATGTCTGAAATAATAAGCATACAACGAGTTACCAAATACGTCATTCACTGTACGTAAGATATTTGGATGCTTGTCTGAAGTAATAATAATATCATATTTTGACTTTAATGCGTCCTTGAGGACTGAGGTTTTGGAGAAACCAGCTCCAATCATTAAACGTCTCCCCTGCTACAATGGCAAAAGCAATTGGATACATTCCATTATCTGCATCGCATGCTTGTGCAGCAAGGAATGTCCATTGAAACTTTGCCTTCAATAAGGTCCCATCAATAAATATAATTGGTCGACATCCACTAAAAAATCTTCAAGAGAAGCTTGAAATGCAATAAAACACTGATAAAACCGATCTTCCTTAATTGTCACGAATGCCACACTGCCAGGATTATTCTCTCGTATCTTCTGACATAAGAAAGGTAGTCACCTATAAGAGTCTATAGTAGAACCATGAAGGCATTCTATAGCCAATTCCTTCCGCGCCAAGCTTGCTTGTATTGCAAATTCATACCATAGTCATTCTTGAAGTCTTTGACAATTTGTTTGGGAGCATAGCTTGGAATCCATCATATTCTTTCTTCCATAATATTGGAGACTAGTTTTTTTTAAGCCCTAAACTTAGAAATAAATTCATCAGCCGCAACGTGCACATGTTGTGGATCAAACTTGTATATATTAAATTCTAAAGTGTTATTTACTTTAGATGCCCTCAACTTCCATGGGCAACCATCCACCCCACATTTCACCCTTACATATAAAGCATTGTTCTTCTCAAACGAGTATTTGAATTTGTGCACTAATGCATACTTTTCTATCGCAACCCCTAAATCAGACACTGTTGAAAATCTTTGACCAACCTCTTTGATATCACTTCCCCATCTACTAAAAACCAATGGGTCACTTGCATTACCAGCATCAGTAAAATTGGTAGCGAAATCAGGTATCACTTGCGATGCATTCGTGGCTAAAATAGTTGAACTGCATATATATGAAAAAAAAAAATTAATAACTGAAATTAGAAAATTGATTAGTATAAAGTTGTTTGGAAAAAAAATTTACTAACCCCATTTCTCCAGGATTTGAATTTTGCACGAAAGTCATTTTCGTAAGCTTCAAGTAAAACCAATTGCTCACATGCCTATAATAATTGATAATGGAGAAAAAGCAAGTATTGAATAATTTCTTTTTCAAATCTTGTAGATTTATATCAAATCTTGATTATTTCATCTCAGATTCCTTGCCGCTCAAACTTATTAAACAAACACAAAACTCTACTAATGTCAACTCCACAAACCCAAATTTCAATCTAAAAAAAGCAACCTATTCACTTTGCACTTTAAAAAAAAAACTTTTTAATAAAAAAAAACAAGTTACGTGGGCAAAAAGTGAATGTGTGAAAACACTTTTTAATCATACTTTTTCAATTAACAGATACCCAAAGAGTGAAAGTGTGAAAACACTTTTTAATCATACTTTTTTCAATTAATAGATGGGCAAAGAGTGAAAGTGTGGGCAAAAAAAAAAAAAAAGAGGAGAGGAAAAAAGAAGAAGAAACAGATAGAGGGAGTGTAGAAAGAAGAAGAAGAAGAAGAAAGAACGAGAGAAGAAAAAAAAACATTTAGAGTGTTTGTGTAACACCAAACATTAGAAAATACAAACCACAATATCAGACCCCATATTGAAACTAACACACATGCAGTTTCCAAAATTTAATAATTTATTCAACCTAATAATACAAACCCCATATTGTTGGTAGAGGATGTTTATGATAATTGCTTTCTAACCTAATAATTTATTCAACGAGGAAGGTAATGCAGTTTCCAAAACTTAACTTTAATCCACTTTAGAAGCACATATCCAACACACAACAACAACAAAGAGTAGCCAAACATTCTTCGAGGCAATCAACGTTGCTGCTATGTTGTTGTTGTGGTGGTGGTTGAGAATCGTAAATTGGACGATTCTTCACAATCATGAGAAAAAAAAAATTGAGAATCGTAAAATACCTCAAGATGCAAAGAAAATTTTCTTTTTGGTTTTGTGTGTGGAAAAGATTGAAAGAAGAAAAAGAAAGTCGAGAGAAAGAGTTATCGCTTGTAAGTTAATTAGGTTTTTTTTTAGTATTTGTTGGTTATAAAACTATAAAAATATGTTTTCTATTTGTTTATGAAGGGTAAATATGTCGTATAACTTTATAGGTTAACCTTGGTTAATAAAATAGTCATTGTTATAAAAGTATAACAGTAGGCATAAATTAGACATTACATCAACTACATTATCTAAATTGTCTATTTTGTGAAAAGGTAGGCCTTAAAAGTCATTTTCCGTTATTTGATTGCTGAAAGAGGGTTGAAAATGCTTGCTTTATATGAAGGTCATTTTGATAAATAAAAGAAAAAGGGAAAAAAGTTTTAGAAACGGAGTTGCTCTATATACGTGACTATATATTTGTCTTGGTTGTATCAACTCTTTGTTACACCAACATTTTGGGATATTTCTATTTTGTTGCACCAAGCTCGACTAAATTTAAACTACTTGCTAATTTTGGACTTTGTACAGAACTACAGATGACTCTGTAGATTTTTTGAAGTAAAATTCTTGACGTTGAATGTATTTTTTAATAGTTGCACTCACTTATATTTCTTATAATTTATTTATTGACGCTCCTAAACGAGAAAATTCTATCACAATGGTTTCTAATCTATTTAAAAAAATTAAGTTGGTGTTACATCTTTTAGATTGGTGCAATAAAGTCGAAACATCTCAAAATGCCGGTACAATAAAGAGTTAGTACAATCGAGCCAAATAGTCAGGTACACGTAGCATCTGACTTTAGAAAATATATTGGATTAGTGGCGCACCACTATACTAACGAATAAAAGTGCGTGCATATGATATGATCAATCCTAACAATCAAGATGTTAAGTACTGAAAAATAGTATTTTCAAAGATATGTTGGACTATTGTGGCACGATACAGTGATATAAGGTAAAAAATATTATCATTATCGCCTGGACAAGTAAACACCCAATGGAGGATATTATTATTGCCTAGATGACTAAACATTGAACTCGTAATCGAAACTACCCAATTGAAAGAACGAAGCTCTAGATGCCCGGCTTGGCCAACATGGACTTGAACCGGAGACTTCATCCTACGATCAACCAATTGGGAAATAATCAATAAGTTATTTTCCCCAACAACGAGGTTTATGATTAACAAAAAGATTTAATTTGCCACGGGGATTACATTACGTGTTTTTTTTTGTGCAACTAGTTAATGAGCTTCAATCTTAGAATTATTAGGAGCACATTCGAGTTTTATCGTTGAATAATGAAAGTAACATGGATTTTAGGTGGCTAAGATGACTAACCTTTAGGGCAATTCAATTACTGTAAGGGGTGGCGCAAACATTGTTTCCATTAGCCATTTGAAATTGCACTTTAGCCTTTATTGAAAGAAATGACAAAAAATAATTGAGTTCAAATAAAAATATTTTAAATATAATTTTTTAAATAAAAGATTTGCATTACTAATAATAAGTCTTCATTACGAGGTCAATATATATGCAACAATAAAATGTGATTGTACAATAAAACAAAGTTTCATAAAGGTTCTCTTTCATTTTAACCATTAGATAGGGATCCATACTTTATAAAAATTGTTTATATCATTCAAAATCATGTATTTTTTTGGAGATTTGCCTCGAGAACAATGTCATGACCAAGGATTGTGATTTCGTTTTTCAGGTTCAATTCGATAGGGCTGAAAATCGAACCGATGCTTCAATTTTTCACCTAAACCGTGAACCGAAATGACTTTGGTCGGTTTCAAAATTTTCAAACCGAAACCAAACCGACCATTAACAAAATCAAATTGAAACCAAACCGATTCTAATTTATGCAAACCGTATCCGAACCGATTAAAACCGAACCCACCGACTATTTTAACATATTATATTATTTTTATATAAAGAATATATATTTGGTCGATTCGGTTCTGTCGGTTAAAATCACATAGAAACCGAAAATCGATTCGACCACTTAGGTTTTGAATTTTTTAAAACCAAACGTTCGGTTTTGATTGGTTCGATCGATTTAATTGGTTTGGTCGTTTTTTATTCAACCCTAATCCTGATTTTAAGAAATATTTCGGTTTATAAATAAAAAAATAAGAATTTCAAGGATATATAAAAATATATAATGAATTTCGAGGGTGTGAAAATGTGAAAAATTAAATAAATCTATTAAACATATTAAATGAACCTAAATACCAAGAAATGAAACAAACATAAAACATGAGGGGACAACCAACTTAGCCAATCCAAAATGAAACCTTGGAATATGAAACTCGGACCAAATTCTGACAAGAAACTGTTCCAAATGGATATGGAGAATCTACAATGAAGCATCAAGTGATCCAGAGTCTCGCCATTCTCATTGCAAAGCACATAGTCAGGATCCTCTCATTCAATACTGACCAACAAAAGAAATTAATCCGAGGAAGAAGGTTTTTCACCCAAACTAGATTATTGTGAGAGAAAATGAAGGGGTTGGAGTGGGTCTCATAATGAGATACAACTAGCATATCATAAAATTATTTCATCGAGAAACCCACACCTTTACCCTTCCACACCAAACTATCAGATCCCTCTAAAAGCATCTGAATATCCAACAGTTTCATTAAATTGACGCACTCCTCTAGCTCCCCATCATTTAGCGATATCCGAAAAGAAAGATCCCAGGAATCGTCAATTGACCAAAAATTGCTAATTCTTCCATTGTTCTGGTTGTTAATGAAAAACAACACTGGAAATGGGACCTTCAGAGGTTGGTTGTTACACCATGAATCATGCTAGAAAGAGATGGGATTGCCATTGCCACAGCAAAGCGAGGTGTGAGGGTAGAAAATATTTGCACACCGAGAGATGGACTTTCACATAGAGCACCCATAGGGAGTGTACTTGGTTCTTGTATCCCATTCTCATCTATTTCAACTATATTTATCAATGATGAGCGATCTCCATAAATTGTCTTCTTCTTCTGCAAATCGCAAAAGTCACTTGGAAAGTAATGCTTAATTGAAATTACTCACTTGGAAAATGCTTAATCCACCTCTGGTTTTTGGACAACATATTTTCTCCAACCCACTAGATGCATTTTTTTGGAGGTTTATGTGGAACTCCAAAGGAAATCGCGCATGATCTGTTCCATCTTGGCTGCAACTAAAAAAAGAACATTGATAAGAGACAGAAAGGAACACAAGAATATAAGCTAAAATGGATTGGACAAGTGCTAGTTTGCCCGCTTTTGAGAGGAATTTGCTCTTCCAAGAAGCTAGTATCAATTTCATCATTTCGATAATCTCATCCCATACAACTTTACTTTTAAATCTAGAACTCAAAGGCATGCCTAAGTACTTAACTAAAAACTGCCTCCATGCACAACCAAATTAGCCTGCCAACTGCTGCAGATCAGGGACTTCTCCAATGGGCAACACCACTGATTTGTGAAAATTAATTTTAAGACCTGAAATACTTCGAACCAAAGCATAATTTTTTTGAGAGCAAGAACCTGAGTGGCATAGGTATCACAAAAAGGATGGTATCATTCGTATACTGAAGAATTGAAACAGAAGGACTACTCTCTGCAACTGAAAACCCTCTTACTAGACCAATATCAACCGCTTTGATAATCATTTGGGTCAGACCTTCTGCTACTAAAAAAACAAGAAGAGGAGATTGAGGATCACCCTGATGCGGGCCTTTAGAGCTATTTAAAAACCCGTGCAGTTGTCTGTTAATCTTCAAAGAGAAATTAGTTGTAGATCTGCAAGTGTGAAGCCACTAGATCCATTTGGAGTCAAACCCTATGTAAGCCATCACCAAATCCAAATATCTCCAAGAAACATTGTCAAAGGTTTTTGAGAAATTTAATTTGATGGCGAGCCCTGGAACACCTTGTTTTCTCTTGGAATCAATAATTTAATTGGCAATCAAAGAGCTATCAACCACTTACTTTCCACTGACAGCTACACTTTGAAATGGAGAAATGATTGAATGAAGGACATTTTTCAATCTATCAGCCAACACTTTAACAATAATCTTGTAAGCCCCGTTCAAAATACTAATAGATCTAAAGTCCTTAACTGTCCGCACTCCGACACATTTAGGATTAAGCGAGATGATAGTGGTGTTCAACTGCCAATCTAGAAAATTTATAGTATTAAAATCTTCAATCGCTTTAAGAAAATCAATTTTGATTACCTAGAATTCCATTGAAAAACCATCAATACTAGAATAAACTTATGATTTGAGCTCTTGTATTGCCCTTCTAATTTCCATCTCTGAAAAGTTTTCTACCAAGGAGGTAGCCACCGGCTGAGAGATAGACTGAAAAGTAATATCTGAGAAGAAAGGTTGCCACTCTTCCTTTTCACTGAACAACTCCTTGAATTGAGAGACCGTGATTTCTCTGATATTGGTTTCATCTACTACCAATTCCTGATCTGTGCTAAGAGCTTCAATAGAGTTAAATAGTTTACGTCTGTTGGTCAAGTTATGAAAGAATTTTGACCTCTGATCCATATGACAAGCCCAGTTGACCTTAGACCCGATCTTTCAAAACTCCTTATCTCTTTTGGTTAACTTAGTCCACTCTTGATGCAACTGCACTCTATGAAACCTCTCATCAGCAGTCAGGTCTTGGATCTCTTCCTCAGCATCAATGTTAGCAATCAAAGCAGAAATATTTTGAATGCATAAATTTGTCTTACCCCAAACTTTAGTCCTCCAACTTTTAAGGTTGCATCTGATCGCTTTTAATTTCCACCATAAACAATACCCTGGGTGACCAGAGATCACTGAGCTGTTCCACCATGATTTCATCTCCTCTGTCAAGGTTGGGTGATAAAACCAATCGTTATCAAAGGAAAAGAGGCGAGTGTTCCCACTAATAGAAAAGTTTGCCAGCAGAATCGCGTGATGGTTAGAACATGCTGTTCCCTTGAGCCATTCAAATTTATCGCCAAACTTAGCAATCCAATCCACTGAAGCCAAAAACCGATCAAGCCGACAAAGAATAGGGTGTTATCTGCGATTTGACCACATGAACTTTCCCCATTTCAAACTAAAATCAGCGAGCTCCACCTCATTAATGAACTGATTGAATTTTTGCATGCTCATAGACCTCCTTCCGCAACCTTTCTTTTCGTTCATGTGATGTACATTATTGGAATCTCCTGCTAACATTGATGGACATTGCACTCAACCAACAATGTCATATAGTTCTTCCCATAAATGTTCTCTAAATGCTATCTTAGAGAAGGGTCTGACGATCCATAAATGTTAGACTCTGACCAAAAAGAGTTGTCTGAGATCATTTGAAACTAAATAGAAAGAGAAAAAGACCTCCCTCATCTGCAAAAGATATGTATACCAAATAGCTAATAGACCTCCTGAACTACCAATGGATTCCACTATAGCCCAATCAAAAGAACTGTCACCCCACAACTTTATGATAAATTCTCTAGAACATCTTTCCAATTTGGATTCCTAAATAAAAACAAGATCTGGACGATTATCTGAAATTAATCTTCGACAATCCCTTTGCCTCTCAGGATTCCCAATTTTGAGGTTCATGAAAGACCTTCGACCCGGAGGTTGCTGCTTGTCCTTAGCTCTATCAAATGTTGAACTCTGCGCTGCAACTTGAACCATACCCAAAGCCCTTTCTTCATCCTGACTGAGATCCACTCCCACTGCCAAACCAATTTCTTTAAAAGTCGATCGGTTAGATGCCTTTTCTTGAGCCAAACGACAATTAGAAATAAAGAGCTCTGCGCTGTCATTGACCCTAGAATCAACACATGAAGCTCAAGATTGCCTAGAAGCCGGTTCACCCGGCAGAACCCTACCTAGTTGGTTCGTCCAAGTGGTCTCGAAACTTGGGGGAGCCCCTACGTGGTCTAGTGTGGACGAGCAACTCTCTAGATGTGAGGCACACTGTTTTGTTGACAACCCATGGACTCCAACACACTATTCTGTTGGTGGCTCAAAACCTAGTGGGTAAGCAAGAGACACCGAACACTCTTGAGTGTGGTTGGAAGACTCGTTCCTTACCAACCCAACAGGGGCGCTACAACCCTTAAGTTCCATCCGCCCGACTTTGTTGGAAGAGACTGATTTAGTGGATCTATGTTTAAGCATGAACCTGAATTTGGTTGGAAAAATCGAAAAATTAGCCCAATCAATGGCTCTGTCACGCTGGGTTTTTTTAGCCAGCTTGCGATCCCTGTTGGTTTGTAAGGACATCTTGGTCAATAAAGAGTCCAGGTTGAAGACGTCTTCATCCACAACTTCTAAAACCTTCCAATAATTTTCAGAAGCCTGTTGATCAGTAGGTTGGTTTCAAAAATCAATATATAAGTAGAATAAATGATAATTAGAAAATCAGGGGTGGCTTTAAAAATCAATAAATAATTAAAGGAATTGATAATATGAAAAAATTACGAAAAAACTCCAAAATTTTTCCAAAAAAAACCCTCAAAAATGTAATTTTTGGTAGCTGAGTTTTGTATTTTTACGGAAAAAAAAGAAATTTACAGAAAAATTCCAAAATTAATGAATTTTTTTGAAATTAACGAAAAAAATCTAGCAAATTTTAAAAAAAAAACATAAAAAAAGAATGTTACTTTTAATTTCGCCTTTTTTTTTTTTCGTAATTTCAAAAAAAGAAGAAGAAATTTTCGTTGAAATTTCGCGAGATTTCGCAAAGTCACATTCCTTCGTCATGACTTTTATTATTTCAATCAGGTGATATCCTCCTCACCTAATCAAATATATAGTTTCATCTTTATTTGAAACTATTTAGTTTACAAGCGTTGTTTACTAAATATTAATGGACAAACATAAGATGAAACTATTTGTCTGGGTAGGAGTGTGCTAATTAATAATTGTATTAAACAATAAAATTGGCTTTAATTATAAACAATAATAACATCATGTCAACTAAGGAAGCAAGGGCAGATTCTTAAGGTTTTTTATGAATTCTAGAACAATCTGGTGAGGATTGAACTTCATGCTATGCCAATCTGGTGAGGATTACCTACTAAGATAACTGCAATTAATAACATAATTATATATATATATATATATATAACGAATCCAAGCAAACAAAGAAAGTGGAGGCGTATAGTCACGTATAACATAATTCTACACAAAAAAGAGAATCCGACTGCAAACTACATATGGTGTCTTCTACCTATTTTACGGTTTACATTTTTTAAGCCAACAAGAAAACTAATGCATGTTTATGTTTCACCATTTCGCACACTAATTCCTAGTTATTTTTGTCATATTTTACAATGCTTGTGTCAAGTGTTACTCATAAAAAGAACTTCACACGAGTATTTCATATTTTTTAGGTACTTTTCCAAATCATATTCTAGAATGTGTACAAAATGTTATGAATTAATAAGAATGGGAAAGGAGTGAACAATTGAAAAACAAAGAAGTAAAGTGAAAAGGAAATCATATATTTGAGTAAGAAATTATACATATTGGAATAATGCAATTACATTTGATCGACAATATATTAATTATGTATTTAGATGGTATAGGGAGCTGGCCTGGGCATGTCCTTGACAATGCCACAGAGAGGTTCAGTTTCTGGAAGATTATATTCATCCCTGAGTGAGCGAGCTTCATTAGCAACACTGATGTATAGTTGTTGTCCCAAGTAGTACCTTTCCCAAAGATTTGTTCTCACGTTCCACATCCCAGCGTTGTCGAAGGTTAATAGTATAGCTGCCCATGAGTGGGGGAAAACTTCAACTGAGTGCCTACTCACTGCATCAAGAAGATTGTAGTTCTTTCGTTTCTCCGGAGTCCATTTCCCAGCTTCAATTGCTACGGCAAAAAAGGAGTAGCCATCCAAGTGAAATGATTGGACTGTTTTCTCATGGTTCTCAAAGATGATTTCCACAAAGTTGCGGTATGTGGCATTGAGGACATTAGGTTCAATGGTGATTTTCTTGACACTTTCTTCAGTAGGATCATCAACAATGGAATTGTACTTGAATGCTTTTGAAGCTACTCCATAGTATTCGGCCAACTTGAGGGGTGTTTCTGGATTAACATGAGATACCCCATTAAGGGCATGGCGCAACTTGCCATTAACTTCCCCGGAACTAGGTATGAGCTTGATAGTGCGAGTGATATTGATTTGACCATAGTGGAAGGATCCCTGGGGGTTGGGGCGAGCTGCACTAGCTGTGAGATTCCAACGGAAGGAACGAAACTGGTTAAGGGACAATGCCCAACCAGTTGGTGCCTCTGGGAGTGGTAAAGTGGCAGGACCTTTTCCACCTTCGTAGCCAATGATGGCGGTTGCAGTATAATGGTATTGGGTGAGGCGGGTTGAAGCCACCATGTAGTAGTCTTTCGGATCTTGATCTGCTGTTACCAATACTGAGAAGCATTGGCCTACATGAACATCAAGGTCGTCATAGACATTCTGCATTGTATGAGATCCCTCCATTTCAACCAGCTTCATTAGGTGACCCTGAATTCTGAAGTTGAGTGGAGACTTGATGCCAACATTGCAGATTCTATACTTGTAGGTCTTACCTGGCTTCATGGTGAAGAGTGGTTTATCCTTCCCATCAGTTGTTCCATTCTTTCCGTTAATGAGGACACCAACAGGCTTTCCTATAGATCGCCCACCATCTAGAGTTTTTTGGAGTTCAGTGTGGCTCTTGGTGTACCAATCACCAATAATGACAGTGTACTCATCTTCAGGATCAGGATATGGGACAGGAATCAAAAGGCGACTATTAATACGAAGGCCTCCAAAGCCACCAGCTGCCTTTTGCATGCCAATACTGGGGAAGTAGAAGTAGTTACCGATTTGATCCTTCACTTGGAAACGATATGTGTAATTCATTCCTGGTTGGATTGGGCAATTAGTTCCTGGCATTCCATCTTGCCATGAGTTCTTCCTTTGTTGGATCCCATTCCTGTATATTCATCACGAGTATTATTAATATAAATCATCATTCGTAAGATAATCGATCTAGTACCACCAAAACATACTTACGTACCAAGAGAACAACAATGGCTCGTCGAGTTGATTGAAAACATTGATAACAATGTTATTGTTAGTTGTGGAATTGATGTTGGGACCAGGAAACTCATCATTGATCAAAATGACCTTTTGTGGAACCCCTAAAGGAGATCGTGTACCATATGTTACTTTCCATGTGAAGAAAAGGTAAGGATCTTCAGCATGAACCATTACTGCCGCAGTGAGGCCTAAAAGAACCAAAACCAATGACACCTTCGCCATCCTGTCTGGATCGATCTCAGGGCAAAGTACACCTATGATAAACGGAAACTATAAGATAATGCAAAATCAAAAGAAAAATAAATTGTAATGTTGATAAACTCTCATTCCTATTAAAATTTCACAGACGATTGCATACCTAATAACAATTGAACATTCAGGAGAAAGTGACCCCATATTATAATCAGGTTCATAGGGGAAAATTCATGGTCCATAAAACATTCTTAAAAATAGTGAGTTTGACGACATTAAGATTAGGATAATTTAGTTAATATGCCGGAATGTTAGTTATTCGGTTCCATGTTTTTCTCTCATTAGTAAATTTATATATTTTTTCTTTTCTTTTTTAAAACATGTTTTCATTGGCATGAAGTCATTTGCATCAACATAATTATCTATAATTTAAATGTGGTTTAATCATATTATAAATTTTATAATTCATAATTCTAATTTGTACAATCAAGAGAGCATTCACATGAAAGGTTTTCTCTCACTCTCGTTTTTTTTTTTTTTTTTGTTTGAGTTTGTCTAGGCAGCCAGACTTTAAAAACCATTTTTTGGTCAGGCTTTGGCTTTTTAACATTTTTATCCATTTTCTTTAAAACACAACTACAAACATTATCTATAGAAATGGTAGAAATGTAAAAAACTCAAAATCTGACAAAAAAATCTAGAATTGAGGCATTTTTTAATACCTCAAGCACTGATGAGTTTTATTAAAGATCAAGTAGTTTGCTAATATAATTATACTAATTACTAAGAACTACTTCGTACCAAGGATAAGTAAAGCATGATTTCAAAGAAGTTTTCCAAAAAAAAACACACACACACACAAAAATGAACAAACATCATTATCTCACGCACTTATTTTCCTTCACAGACTTGTGTTTCAATGCTTCAAATAGTACTCCTTGAGATGCTTTCGAATTGTTAAATTAGAAATCAATTTATCATCCTCGAAGATTCAAGAATTGTATTATTATTATTTTTTTTACACTCACGGGCATTGGCCAGTTAGGGGGTATTTGAGTGTGTCAAAGTCTTAAAGTGTCCCTTTTTAAAAACATTCAACAAAAGACATTTTGTCAAAAAAAATGAGAACCTATCTGGCCCAATGCAAAAGGAAACAACCGCCCCGCTCTTGAGGCCAATATTTGAAGCGATCCTCCCATATTGGTGACCTATGGAAGAATGTTTTTAAGGTGCATTTGGGGTCTTGAAAATATGCTGGTCCCTTTTTCCACACCATTTTGCGTAAATGGGTCATGCCTTAAAAAGAGAACTAAAATTGTTCTTCATTTTTATTGTCATTTTAGGGAAAAAATAATAGTTTAAAACATGTAAATAACATTTCTTTTAGACTGTCATCAGCCTGTTTAACAAAAAAAAAACTTGCCCCATACATGACTCGTTGGATATGTTGTAAAGAATTCAAATTAAAATATAGGGACGAATGTACCAATTGTTTTTGGGTTGAGTCGCGGACTAGGTCGCTCTCTTTAAGACGTTTCGCGGCTTTGCCAAAAAATGTGCAAGCAGTCTAATAGCCCCGCCGTCCCTAGGATAAAACAACCCAGAATCTTCTCTGTCTCGTTCAAACAATTGCACTATTGATGAACGAAATACTATTCACCCTTAAACTCTTGTTTGCTCGGAATCACCAATACATTGTATATAAATCAACAACAAGAAAATTTTTCTTTGATTGAATTGCTAAATGAAAAAACTAATTGCAAAAACGAAAATGTTTTTGTTCTCTTTGATTGCAAAAGAAGAACTCTTGTTTTGGCAAAATGCTTTTTATTTTTCTCTTATTATTTCTAAACTCTAAGTTGTATTGTATTTATAGTGAGAATACAGATTCGTTCAAATACAAAATCACAACTAGGTACATTACTTAGAGAATGCAATTAAAAACCTGTGGAAAATGTGGGGTTTTAAGAAACGTCTAGATACATGGATAAAATCCCGTCTAGATTCATTGCGTGGAGAGCGCAATTAAAAACATGTGAAACGTCTAGATACATGGATAAAATCCCGTTTAGATTCATTGCGTGGAGAGCGCAATTAAAAACATGTGGAAAACGTGGGGTTTTAAGAAACGTCTAGATACATGGATAAAATCCCATCTAGATTCATTGCGTGGAGAGCGCAATTAAAAGCATGTGGAAAATGTGGGTTTTAAGAAAGCGTCTAGATACATGGATAAAGTCCCGTCTAGATTCAGTTTCCCTGCAACTATTAAAAAGTTTATTTTCAAAATAAAATTTTTTTTTCAGCAAAAAGAAAGAATGGGTTGCTCTCTAAATTACCCGACCCAACCCCGACGGCGGCGGGCGCAAGAGTCTATCTCTCCCCTCCTTATAAAAGTGTGGTACCCCCAAGGGGTCCAAACCCAAGTCCAAACAATCTCCTTATAAACTCTACCGCAATGAGTTGTATAGAAGATGTTGGACTAAAATTAGAGAGAGATCCAGAGATCGAAACCTGATACACACCCATTTTCTTTTATTTAAAAAAAACCATATTTCCAACAATCCCCCACTTGGATTTTTAAAAACAATTTTCATCGAGCAATCTAAAAAATATAAGATTGCATAAACAAAAGTGTCCTTCGACTTGAACTCTTGCGTAGTGTTCATGCTTTAGATTATACTAGAGTAACTCGTAGTTTTGAACTCTATCTCTAACAGACATTACACGCACAACCTTACCAGGGTGAAGTCTAAAAAGCCCGTGCCTTACGGCCATGCACTTATATCTCAGTATAATGAAGGCTCTAGGAATTTTGCCCACAAATTCCATAGGAAGCGGCCAAACTTCCACAATCACTTAGGTGAGTCTATCAAGAGTCCTCTGTAGCTAGATACTCCACTCAACATAGAGTATAGACCTCATTAAGAGTTTTTAACTCATCCTACTATCGCTTCAGGAATTCATGCTGTAATCTAGGAATGAGATTGTTATTTGTCAACATGATTTACATCATATCATTCACGACTTGTTATTACCCATTGAACCTATTTCTTGGGATCTTCAGTCTATAGGTTGGGTTACCATCATGAATAACTCATCAATCTAAAGGCATTAGTCCCATTCCTTTCGAGGTTTTGAAAACCTTCTCTCTAGCTAATCCCTTCGTCAAAGGATCACCCAAGTTTGCATCAATTCATACATGATCCACTCTGACAACACCAGTAGACAAAAAACTCTCTAACTGTACTGTGCTTACGACGTATTTGTCATTTCTTGCCGTTATAATAACGGTTCTGTATTTTTGCAATAGCCGCGGTACTATCGCAATGGATCAAGACAGCTGGAATCGGTCTTTCCCATAAAGGGATTTCTGCTAGCAGGTTTCTTAGCCAACCTGCTTCTTCACTAGCCGTGGCTAGTGCTATCATCTCTGACTCCATCGTGGACTGTGTCAGAATAGTCTGTTTCTTTGATTTCCATAAAACAACTTCACCAGCTATATTGAAAGTATAGCCACTGGTGGCTTTGGAGTCATATGAAAGGGTGTTCCAATTAGCATCGCTATGTCCTTCAAGGACAACGAAAAACTTCTGATAATGTAATCCGAGGTTCTTAGTTCTCTTCAGGTACCTCATGACCCTTTCAATTGCATCTATAGAGGATAAGCTTTCTTGAAAGCTAAGGGAATCCTCCTCGACTGAAAAGACATAGTAATCGGGGCCAAAGTTTTTAGAAGTTTGTTTCCGTTTACTTTTCCTAGGCTCAGCTTCTGTGGCTTTATCAGTTTCATTCATCCTGATCATATGCACGTTATTTGAGGATGTACCCCCACTATTCCTTGAAATAAAAGGAAATTTATTATATCCTATGAATACACATTCATATACCCTACTGGCAAGCTTATTCCTTTTAGGATCATGAATCCTAACATAAGCTAAACTACCCAAAATTTTCTAACTTCTAGCACACGCTTAAGCAACCATCCGACTAAAGATTTCAAGAGTGTATTGGGGAGTTTACACTCACTAAGGCACTTTTCATGAAGTCGATTTTATGGCGTAGCAATGTTTACTGATTCAATGTTAAAAGCTTATACCTTTCTTTCCTCCCCAAAAGTCGAAGATTTGTGAAGAGTATCCACAACCAAATAGTAAAACATTGAATATTTTGTGAAGAAGATATGAAGATGTCTCAATGCAGATGTGGGTGGTCCTTCAATCCTAAAAAACATTCATTGGGTATGCTTTTAGGTGCAAGTGGGCTGCCACTGCTAAAAGAAAAATCTCTAAAAAGCCATTTGAGTTTAATGATAAACCCTCATGCGTGGCTTCTCTTGATTTCAGCACCACATACACAGTGATGAAAACCAATTATACAATGTAGGAAATTACAAAAAGATGTTCTACTCATACACAATCTTCTCTAGTTAGTCCTTCATAGGTTTAGAGTCTAGACTAAAAATTTTCAATGGAATTACAGAAAAACACAATCATACCACAATCCATACAATTTCTATCATTAGAAATGCACTAAAATACTGGAAACTCACATCTTTTAACTTGATGTTCACAATAAGTTCAATAGATTGGTGAACATGATAGTCATTAGTAAAAGGACACAGAGAGTCTAGCAAAATGCTTAGCCAAATTCTTTAGTTGTTAGTGCAATTCGTAATGCACCAACTAGCTATTATGGATTAAACTATCAGTACATTATTATGGAAATAATCCTCAGATTTTTCCTCTTTTAATTTTAAGATTCAAATTCATTCGTAATCCAAAACGAATAATGGCAATAGACTTGAAACATGATCCTTTGCACTAAACAACGCCATTACCTTGTTTCCTATTTGAATCAGGATATTAATTGTTCGTCGCTAATCTATATATAACCAAGTATATACAATTCACTTCTTTAACAATTAACTCAAGTTTTATGTGTGATCAAGTGTGTGCATTCTTACACAAATTTATGCAACCTTTTGTGTTGTTAGGAAAAAAACATCTTTTGTCTTCATGTTTTAAAATGTTGGCCCTTAAAGTGAAAGGGTCTGTTAAGGTTTTTTTACAGCAAATTCAATAATTGTAATCATGGCAGAAATAAAACGTCTTAAAATTGTTGGGTATGCTGTAAAGAATTCAAATTAAAATATAGGAACGAAGGTACCAATTGTTCTTGGGTTGAGTCGCGGACTAGGTCGCTCTCTTTAAGACGTTTCGCGTCTCTGCCCAAAAATGTGAAAGCAGTCTAATAGCCCCGCCACCCCCAGGATAAAACAACCCAGAATCTTCTCTGTCTCGTTCAAACAATTGCACTGTTGATGAACGAAATACTATTCACCCTTAAACTCTTGTTTGCTCAGAATCACCAATACATTGTATATAAATCAACCACAAGAAAATTCTTCTTTGATTGAAATGCTAAACGAAAAAACCAATTGCAAAAACGAAAATGTTTTTGTTCTCTTTGATTGCAAAAGAATAACTCTTGCTTTTGCAAAATGCTTTTTATTTTTCTCTTCTTATTTCTAAACTCTAAGTTTGTATTGTATTTATAGTGAGAATACAGATTCGTTCAAATACGAAATCACAACTAGATACATTGCTTAGAGAATGCAATTAAAAACATGTGGAAAATGTGGGGTTTTAAGAAACGTCTAGATACATGGATAAAATCCCGTCTAGATTCATTGTGTGGAGAGCTCAATTAAAAACATGTGGAAAACGTGGGGTTTTAAGAAACGTTTAGATACATGGATAAAATTTCGTCTAGATTCATTGCGTGGAGAGCGCAATTAAAATCATGTGGAAAATGTGGGTTTTAAGAAAGCGCCTAGATACATGGATAAAGTCCCGTCTAGATTCAGTTTCCCTGCAACTATTAAAAAGTTTATTTTCAAAATAAATTTTGTTTTTCAGCTAAAAGAAATAATGGGTTGCTCTCTAAATGACCCGACCCGACCCTGATGGCGGCGGGCGCGAGAGTCTAACTCTCCCCTCCTCACAAAAGTGTGGTACCCCTAAGGGGTTCAAACCCAAGTCCAAACAATCTCCTTATAAACTCAACCGCAATGAGTTGTATAAAAGATGTGAGATTAAAATTAGAGAGAGATCCAGAGATCGAAACTTGATACACACCCATTTTATTTTATTTTAAAAAACCATATTTCCAACATGACCCTGTTCACTGGGTCAAATTACCATGATCGTCTAGTGTTTGTTGGTTATGCTGAAGAAGCCCATTCTACAGGGTGAGAATTATTTTCAAACTATAATAAGGCCTTTACACATAATTAGTCATTACCATTCATTTTTTACTGTTATTTTTTTTATTTAAGTTCGTTAAAAATTGGTCTCAGCTACCGTCAATGCATTTGTCACGCATGCTAAAAGACAATTTGTCCCTTCGTGAAAAACACTATTATGTTGTCTATAGGTCATTGACAGTAACAATATATCACAACTTTAAAATATGAACCTATTCACAACGGAAATATTTTTTTACTCGTATCATTTTTCAATATTTCACAAAATTCCCAAACATTATAAATTTACACTTTTATACTCATTAAATTCTTTTAAAAAACATATTGTATATATGCCCATGTAGAGCGCATTGACATACTAGTTGTAAGAAAAATCTACATAGCTCTATGACAGCTTGGGTTATTGCTGTTATCAGTTGCTGCATCGCCAAAGATACTCTAACCCTTACAAACATCTAGTTTACATATCCAACGATAAAGGGTAGTTCTTCACAACCACCTATGTTTTCTTGCTTAGTTTAAATTGTAGCATCTCGGACTCTAATAGTTTTGAATAGGCCCTACATATAACTTTTGATGGAGTACTCTTGATCAAATTCTGAAGCACTTCTACTCAGAAGATGTTAGGATAGAATCAGTGACCTATAATGACCTAGTAAGATCATCGCTAATTTTTGTTTATGTTTAGAGTTTATTTAGTTTGTTTTTTTGAAATACCTTATACGATACATGATATGGAAATTGCAGTTCGATTTATAAAAGGCTAGTATGTACAAGAACAAGCTGCCCCGGCCACTTGTCTCAGAATTATTTATAGAGAGAGTTTTAGTAGGGACTGAGCTTTATCTACTACACACTATGTCATCAATATTTAAAAAACTGAAGCCAAAATCCTACAAAAGAAGAAGCCTTGACTGCAACTCCATTGCATATCGCATCTTGCTGGATTCATTCCATTCTTCTGGGGATTGGAGCAAAATCTGAGGCCTGCATTTGAACTTGTTCATAACCCGAATTCTTTTCCAACCAAAAGAGATGCTCCAATTTATGACTTCATTAAGCACTCGGAAACCTCCAATTTCCCTGTCATAGTTAGAAACATTCATAGAGACAAAGTGCTCATAATTGAAAATTTGGTTATTTTCAGTTGTTCTCTTGCAGCAACAGCAAACTTCCCTTAGTGCTTGCAATAAGCGCTGCCCATTTCAATTCTGAATCATTTTTCATCGGAAGAGTTTTGCTCTGCATCTTCTGATTCAGCTCCAGTATGTTGGAACTGAATCAGAAGAATTGCATTTTGATTGGATGTTATTAAAACAATTTTGCCAGGCAATAAGAGTTATTTAATAAAAGTTATTTAAAAAAAACCACTTCTATTATTGAATAACAAACTCTACTCTCATGCATGGCTTCATTACGCATGCAAATACATGAAATAAGAAAATGAAAAAAAAAAAAAAAACAGAAAAATGGGAAAGAACGGATACATTGATTGAATGACTGACTACTGAGTTTTGTGATACATGATCAAAAAGCAATGAAGAAATTGCCATGCTCCTCATTTTGATCTACTATCTATCTCTATCTCCCTTTCTTGTTTGAAGGTATCTCAACAACAACAAAAAAACTGTAGTCTATTCCACCTCTTTTTTCAGCCCTTTCCTTCCTCTTTCTAGGCAAGCACACTATAGACTACGGGGTTGGAGACTAGATGAAGATTGTAGGTAGTGAAGGATATAACTAGGTTTGACAACCTCGTAAACAAAAATGAATCCCAAAACTAAAGGCGGATTGGGGTGGCTTAGATAGATGCATAAGTAAAATAGATAAGACGAAAACAAGAAGTTAGATTGTGTAAGGTGGTGGCTTGGGCATGTCCTTGACAATACCGCAAAGAAGAGCAGTATCAGGCAAGTTGTATTCATCCCTGAGGGAGCGAGCAGTGTTATTAACGCTGATGTATAGTTGTTGCCCTAAGTAGTTCCTTTCCCACAGATTTGTCCTCAAGTTCCACATCCCTGCATTATCAAAGGTTAATAGAATAGCTGCCCAAGACTTGGGGAAAACTTCAACTGTGTGCCTGCTCACAGCATCAAGAAGATTGTAGTTCTTTCGTTTCTCCGGAGCCCATCTCCCAGGTTCAATGGCTACTGCAAAGAAAGAGTAGCCATCCAAGTGCCACGATTGGACTGCTTTCTCGTGGTTCTCAAATATGATTTCCACAAAAGTACGGTATGTGATATTGACAACATTTGGTGCTTGGACGAGTTGTTTAGGCTGTGGTGAAGGGTTATCAACATTAATGTTGCCATACTTGAACACTTTCGACGCTGCTGCTTCTCCAAAGTACTCAGCCAACTTGAGGGGAGTTTCCAGGTCAATATGAGATCCACCATTAATGGAATAGCGGGTCTTTCCATTCACCTTCCCGACACTGTTTATGATCTTGATGGTGCGAGTGATGTTGATGCCCCCATAGTGGAAGGAGCCCTGTGGGTTGGGGCGAGCTGCACTAGCAGTGAGATTCCAACGAAATGAGCGGAACTGATTAAGCGACAATGCCCAGCCAGTACCAGCTGCCTCTGGGAGTGGTAAAGTAGCAGGACCTTTTCCATTAGTATAGCGAAGGATGGCAGTAGCGATAAGGTGGTATTGGGTGAGTCGGGTTGAAGCCACCATGTAGTAATCCTTAGGATCTTGATCAGCTGTTACCAACACCGAGAAGCATTGGCCAACGTGAACATCAAGGTTTTGGTATACATTTTGAACCACATGAGATCCCTCCATCTCCACTAGCTTCATGGAATGCCCCTGAATTCTAAAGTTGAGGGGAGCCTTGATCCCAACGTTGCAGATTCTGAATTTGTAGGTCTTCTCTGGTTTCATGGTGAACATAGGTTTATCCTTTCCATCAGTGCTCCCTTTTCTTCCATTAATGAGTATGCCAGCAGGCCTACCAATCGAACGCCCACTTTCTAAGATTTTCTTGAGAACAGTATGGCTCTTTGTGTACCAATCCCCGATAAGGACAGTGTAGTCATCTTCAGGATCAGCATAGGGGACAGGAATCAGAAGACGGCTATTCACACGAAGGCCTCCATATCCACCCGCAGCTCTGTGCATGCCAATGCTTGGGAAGTAAAAGTAGCTTCCAATTTGATCCTTCACTTGGAAACGATATGTGAAATTCGTTCCTGGTGCAATTGGGCAATTGGTCCCTGGCATTCCGTCTTGCCAAGAGTTCTTTCTGTGTTGGATCCCATTCCTGTAGCCATCATTTCCATTAGTTGCATGTAACTAAGAAAAGACAAATGAAAATAAACTACTTACCATGTAAACAAGAATGGCTCATCGAGGTTATTGATCACATTAACAACAATGTTGTTGTTGGAGGTTGAATTGATGTTAGGACCAGGGAACTCATTGTTGATCAAAATGACCTGTTGAGGAACACCCAACGGAGCTCTCATACCATATGTTATCTTCCATGTGAAGAAGATATAGGGATCTTCTGCTCGACAAACCACATTAATGGAAAGGCATATAACCAACAACGCTAGTGAAACCTTAGACATCCTATATCTCTATATATGTTATATATATTTATGTACATATACAATATAGTACTAATTACTTAGGCTCTTTAAAGGATACAATCCTTCTCAGATATGGTGACCTAAACAAGGACAAAAAATTGAATGTGTGAATAGAATACCAAAGAAGAAGTAAGTTATGGATCTCTCTAACTTCCTCTTCTTCCCCACTATTTATCTCTTCCTTTACAGAAAACAGGACAACAGTGTTTGAAAATGTCAAATTCCGGAAACAACTCTTCACCTTTTCTTTCTCTAACATGAGCATTAAAAAATGTATGTTTGAGAGATATAAGTGGTGGACTAAATTGAGAAATTTGTCCAAAATTTTCGACCATTTGACTTGAATAGAAATATTGTGAACAAAAAATTCCCCATTTTTTTCCTCTTTGGGCGTGCAAGTGTTGAAAGTTTGTCCTAATATTAGACTTTGAATGTTATGACTTTGGGTTGATTGATGCATGGTGTTGTTTTCCATCCTTCATTGCAGCGTGATATCCATTTCTGTCAAACTTTTAGACAATGGTTATTACTTGTAAGATATAATGCTTTGCAAGCTCATGTTTTGGTTCGGTTTGGTTCAGTTCGAGGCAAAA
The DNA here is from genome assembly GCA_003290165.1 of Berberis thunbergii. NCBI lineage: Eukaryota > Viridiplantae > Streptophyta > Magnoliopsida > Ranunculales > Berberidaceae > Berberis > Berberis thunbergii. The sequence goes on from QNQO01001093.1 coordinate 220,354, forward strand.
CTCGTAAATCAATCCGTCTCGGTCAGTTTGGCAGGTTTCCAAACCAATCAAACCGAAATTACAAACAAATGAATTGAATCAAACCGAAATAAGAGGGTGTATTCAATTAAGGATTTTAATGAATTATGAAGGATTTTAAATCTCATGGATTTTGCAAAATCCACATGGACTTTGATGGATTTTAAAAGATTGGATTTTGATGGATTTCAAATAGTCACACCCATTGCTCCCAATCCCAAATCAGAGTCTATTGTCTCATCTTCTTCTTTCACAAACCCTAACCCTAACGCTAGAAGAAGTTGCAGAGATAGAAAAGGAAAGAGAGAGAGATCGAACGATCGATCAACAATGAAGACGAAATATCGACTGGTTTGGTTTGGCTTGGTGAGGTTCGGGTGGGGGGTTTACAACTGTGGCATGCGGTAGAGTTGGAGCCACTGAGAAGGGGCAGAGAACGTCGGTGTAGAGATCTCCAAAGTCATCATCATCATCCATGAGAGAGAGAGGGATTCTATGAGGGTTCTTTCTATTCTCAACAAAGAAGAAGAAGAAAACGAGAATGAAAAAGAAATGGAGAGAGAGAGAGATTGAGAATTCGAGGTGGAGAGGTTGGATTTGGAAGGGGATCCTCCAGAATCCATCAATTGGACAAATTCATTAAAATTCACTATTTTTTAATACCTCTAATTTTGATGGACTTTTGAAAATCATGAATTGAATACTCCTGATTTTGACGGATTTTACAACAATCATTCACGATCCATATTGAATACCCCTGGATTTATATGTGTTCTTTTAAATCCCTAATTGAAACCCTTAAATTTTAAAATCTTTCGCAATTCCTAATTATTGAATACAACCCCTCAAGTCAGTCTCAATCAAAATCAAACAAATCAACCATAAGTTTACCAAAACCCAACAAACTAAGCTATTATATATATATATATATATATATTAAAGTATATTTATTGTTCAGTTTTTTCGATTAAATTTATTTAAGAACAAAAAACAGTACAGATCTTAAAATTTTACAAACCGATCCAACCAAAGGAGAAAAACCAAACTAAAATTGATCGTTTACTTGGTTCGGCCATTTTTTTTTTGTTTGAATAATGTGACTATCTTGGGTCATTTTTTATATTCATCTTCATGAGTAGTGTATTTCGAGGATGATTGTCCATCAATTGTAGCTCAGTTGGTCGGACATCCACTATCTTTGTGAGAGGTCATGGGTTTGAGACTCACCAGTTAGGATTTTGTGAGTTTTCGCCCAATTATTAGGAGCACATTTGTTCCGCCGTTGATAAGCCTTCGAGTATTGAATGCAGCTGCTTAGATGGAGCCGTTGATAAGCTTTCGAGTATTGAATGCAGCTGCTTAGATGGACTAGACCGGAGCGAAGCAAAAGCGAGTCTTCATGCAAGGTGGAGGCGATGGATATATGAGATGGAGACAACAAGGACATTAAGTGGCAATAATATTGTAGCTTTTGAACCTGATTTGGTTAACCCTATAGGGCATGGATTAATAAATAAATAAAAAGAGTCAACGACCCAATTAAAAAAAAAAAAAGTAGTTTGCGGATGATTAACCTTTTTGGGAGAAAGTGGACACTCACTATAATTTTGCTTCTCCATCTTCAATTGCACCACAAGGACAAACTATAACTAGAAGATCAAAAAAGTAAAAGGCATGGATTTTCTAGAAAGTTATACAATTGAATCTAAAAAAGATGATCCACACAAAATTTGTTTGTTAGATACGGAGCAAGCAAAGAAAATCTATAAGAAATATTTGAAATCCGCAAGATGGTATTATCAAAGGTTCCAAATTTGCCGACCCATTGGTAAATCAGGGTCACAGGGTACTACAATCTAAATAAATAATTCTTAATTTGATCACTAACTTTTCTTTCTCATTTCCTTTATCTATTCTTCTCAGTACGAGTCTATAGACAAGTACAAACTACCAAACTCTACAAAAAACCCAAATAACAAAAGCTCTTCACCAAAGGAAAAAAAAAACACTATTGTGCTCAGCGTGGAGAAATCCCACGCACTAGGCATGAAGAATGACAAGAGGGAACACACCTTATAGAGTTAAAGATCTGTAGGAAAAAAATGCATTACGTGCTTGGCATTTATGATTTTGGGAGGTGCTCTTTTGGAATCAGTTGTGCTCTGAGACCGTTGTTTCATAATCTCCTCGAGACTACTACTCCGCTGTTGGGTTTGGCTAGGTTGGACATGTTCATGTTGTATTGGTTGTTGCTTGTTGAATCCAAGGGGATATTGGTTGCTTGCAAACGGCTCCCCTTGGTGTTGATCCTGTGTCTACGAAAACTTGGGGTTGTGTTGTGTCAAAATAATATCTCGCATCAACTTGTCAAACTCAAAGCCAACTCATTTAGTAATCATGTCAAAGATGTCAAACTCAAATTCAACTTGTCTTTGAGCCGTGTCAAGTCAGGTTGCCTGACCTTGACACGTTTAATCGTTATTACTACATTTAAGACAACGTATTTGACCATGCCAAAGTCATTTTCTAAAGTTTGTACATACTCCAAGTGCAAGTTTTGATTCTCCGTAATCATGCCAAAATTATATAGTTACCAAAAAAATCGTATATATGCTTATTAGCCATATAATAATTATTGTGAAATAACAAATGGGTTGGTCATGCAAATCGTGTCAAAACCTTAAACTGAAACCCAACCCATAAATTTGATGGTTCGTGTCGTGTCAACCAAAACCAATTATTAGTCGTGTCATTCTATTCTAAATCCAAAACCACTACGGAACGGGTCGTGTTGAGTTTGCACGTCGGGTCACACTGATTGCGACCCCTATAGAATATCGACCATTGGGTGCATAGAAATATGTCATCCCGTAAGGATTCCGGACAGAGACGGGTTTAAGACCCAAGTGGATTGTATTTCCTGGGTCACCAATTGAATCACCAAAACTAAGAATGGATCTGAAGCAACATAGCATTGGATCTGTCTGAGTCCCCACAAGGATAACCATGGACAAGAACACCAAAGTTAGGCTTGCAAACTCCATCTCCACACTCTTGAAAGCTGAAACCATCGATGTTTTATCATTTTTTTTAGATGGTAGCTACCCCGTCAAGCATCCCAAACACATATGGGTTCTCTCATCAATCAACATTAGACAAAAAAATATGTAACCCACAATGCGTTTCAAAGTTAACTTTTTCTTGCAAATTGATGAAAAACATATGGTTCCATTTTATAAGTACTAGTTAAAAAAGTAAAGTAAATGAACAACTTGTTTTTATAAAATCTGTTGTTGAATTTTTGTATGTTGGGTTCATGTTTGGATGGAGGTTTAATTGATCCTTGTAAGTTTGTTGAAAATTTTGAAGTTTGATCCATGGGGTTTATGTTTTAGTAGTTTTGGTTGATGGGTTTTAGATAAAATATATGGGCTTTTGGTATGTTGAATTTTAATCTATCTTAGTAGTTGTGTAAGTGAGAAACACTTTCTATCAATGTTGAGCTTGTTTAGCTAGAAGCACAGTTGCACAATTCACTTAGAGTTGAAAATTTTTGCAGCTCTTAAAAGCTAGAATATAGATAGGAGTTGGTTGGAAATACCTCGAAACTTAGAAACCTACACAGATGGGATTAATTTTTTTTGGATCAAGTAGTTGCAAATGGTTTTGGACCAACTAAATTCAGATGTCCTTGTAAGATGGTGGATTATTGGGATTCACCCGAATGACAGGTAAATTAAACTCATTATAATGTTGTTAATTGAATTTTAGTAACTAGTTTGAAAGCAAAATAGATTTAATGGGATGCTAGATTACCATTTGAATGAAATATTTCCTTGGCTTGAAACAATTATGGTGGTAGGGGATGCTAGATTACCATTTGAATGAAATATATGGAATTGTCCTGATCTAACTATCTTGCAAAATATACGGAAACCATAAAAAATAATAATAGGATGGCTTGTTACGGCCTGACTTGGTGGATGGAAGTTTCTTCCAAAAATGTTTAATTCAGCTCAGCATTCTCTGTCAAATATGATCACAGGGTCATTTCAGCTCTAGTTGATTAGTAATCCAATTTGTGTCCACAATTACACAAGTATATAACTGAATGTCAGACGCGATCACAGGGCCATTCCAGGTTGTTCTCGGCCTGTTTATTGGCAGAATTTGTCCCCTGCAATTCTCTGATTTTCAGCGTATTGCCCCCTTGATCCTGCGGAACAAGTTTTTGATCATTCCCTGTGTCATTATTGGTCATTTTATCCCCTGCTCTGTGGATCAAACAGGTCCTGTTCGGTCCCCCTGAGTTGTCTATTATTGCTGCTTTTACTTCCTGAATGATATCTCGGTTCAGAATTCTGATTGTTTGTTGTTCCATTATTGCTTTCATTGATACATTCCTTCTATCACCATCCTCTGTTTCAGCTGGAGTCTTATTGACTTAGAAAGACAAAGAAGTGGTTGAAATAGAAAGCAAAATGGATTGTCCAGTTTAGTTTAGAATTAGTCAGAATCATTGTGAAGGAGACAACTGAATTCTTCCAATTAATTAAAAGTGATGAGGAAGCCAAATCTACTTCATTGTAGAAGGTGCTAATTGTTTGAATTCTCTTGCTTATATTGCCATCACCCCTACAATATAATGATGCAGCATAATTTGCTCATGCCATGCTTTTTCACCTAAAAAAACTCAATTTGTTTTTCTTCCAAAGTAGGGTAGACATGGTTGCTCAAATATATAACAAGGAAAAAAAAACCAATACTTCACTAGCTTTAAAAAAATGTTACTTTGCAGTTTTAGAGATTGTTGCAGTGTTCATGGTTGCAGTGTTGCTACTTTGCAGTTTTAGAGATTGTTCCATAGTTATAAAAACCAATACTTCACTAGCTTGTTCTTTTTTTATTGTCTCATGGTTGCAGCATCGCCACTTCACTATATGCTACCTGGAAGATTGTGTGTGATTCTCGCATCATCAGTTTTTTTCTTGTCAAGCATTTCATGATTTTGAATTGCATGTTTGCTGTAATAGAGATTATGTGTGGCAGAGGCATCATCAAGGTTCATGTTCACGGTTTCTTCTTAGAAGTTCCTGTTGCTGTAGTCAATTTTTTCCATGAACATTTTTCTTGAGGGGGAGATCTATTGAAACTATAGTATCAGCTATAGTTTTGAGCTATTGAAACTATAGTAGCCATATGTTAATTGTATTCAGTATAGTAGCTATTGAAACTATAGTTTTGAGCTGTTTAATTATATTCAGTATCAACTACATCTAAACACACATCAATTGAAACTATAGTAGCCATATGCCTTCTTTCTTTAAAAAATAAGTCAATAGCTGCATGTTAACTATGAATTTTTCTAGTCTATCAGATATGTTCACTGTTATAGGAAAATTCATTAATTTTTTGTTCTTCATATTTTTAGGGAAAATCGGTAAAGAATAAAGTAGTTCGTGCTAAGCAAACAATGGGCCATACATCTGGATCAAAGTTCTATGCACGTGCTCGAAAAGATTATGTATGTATATTTTTTTTTTCATTTTATTATTTCACAGTTTTAATAAATGTACAAAAATATGATCTAATTATTTTTTGGTTCTTCAATTCATATGTAGAAGAAGTTGCGTGGAGAATTTCCTAATCCTATTTCATTCTTTCGTTTCACCCACACAAGAAAAGATAATTTTTGGATTGATGAGCCATCACAAGAGAAAGGGGTAATTGTTTTTAATTAATATTTTGATTCTCTGTTAGTTTATATTATATTTTAATTTTCTTAATTATTAATTGTTCTAAGTATTTTTGCTAGGTTTCCTTGGATAATTCCCTTCAATCTCGTATTGAGCATGGAGCGGAAGACTCAGAAGAGCTCTGCGCACAAGTTTATGTGGAGCAGATGGGTCCTGAGACCCGAAATAGAGTTCAAAGCTATGGGAATGGTGTGACTCCTGATTTGGCACCTTATGCCTTGGGTAGTGCTAGTAGTTTATCAAGGAGAGGATCACAGACTAGAGAAGCCTTCTTGGAGTCTCAACGCCTAGAAATGAAGACCAAGCATGAGGCTATGCAGAAGGAACTTGAGGAGTTACGGGCTCAACAACAACAACAACAACAACAACAATAGTATCGACAGATGATGATGATGTTCATGCATGCTATGTAGTCGCGGAGAACCATGGAGAGCTCTCAACCATCACACCAGTCAGGACAAAGTCAACCATTTCAGCCTTCTTATCCTATGAATTTGATGCATCCTATTGGACATATGCCTTTCGTGCCACCCTCTCAACATTCTTCTGATGACTATCATCATTTTAACGGTATTCCATTAGGCGGATTTAGCGGACTATTTTCTGGTAATATTTCTGATGCAAATATAGTTAAGCTTATTAGAACATCTGAAGGACCAGGGACGCATTTGGGTTCAAATTCGGGTAGTTGATTGGACTGTCTGCTTATCTTTACTAGCGGATGTACGATGTGTATTTTTGTTCATGGCGGAGACGTGGAATATATGACATTTTGTTTTATATTAATATATTTTGAGATCGGGTACAATTTTTTTTTTAAATGTTTACAAAACCTATTGACGGATAATATTAAAATCTTGGCGGATAACGAGCAAAATTTCATGGCGGTTATGAACTCATTCGTTGCCGATAATATTAATGCCTAGCGGATAATATTAAATTACAGGCGGATATAAGTGTCGCCCAATATGGATTCCTGACGGTTAGAAACTCATTCATGGCGTATACAAGTGTCGCCATTCTGGAGTCCTGGAGTTTATAAATTTGTACCCGGCGTATTTATGTGTCGTCCGTTCTGAAGTCCTGGCGTTTAACAATTTGTAGCCGACGTATTTATGTGTCACCTATTCTGAAGTCCCGGTGTTTAACAATTTGTAGCCGGCGTATGTATGTGTCACCCAATCAATTACTCTGTCAAATATAAGTGCCACGAAAAAACTGTAATGTCATTTATATCCCCCACTATGTTATGCTGGCGGATATATATATATTTTTTTTAAATTCAAAATTACTCCCGGCCGATTAAGAGACTTATCCGCCGGGACAATCCCTTTCCCGACGCCAGTTTTTCCGGCGGATATTATATCCGCCATTGCAACATTTGCCTGGCAGATATAATTTTTTTTTGCGCTGAGAGTATGCCTTTAGTGTCATATATTTATCCACTAGAATTGCCCATTTTTGTAGTAGTGATGAGGGACCCAAACACATATGGGTTCTCTCATCAATCAACATTAGACGAAAAAATATGTAACCCACAATGCGTTTCAAAGTTAACTTAATCTTGCAAATTGATGAAAAACATATGATTCCATTTTATAAGTACTAGTTAAAAAGTAAAGTAAACGAACAGCTTGTTTTAGTTTAAATTCATCGCATCTGACTCTGTTGAGGATGTGTGTGCGGACAATGATTATAAGAATTGGGCCATTGGGGTTTAAGGAATTAAAACCAATTTTTTCGTATCAAAAAGTCAAAGCTAGTTTGGATTATTTTTTTGTGTACTACTTCAAGGACCAACCATTTTAGAGGGATATCAATTGAATGTCAAATTACTTATGGAATATTTGTATAACAAATTCAATATCCACTCTACCAAAATCTAAAACTATGGATGTTTGTTTTATGCATGTTTTTTCAAAACTGGTTTAAATTAACTTAACGTACGGGCATCTGTCAGCATGGGCATTCCTTTATAAAATTATAGTCGTGAAATCTATTCAATAAAAAAAATGAAAAGTTTATGAAGTGTAACTGGTTGGAGACGGGAATCATTAAATCCCTGGTTATCAAAATAAATATGTTAGAAGGGGTTCTAACATGTCTTGGCCCAAAATGATTATGTGGTAGATTTCCACCTTAAATATCAATGTTGAAGTAAAGGAACCAATGGATGGAGGAACCTTGTTTATTTGGAACCTAAATTGCAAGCTATGATGTTAGTTAACCTGAATACCTGATCAGCAACTAAAATGTAAACGTAACAAGTTCTTGGTACAGAGTGCAATGCTTGAACATGAATGATCTAACGTTAAACTAGCTCTTTGATGAGTCGGCAAGGGATGATGATCACATACAATAATGATTAACACAGAGAAATGTACGAACACAGGATTCGCAGAAGTGGAACTTATTACTTATTTGCTCACAAGTACATAGATTACAGCTAGCCGAGAAAAATAAAATCATACTTCCTAGCTTAGCTATCTATTTCTGATCAAAATAACCATAATTCTTCTTCTGTTCAGACATTACTGAACATGATAAGTCTATTGGCGGAGTTAAAATTTGCCTTGACAATTTGGCCTTGGAAATGAGTGCATATGACTTTTCTGTAAAATGAATCCCATCCCAGATCACAAAGCGCGATAAATTTTGGTACTTGATTGACCTGGTTCAAAATATTAGATCAATGATGGGATTTTTTTTCTTCCATTTCTAATGATTTTGGCTGAATCGGGTGCTTGGTTCAAAGTTCAAAGAAGAAAATTTTCAATAATTTTTTCTTTTATAATTCTTTTTCATTCTTCAATAAATTATGAAGGTATTTTGAAAACTTTTTATAAGAAATAAAGTTTGGTTTATATTTAAGTCGTTTATATTTGTTACCTACGGAGATTGATCGAGATTGCATTATAGAGAAAATATAGTTCTCAAGTTCCTAGTGGAGATTTTAAGAAAGATGCAATAATAAATCTATACAATTTGGGTGACATATGTTTGACAACAAAACTTACAATAACATTGTTATGTTAACAGATTATTGTTATGTTTTACCTGTAATAACTTCTATATTGTATTATCTTGGAGTTTAGTATGGCAAATGCAACTTGTAGGGATGTAATGAGGAACAGTACTCCTTATGAATAGTTGAATGTGTCCACAAAAATTCCACTCCTAAATAGGTTGAACATATTCGATAACACGTCACAAATACTATATTAAGTGTGTCGATTCGTAAAATAAAGAAAAAAATGTCTGAAGGCATGGATGAAAATAAACCAGAGAAAGAGTGAAAGGTGGAGAGGACTTTTCGGTTTTGATTTGTTCTTCCTTCCTAGCTGCCCCCTGGTATATAAGGAGGTAGATGGAGGGGAACAGCAGGGGGTGTAGCTCTTCATCATGAAGTAAAAAATCCAATAATTCCACAGTAGAGTTCAATAAGGTTGAAGCTATCCATAAATAAATAATTAGCTTCTTCCTTAAAATCTCTTCTTTTGTTTCCATTAGGTAGGTAATCGTCAGGTGAAAATTAAAAGGTGCAGAGTTCTTCGATTTTATGTTTCTTTTTTATTTTAGTGTTTTTTCTTATAATTTCCATTTATTGTAGGTTGTAATTTGTTCATAAATTGGGGCAGGATGATGAAGGTTTCATTAGTTTTGGTTCTCCTAGGCCTAACTGTGGTGGCAGTGGTCTATGGTGAAGATCCTTACCTTTTCTTCACTTGGGATGTAACATATGGTACTCGATCTCCTTTGGGCGTTGAACAACAAGTCATTTTGATCAACAATGAGTTCCCTGGTCCTAACATCAATTCCACCACGAACAACAATATTGTTATCAATGTATTCAATCACCTTGACGAGCCATTGTTGTTCTCCTGGTAAGTATCTTTTGTGTTTACTTGTGCTTCTTGATGGTTAATTGTGCAAGATTGCTTGTCTTATGAGTGATGGTCAATAATAATATGAATGATGGATGCAGGAATGGGATCCAACAGAGGAAGAACTCGTGGCAAGATGGAATGCCAGGAACTAATTGCCCTATCCAGCCAGGAACAAATTACACATATCGTTTCCAGGTGAAGGATCAAATCGGTAACTATTTCTACTTCCCAAGCCTTGGCATGCACAAGGCCGCTGGTGGCTTTGGAGGCCTTCGAGTTAACAGTCGCCTTTTGATTCCTGTCCCCTATGCTGACCCTGAAGATGAGTACACAGTCCTCATTGGTGATTGGTACACCAAGAGCCATACTTCCCTCAAGCAAATTCTAGACAATGGTCGTTCTATTGGAAGGCCTGCTGGTGTCCTCATTAACGGAAAGAACGGAAGTACTGATGGGAAGGATACACCTATGTTCACAATGAAGCCAGGCAAGACCTACAAGTATAGGATCTGCAATGTGGGCCTCAAGTCTTCCCTCAACTTCAGAATTCAGGGACACCTGATGAAGGTGGTTGAGATGGAAGGATCTCATATAATGCAGAATACCTACGACGACCTTGATGTTCATGTAGGCCAATGCTTCTCCGTATTGGTGACAGCAGATCAAGAGCCCAAGGACTACTACATGGTGGCTTCAACACGCCTCACCCAATACCACTTCACCGCAACAGCTATCATTGGCTATGAAGGTGGAAAAGGTCCTGCCACTCTACCACTCCCAGAGGCACCAACTGGCTGGGCTTTGTCCCTTAACCAGTTCCGCTCATTCCGTTGGAATCTCACTGCTAGTGCAGCTCGCCCCAATCCCCAGGGTTCATACCACTATGGTCAAATCAACATCACCCGCACTATCAAGATCATACCCAGTGCTGGGGAAGTTGATGGAAAGTTGCGCCACGCCATTAATGGTGTATCTCACGTTGATAAGGACACACCCTTCAAGCTGGCCGAATACTATGGAGTATCCTCCCAAGTATTCGAGTACAACACCATTGTTGATGATCCTACTGAAGATGCTGTTAAGCAAATCAACATTCAACCTAATGTCCTAAATGCCACATTCCGTAACTTTGTGGAGATCATCTTTGAGAACCCTGAGAAATCCGTCCAATCATTCCACTTGGATGGCTACTCTTTCTTTGCCGTAGCGATTGAAGCTGGGAAATGGACGCCAGAGAAACGAAAGAACTACAACCTTCTTGATGCAGTGAGCAGGCACACAGTTGAAGTTTTTCCTCATTCATGGGCAGCTATACTGTTGACCTTTGACAATGCAGGAATGTGGAACTTGAGATCAAACTTGTGGGAAAGGCAATACTTGGGACAACAATTATACATCAGTGTTGCCAATGAGGCTCGATCTCTCAGGGATGAATATAATCTTCCAGAAACTGAACCTCTGTGTGGCATTGTGAAGAGCTTACCTAGGCCAGCTCCCTACACTATCTAAATATGATGCATGATTGATGATATGTAATTACTGACTCAATTATACATTTGTTATTTTATATCTTTGTTTCTTTCTATTGTATATATATATATATATAATCACTCTCTTCCCTTACATAAGGATTCAGATAAACTTATTAAAATAAAAATAAAAAATTCAAATAAACTTGAAAAATATGAAATATTTGTGAACCTTTTGCGAGCGACACTTGAAAGAAATATTTTACAAATTGCAGTTAGCGTAGTGGTTGAGACTCAGTGGACATCACAAGTCATTGTTCGTAGCATATTATAATTGGAAAAGAGTGAGGTTAGGGAACCAGGTTTTGTAACCATATTTTATAACCAGGATGATGTGGTATCGTTAGATGAGGTTTTTTACAACCTCGAGATACACATAAACACTTTGGAAATTTTATCATTCTTTCAAGATCACACCACGTCACCATGGTTACAAAAACATAGTTTCCTAACATTTTCGATTGGAAAATGACCTTTAAAGCCTACTTTTTATCAAAATAGAACATTAAGTATCATAGTTCACATAATGACTAATTTGTGCATATTTTTTTTTCTTTCATATCAATAAGGCCTCTATTGTTAACCCCTGTTAACCAATAAAATAAAAATACAGTTATGCCCTACCTAATCAAACCCAATGTAACAACTAGCAACTGCTATTCATCTGTCTTCCTTTCTTCAATCTCTAGTCTTTTTCATTTGCATCTCTGTGTTCTCTACCAAAACTATCACTAACTAGTCTTGTGGACATAATTGCAATCTCCCTTTCGAGCATTTTTGCCTCATCTTGAAAGCTGTAAAAATTAGATATAGTCTCCAAATACTGCTTGTGAAAGACCTACTTTCTTCTCCAAACATTATGCTTATACCACCAATTTTGGAATAAAAGTTGAAAAAATTGTATTACAACTCACAAGTGCCTAGTCCAACAAAGAATTTCATGCTAAAATTAACACACCAACAAATGCATAAAAAGAAATCAACAAAGCAAGATGCATCATAAATTAGCAAGCAATATGAATTGAACTAAATCTAAAAAGCCTTTGTTTAATTCACCCAAATTTAAATTTCTATACACCAACAATTTGTAATACAAAATTGCCTCCTCATTTAAAGAGGGGTCACTCAAATGAATACAAATCTTGAGTGAAAAAGAAAAAAATGTCTTTGTTTTCAATCTCTATACATCATGTCAAAAATCTTTTACACTAAAAGGAAAAAAATAAAAATAAACAACTCTAATCAATCAAATAGTAATAAGATCATAATGAACCCATAAACTTTCAAGGAGGCAAGGTACATTGGCATCAAGTCTCCCCTAGGCTTCCCCTTCTAACTCTAATGCCAATGGAACAAACTCACGGGTCCAAGGATGCAGAGGACTAAAACTCCCATCACATTATATCCACCACACCCATGTTGGTTCCATCCATGATCAATGACCTAATGGAAGATGACCCAATATTCCTAAACATCCTATGTTTTCTAACCTCCATCAAACGTTTAATTCTCTTCCCGACCCCAATTCCCCTCATCATCTCCCCTTAGCCCATCAATGTTAGAGCCGTACTGAAGAACATGGGGTTCCTCTCTGCAAGAATTGGAAATTACGTAGTTTTATGAAATCTCTAATGAGAAACCCATGTGGAAAAGGAACCACTGCTGGTTAATTTTAAGTTTTTATTTGTTTTGGAAGGAGTAAATATGTCTTTTAATTTTATGATTTAATCATAGTTAATAAAAGAGGTCTTATTGGTCATAAAATAAGAAATGTAGGCACAAGTTATTCATTATGTAAACTATAGTACTTTAATTGTCAATCTTATTAAAAAGTAGGCCTTAAAAGTCATTTTTCATATAATGATCTTGAAATCATAAAACATAACTTCCCTCTTGAGCACATAACTTAATTAAAGAATGTTGTGTTGGAGTTCAATCTACAAAGAAAGTATGTGGGTGGTAAATGCCATGTGCATTGTCAAGGATAAATTTTAACTTCTCTCAAGTGTGTTTGATTTTTTTTTTCATTGAAAACATAAAATAGTGAAAGACGTAATGAAAGAGAATAGAGAAACGGGGAGTGAGCGGACGTCCACCACCAAGGGTAGAGTCTGAATTCTCATTGAAGGGGATCAACTAATTATTATGTGAATTAGTAGAGTATGGACCCACCATTTAAGGAAGTGTCAGGGGAAAAATGGGGGTGAAAGAAAAAAGGCATAATTTTTAAGGGGCAATCAGTACTGATGCAGTCTTTTTTCGTTCATTGCTTCGACCTAATCCTGCTGACATGCACAAGTAATGCACGTGAGTCACAAACCACTGAGGAGTGGCCGATGGCACTCCAATGCTAAAGTCATACAGGACTCTGAGGAATGTGTAATGCTATAATAGGGAATTTGTAGCGTACCTTAGCTTACCAACCTCATGTCTTATTTATAGTATAAGGAATTCTGGTTTAACCATCGTAGACGTAGTTTAGGGAGGAGGTCTTCGTGGTGATCCCTCTCTAATTAGGAGTCGTGCTGTAGGAGGGAAGTTCCATGTTAGCTCTGTGCTCCTAGATACGTGAGAGATAGTTCTCAATCCAAGAGCAATTCGTAGAAGGGAGTTTCCCTGTATGGAAGATACGTTGGTGTTTGCTTCCTAGTTGGAAGCATAGAGCAGTTGTAGTTGCCTGTTTGAAGCTGATCATCGAGATACTTGCCTAAGGAGTGCTTACGGATATTGGGGATAGTTGTGAAACGTGTGGGCCTAGCGTGCTATGAGAATCTGAATCCGTTTGGCGGACTGAAGTTAACGGGCTTAGAATCGCTTGGGCCGGATCAGTATTGGGCTGATGCCGGAGCCTGTAGTTTCTCGAGATCATCATGACACGTGTACGGCTCAGGGGTGACCGTTTTTATGTATCATCAGCTACTTCCCCTGAGTTAGTGAGCCGTCACCACAGTTCCCTGTCATCTTTTGAAGGGATGTGCTGCTCATGATGATTAAGCATGAATCATTGCTTGAGCCACGCGTTGCATTAATTGAATGTGCGTTGGTTCAACAAAAAATAGGCGGGAAGCCAATTTCTATTTAGGTCAACCGCTGTGTAGAGTCTGATTCTTCCACTTTCCTTACTTTCGAAGCTACCGCTCTGATTCGAAAAGATTGTTCATGTCACGCCTCTTTCCAGGTGGTCGAGTGGGACCTGCCTCCAGAATGTGATGTGATAGCAACAACAAAACATCAATCAATATGACTTGAAAATAACATCTAAAAAATGAAATTACACTATTTACATGAGATGCAACACTTGCTCAAACAACATCAGTTTTGATCCAAAAACAAAGGGGAGATTTCCCTAATTTTCAACTCACAATATTTACACAAAACATACATGTCATTGATACAAACTAAGGAAACATAAGACACAAAACTCGATCCTTCTAAAAGACTCTAGTTGTACAGTGGACCACCTCTAGCTAAAGACCTGAAAAATGAAATCATGAGATGGGTAACATATCCACAAGCTCAGTGAGTATTATAAAGTCATAAACGAGAAAATGACTAACACAATTTATAATTCAAATTTCAATGCTACAAACATACACATACTAATCACCATTCCGCTTTTAACGTCTGGAATGTGAGACAATACTATAACATCTATCATTCTACTTTTAACGTCTGGAATGTGAGATGACAGTATAACAAATAACCATTCCCATTTTAACATCTGGAATGTGAGACGATAACACAACAAATAACCATTCTACTTTTAACGTCTGGAATGTGAGGCGACAACATAAAAATTTATTCCACAACAAAAAAATGAATATTAATTCTCAAATTTATGACAGTTATACTCACATTAAAAGAACTGATGCCCTACTTGTTGTACTCTCTACTCTCTATGTGTTTGAGATGCAGTCGAAGCCTTCTCTAAACCTAAATGAATGGCATAGGCTCAAGCTCAACATGCATCACATTTACTTATAGAATATGTAAAACACGTGTTCAAGAAATAAATGAATGCATGGACACGATAAAAGAGTAACAGTGCTTCTTTGTGAAGCTCAAAACTCATAGACAACTCCTGCCTTCCTAACATAACCTGAATCATGCATTCTAACCACCTCTCATTCTATATGTTATATCAGATCCTACACTATGAGTTTTATAATAATTTTAGTTGTGTGCCAAATAGATACCACTAGCTTCAAAAGCATATATTATATGCTTAAATTGGGTCTCTATGGAGGGATATCCATTCAACACAATCCAACACAGAATTGCTGAAATTTCAGAACATGACACAATATATAGGTCTGATTGAAATTGATGGTGAGATCTGAATATATGGAATTAGACTTCAAAATTTATATCCATGGAAATCTCTATGTCTCTAGTTTCCAACTCAACAAACCATTTGTAATTTAGAGTTGTGTACAATAAATCACACCAATTTTCATAGACAGTATGCAAATCAGTCCGAATTTGCATATACATCAATATAAACATCGAATCATCTATACAACTCTCCATACCATCAACCTAATTCAATATGATTCGAAACAACATGATAACCTTAATTTCCCTGACCTTAAACAACATCAAACCTTAATTTACCCGATCTTACACAATATCTAACAAACCCATACCTTAAGCAAAGCTTATAGTTCAAAAATTAAGCATAAACATGTACTTAATTGAGGATCCCTTCCAAACTCAGTCAAGTTTCTTCAAGAGAATTGTTGTAATTCTTTCTCTTTGGGAGCTCTTTGCTTGTAAAATTAAGAGGATGAGGGTAAGGGACTCATTGCTATGTGTTGCTTATAGAGCATGAGGTGGCAATTCTATCCCATATTTATGTTTTAGTCCCACAACTTCGTAAGATTTTCACTAAGCACCTCAAACTTTTCATTATTTTCTAAGTGAGCTACTTGATGAAAGTTGCTCGTATAAGTGTGTTCTCAACATGTTTTATAAAAAGATCTGTAATCACTACAAGAAATCGATCTTTTACCAACAAAATTATTGCTACGAAAATTGATTTCCTTGTTAATATTGTAGCATTGTCAACGAATACAAAATTTTCTTGAAAAAGCCATAAACTTGTTACTGTTTTCTAACAAAATATATTTTGTAGAAAACATTCCTTGTTAAATAGGTGGCGGGAAACATTCCTTGTTACAAAATATATCTTTTACCAACAAATTATTTGTTCCTTGGTAATTATGGCATCATCTGGAATGAAATATTTTATTGCTAAAAAAGACTAATTTTAACAACAAATCACTTTCCTTGTTAACGAATATTAAATCTTATTCATCCCTCTTTAGTAAGGAAATATGTTTTCCTAGACAATAATCACATTATTAGTAATGATTCGGTTCGTTGATAATGATTGATAATTTTTTTCATTAGGTTTTTTCTTGTTAAAGCTCGTTTATTAATTTATAACAACAAAATAATATTTCGTTGGGAATTGTCACACTATTGGCAACGTTTTTTATTTTGTTGGAATCAATATCTTTTTTAATGAAATCTTTGTAGCTATGAAATAAGATTTTGTTGGTAATTATAACATTGTTCATAACAAATTGTTTTCTAGGTAAAAACTGATAATTATTTTCATGAAAATTTGTTTCTCATTAAAGTTCACTAACTATTTTATAGCGACAAGTCATTATTTTGTTGAAAATTTATATACTTAGTACAAAACATGTTTTATTTACTAACAAATTTTATTTTCCTTGTTAATATGTTACTATTTCTAACAAAAATAAATTTCATTGAAAAAACCATAGAGTTGTCACTTTTTGTAACAAAATTTATTTTGTTGGCAACTTTTCTTTGTAAAGAGGTGACGAAAAATATTTATTCCAAAACCAATTTCCCACCAACATTATTTAGCAACAAAATATTTCTATTTCAACGAAATTTTAGTTTGTTAGTTATAATGACGTCATTTACAATAAATTATTTCATTGCTAATAAATATTAATATTATTGACAAACATTTTCTTAGTAAATGCACTATAACACTTGTTCGTGTCTCTTCAACAATGAAACTAAATTTTCTTTAGTTAATTACCACGTTATTGTAACTATTTATTTGGTTATTTATAATGAATTTTTTTATATTTAAAGCTCCTAGCTTCTTTATTTTAGAAAAATATCAATTTGTTGAAATTTTTTATTAGTAGCATTGATATTATTTCATCTGAAAAATCAAATAAAATTTATTTACCAATACAACATTATTTTACTGTTAATTATAATATTAATGGTAACAATTTATTTGGTTGCTAAATATTGATAAAATTTCCATGAACTTTTTTCTTATTAAGGCTCATTTTCTTATTTACTACAATTTAATTTTATTTCATTGGGGATATAACCAATTTCAATAACATATAGCATTGAAATGCTATTACTATTTTGTTGCTAATTATAATGGTGTTATTGTGAAAAAAAAATTCATTGCTAAAAGTGGTAGATATTTAACATAAATCTTATAATCATGAAAATATTTAGTTCTAATTTATAGTGACGAAATATTATATATTGGCCTCTATTATATACATAGCAATGATTTTTTTATTGCAAAAAATGAATAATTTGATTTAATAAGTTATAAAGTATTTTCACACAACACAATTATTCAAATAGCTCAATTGGTAAATATTGCAACAGATTTTACTATAGGTCAGGAGTTCGATTCTCGTTGAGCCTAAAAATAAATATATTATATATGGAATTCCATAGTGGGGTTTTATCATCAAGAGTGGTGTCCTTAGAGTTTGGGAGGTAGTGGGTGGTGTCCTTAGAGTTTAGGTCGTCTCTTAGACAACTTTAATATATCATTTTTTTATTGAAAATAATTTTCTTGGTAATTGGTAATGATACCGATGACAACTTTCGTTGATGCATTTTACCAACAAAAAAAGTTCTATGATAAAGGTTGTTACCTTTGCCAACGACAATTTTCCTTGATGATTTTAAGATTTTTCGAGAAAAATTTTGTAGGTAAATAAAATAGTTATTGTAACAAACAATTTGTTGGTAACGATATTTGATTTTTACCAACGAATTTCCTTGGTAGTTGTCAATATTACCAACAAAACATTTTCTTGACTTAGCATCCCTTTTACCAACAAAAACTGTAATTCCTTGGCAAATACCTTTAGCTACGGGGATGCCTCCAAGAACCTACTAAGGAATTTTTTCCTTGTTAAAAGTAGTTTTCAACAAAATTTTGAGTTTTGTCAAGGACATTTTTTTCTTGAAAAATGCCTTAATTGTTGTAGTGAATCAACCAATTAAACTTGCACGCATACTTAAAATTCGACATGCTGCCAAAACAATTTACTCATGCTCAAACTTGTGTTCTAAATGAGTTTGAGATATTTAACAATATATGAAATGCATGTTTTCAAGATTCAAATCTCACAACTCATCTTCCTCATGATTTCTGTTCAGTGCTAAGGAGGCTGATGTTAGTGTAATTTCGTGGGTGATTCAGTTGCTGACCTCTCATCGGCTAAAGAGTAATGTTGTTTGTAAGATGAAGTCGCCGAATTGATTTGTTAAGCTACCTAATGATTTCAAGTTATGGAAGAAGTATTGCCTCTTGGCTCCTGCAGATTCGAAGTATTTTCAATGCAAGGGTCGTCCGCTAGAGTGACAGTTCAGGCCGCTTCGTAAGTTCATCTTTTTTCTTGCGACTTTGATGTGATTGATAGTGGGCCGATTAACCATCACTTGTGTGTTTCTGCACGAAGGTTTTCCACTACTCTTTTTACCTTAGAGGAGTAAAACGCCATGGTGAAGTTATGCGTCCTACCGAAAAGAAAGGTGGTTGATGTCATAAGGGTTTCCAACTTCATCCGTAGTGGGTTGTAGGAAAATTGGCACGTCGCCCCCATTCTGTATCTAGAGTCACACATTAAGTTGGAAGATGAGGCCCCTTTCAGGAAGAGGAAGGCTACTAGGTCCAAAGCTTCTGTTTTGTCTAATGTGGAGGAGTCGTTTGAGACTTTTGAGGAAGAGGCCTCGTGTTAAAATCGGCTCGTCTTCGGCACGACCTGCTCCGGTGAAGGGGGAGCGCGAGTCTGCTAGACCTGTTGAGGCAGAGACTAATGTTTCCCTTGGAGAAGGATTACCTGCGATTGGTAGGAGTTGTAGATAGATCGAACCTTAGTGATGCACATGTTGAGGCTCTGAATGACCGTCTTATGAGGTTGCAATAACTGCTTTTGCTGGTGCCGATTTGCGTGAGGCTGCTCCGACAGAAGGCTCTTGGGAGGATTTTCCTAAGGTGGTAGAATATGATCGCCCCATAGTTGTTTATCCTGATAGTGGTCGTGGTACCGACCATGTCTCTTGCAGTTCGCATTGCTCATAGTCTCGCTCTAGACCTTAGTTAGAGGTGTTGAAGGGTCCTTTGGATACTTCACTGTCTTCCCTCCCTCCGGATCACATTAAGTCGTCCCTAAAAAAGGGCTACTGTTGCTGACAAGGGAAAGGCCACGAAGGAGAACTTGAGGTCGGTGGCGACCGTGAAGGGCGGTGTAGGCATAGTTCCCGATTAGGGAAAGCTTCATCCGGGTGCATAAATAAGCATGTTTGCACTAGTTTGGGAAAGTTGAGTTCACCGATCTGGCACCAAGAGGTGGACGTAGAGTATGTTTCGAGAAAGCATATAAGCAGGCGTCATAGCCGGCTGATGGATCTTGCTCCAAAACCCGAGGAGGATTCATTGGAAAGGTGTATAGATAAGGGCTTGAAGTACCTTATGATGGGTATGTCTCATTTGAGTCACGCAGATGTTGCTGGGACAAAAATTGAGGAGGCTCGTGAAAGAGTATACATCTTGGAGCATGTTTTCTTGCATATGCAGAAGTTGTATTCTGATGCGCTCTATGAAATTGAGCGGCTTAAGAAGCAGGCTGAAGAGAAGTGGTTGGATTGATCATCCGTGACCGTTGAGGCTCAAAGGGTTCGTCTGGAAAACCTTGAGCGTGATCTGACAGAGGTGGTATCCGAAAGGGACGAACTTAGGCAAGACTTGAGTCTTATCCGCCGAGAAGTCGAGGCTGTGCAGGAAGTTGCGGCTAAGGCGAATTCTGAACTACTGTCTTTCGCGGAAGACGGTGCTTCGAAGGAAGCCAACTGGGCAGCTGAGAAGCAACCGTTGGAATCCGAAATGGAGTTCTATGCTCAAGAAGCGAGGAAAGTCGAGGACCAGCTCGAATTGGGGCAGCATAAACTTAGTGTCGTGAAGAGCAGTCTGGCCACAGACCAATCTCAGGTCGACGCGCTGATTGGCAAGTTGGAGCTACTAGAGTGTGAACTTGTTGATGCAAAGGTGCAGGAGGAATAACTTTTCCAGGAACAAGGCAAATGTGAGTTCCACTGGGTTGTGCATGGACGGCTGGAGTTGCTGGCGCTGATGAAGGAGAAGCATTCGTAGTGGGATCTCAGCCGTTATAAGAAGATGTCGTATACGAACCTGTTTGTCGCATCGACGTCATCGAGCGAGGAAGGCAATTTGAGCCCTGATGTCCAAGCTGCGGCGTGTGTGAACACAACTTATTCTCCTTCTTCCACCAGGCTTAACTCTTACATTTCTGCACCCTCTTCTGATAAGGAGTGGACTTTGTATGCTTGTACTTTTTTTGTCTTTGATCATTAATGAAAACAGCTTTGTCCGTTCCATATTTGTTGTTTCTATTGCATGTTTTCGTTTTGTCTTGTCGTATTACTTTGGCATAGGCTGGTTGAATCAATAGGACGTTGACTGGTCTTGTTGCAGTAGAAAGGTTGACCGCTTTGCGCTGTGAATGACTAGGGGTCATCACGGTGTAGTCATGTCCGGTAGTGGGCATGTTATGAACAGTTTAGCTGGGGGTTGAGTCATTCGAGTAGTGCTTTGTCCCCGAGGTAAGCTGTTTGAGAGTTACCTTGCTTGTCCGACCGGTCGGCTGTAGTTGCTGCTGTGAGTGAGTTGTGATGGTCGAGCGTGCATGTCAGAGCGTTCGTGCTGAGTCTGGCGTCGTAAGCTCAGGTTGGCATCCTAAGTAGCTTTTATCTCGTACAATCCTTATATCGGCACAAGTGGCCTTCACTTAACATTAGATTGTAAGTCCATTTGAGCGTGAAGACGCTGACTCAACTAGATTCCCGTTTGGCGACCAGGCTGAAAAGTGACGATCTTGTAGCAAGCCGTCGGAATAAATTTGGGACTGACTAGGCTCCCACCTTCCAAATCATTTATGTCCGAGCAGAGCGGACAACACATTCAAGGAGTAAAGGTTTGGCGACCAGGTTGAAAAGTAGTGGTCCCGTGGCAAGTCGTTGGAATCAGTTCAGAATTAACTAGGCTCCCACCTTTCGAACCATCTACACCCTCCCCACGCAGTGAGGGCTATGAATTCGAGAGAGGCGGTTTTGCGACTAAACTGAAAAGCAGTGGTTCTGTGGCAAACCATCGGAATCAGTTCAAGACTGACTAGGCTCCCACCATCCAAATTATCTATACCTAAGGGCATTAAGCTACAAATTTGAGAGGATTCGGTGGCCACGCTGAAAAGTAGTGGTCCCTTGTCAAAATCAGGTCATGGCTGACTGGGTTCCCACTTTCTAGACTATCTACACCCTTGCAGCGTGGGCAACAAGTCCAGGTTCGGTGATTTGGCGGCCATGCTGAAAAACAGTAGTCCTGTGGTGAGCCATCGAAATCAGTTCGGGACTGACTATGGTCACACCTTCTAGACTATCTACCCCTTGCACTAGGGGTTACAAGTCCTGGTTTTGATCAGAAACTTTCGTTGCTAGTCATCACCAGCTAGGCTTACCTGATTAGGTTCGGTGATCATTGACCGTGAAGGAGGCAATGATCCCTGGCGAGTCATCGTCACTAGGTGTGGTAGCGCTGATTAGACTCTCACTTCCTAAACCGTCGGTGACCGTGCTCAGCGGACTAGGTATCGGGATGAACCAGAAGCCATCATAATCATTCTTGGCTGACTAAGCTTACTTTGTTTGAATAAAGGTTCCGCTGCTAGGGACGTGCAAACCTAATTCATCAGCATGTTGCATGAAGTAGATGAAATTACCTTAAATTAGCTGGTGATCTAAAGGTGTAACTTGTATGTCAGGGTTGACTAGGATTTTCAGTGCTTGTGCCCAGCACGTGACAGAGTGTTGTTTGAATAATAGGCTGAGCCCATGGGCCCGTAACCAAACCGAACCGACTATTTTAAACATATTGTATTATTTATATATAAAATATATAATATTTATTATATATATTCGGTTTGGTCGGTTAAAATCACATAGAAACCGAAAATCGAACCGACTACTTCGATTTTGAATTTTTTAAAATCGAAACCGATTCAAACCGAACCAATCGATTTGGTCGGTTTGATCAGTTTTTTGTTCAGCCCTACCCCACATGTCTGTCTCGTGTTGATGTCGTCACTTGTCTGACACGTGGTGGCAAAATAGGTACGAACAGTCCTAGTAATCTAATCTGGAATTGGACCCTTTTAGCAAATCTCAATAAAATAATTACACATCTCCTATTTCATTCTGAAGTGTTTTTGCATCCTATTATTGTTATTATTATTATCCTTTTCATTTCAGTATTGTTGTTTTAAGAGTTTTTGCTATTTGTGAAAACGAGGATTCATAGAGTATATTAGTTTAACTATAGTAAGATGATCAAAACTAATACAACGTCTAAGATTACAAGACATTTTACCTTGATTTACCACTGGATCGGCAAATTCAGATTCTTTGTTCTATATGAGCTAGAAAAAGATAAAGATCACATGGTGAGGTCTTCTCATCATGTCTTTAAGCCTTAATGGAGAGTAGTACTAAGCCTCACCGACCTTATTACTTGGTGTGCCCATTGAATAAACCCAATTACTAACACACACCAATTACCAGGTGTGTAAATGTGAAATCGAAAATAGAGCATGTGTGGAACTATGGAAATATCTTACACATCCATCATTCTGATTCGGAGAGGTTGTAAACTTTTAATCACTATTCCGTTGTTTATCATATAATGGCCGACCTAGAGACCAAAATATTGAAACTCCTAAAAGAGGCGAGGTAATACATTGGAACATTTTCAAGTGTTCATCTGTGTGTGCGATGGAATGAGGGACTTACACGATTTTGGGTCCTGCAAAGCCTCAAAAGTTTAGGGCTTCAATCACACACCCAAGGGAAATTCTAAATGTCGAGGGAAAGAGCAAGGAAACCAGCGAGGAAAAGGAGGTGGCGGGGGGTGAACCGTTCACCCCCCTCGAGATGTTTTTGGCGCGCGCATCTCAAGGGGGGTGAACGGTTCACCCCCCGCCACCTCCTTTTCCTAGCTGGTTTCCTCGCCCTTTCCCTCGACACATAGAATCACTCCACACCCAAACATTTTCAAATTTTGAATCAAACTTAATACCAAACCGTTTAAATCAGCAATTGTATTTATTAAGGGGGCCGGAAGTTGATTTATTGTTCTTCAATCAAACAACAATCCCGTCATTTATTGTGAAGATGATTTGTAGATTTGCGATGCGGACGCTTATCTACTTCATACACATGTTATTTGAAAAGTGGGTGCTTCAAATGTTGTTGTAAAATCGAACTGATTGGGATGGATGGAGGTCTTGAATCCTATGAAAATTATCTGTGTAATTCAGGTGGCAGTGTGTTTACTTAAGAAGCCAAAATACCAATGATCAACTAAAAATTAGTTCACTGAAAAGCTAATTAATGGTGATTCCCGGCCAGCCCAAGAATACCAAAGATTCAACTACATCAAAGTCAGATTTTTGCATTAACGATACATCTTTTTTATGTGTGATGTAAACTCGTATCTTTAAGATGATGGACGGTATTGGGCCAAGCCTGACACAGACTTGACTTACCTGGCCTGGCTCTCCAGAAAAATTGGTGTAAACTTAATCACACTCGCCACTAATTCTAGGGAGCAAGTGTAACCACCCATTCATCCTCCTTGAGATGAGTGTCAACATGCATCTCAATGGCAATGCACTCATTTCGAGAATCTCTCACTCCTTTCCCTCGCTCCTTATAAGGGCTGCACACGCACTGTTTATAACACAAGGGTAGCGGATGCTCTTACATCATGTACGTATATTGACTGGTAGCTTAGTTCACGTACTAATTAGCCATTAGGTGGCCTGGCCATTGGTGAATCTTTGAAGGGACAACTGACCAGAAATGGATGTGGAGAGGAAGAAAAGAGTGTAGACTACGTGCTGCAAAAATCCATCAACATCTATAAGCCAGATAAGACATGGGAATAGAGGAAAATGACATACTTAAGGAAGCACCTACCTTGGTAATATCGAAATTCCAAAGGATTCATTAGTTGGTTCGTGAGTGAGTGTACAATGATGGAAAAACTTGAATCATTTGACATACTTAAGCTGCATAAATATTGTATTACTCTTAGTTATCTAATAAACAAAACTTGAATCATTTGAAAATGTTTTGAAATGAGAAAGTTATAGTCATTTTGTTAAAGTCTTGCAAATTTGTCTAGCAATAAAAATGGGATAGTATTTTTTATTTTCGGCCAACTTATGTCATCAATCAATATCGATTATCAAGTTAATTAAAACACAAAAGTTGTAGTACTCTGAGTTATATATTAAACAAAATTTTAATCACTTAAAAATCTTTTGAAATGAGCAAGTTATAGTTATTTTACTACAACTTTTGTTTTTTATGAACTTGAGAATCAATCTCAGTTGAGGGTTTAAATTGGTCGAAAGTTACTATTTTTTGCATTTTTTTTTCATTTTGAGTTTGGATTTCACTGTTATGCATATTTATTGATGGTGTGAGAAAGTTTTTTTTTTTTTTTTTTAAAAAAAAACTCAATGGTGGTGTAAAAAAGAGGAATGGTGGTATGGTGTAGTCGTAAAAATTGTTTGTTTTCGATCATCTTCATTATGGCTTTTTCAAACTTTCAATGGCACCATTGAATAAACAGTCACAAAGAGTAATAGAAACCACAATTATGATAAGATGCTAGCTAGTTAGCTCATAATCACAATTATGCCACTACATCAAATTGATATTTTTGTAACAATAAAAAAAATAGTAACACTTTTGAGATATAACAATACACAATCACCACAAATAGTATGGGCTTACAAGTGATGCTATTTATGGTGATCTAATTTATTGTATCATTTTTTGTGTAGCTATTTTTCATTTTGTTGACTAAATTTAGTTTTGACTTGAAATTATATGGTTGATTGTAACAGATCAAAAGTGTTACTGTTCTTTAAGTTGTTACAAATATGGCAATTTAGCGTTGTGTGCACTTTGATATTTTCACAATACTTGACTTTAATATTTATCTTGAAGGGGGAACAACATTTTTATGGGATTTTAGAATATTGAATGTTTTTGACAGAGTTTGACTGTATTGGTTTTTGATATCATCTACCAAAATTCTTATCAACAGAGCTAACATCTCTTTATCCACCACAAGTTTGCAACAAGGGATTGAATAAATAACCATGGGGTGTTTGTCCAAGTTAAAATCTCCGTAAGATTTGATATCAGCATGATATAATTTGTATAAGGTACCATGTGGATACAATAACAGCAAAGATCGAAGTTTTCATTGTGACAGTGCTAGGACTATCAACTTCAAATGATTGAGATGGATCCAATTGGGGGTTTGGGCCAAAGAGGAAGAGGTGCCACAAAATATTATATAACTGCAATGTGGAATGTTAGCTGTAGTTAAATATCATGTGTGTGTTTGTTGTTTTATCAAGCATGCAAAAGACTGCAAAAATGCACCACTAGCTTCCCTTATCTTCGTGACTCTACAGTGTTTCTGGAGTGTGAGAGATGATGGTAATTTCCAGTTTAACTTGTGGGTTCTGCTTCACCATTGTTGTAGTCATCCTTTGTGCTCAAACACCACCAGTGCTATGTGGTTGTTTCAAAACCATGTTTAGCTTTGGTGATTCTACCACCGATACAGGGAACACAATCGCCTTGGGTATATATCTACCTACTGCTCAGAATCCATATGGTATGACATACTTTTATGCACCCAATGGTCGATATTGCAATGGGCGCATCATCATTGACTTTGTAGGTACGTGTAAATCTAGCAGGAAATCAATGATGAAAATATATTGTTTAACAAATTATATATATCAACTGGATGTGTCAATTAACTAATTATTCATGTAATATTACAGCGTCGGCTCAAGGACTTGATTGTTTGCATCCATATCAGTCAAAAAAATGTGGAGTAACACTGGAGTGGGTCAGGATAGCGGATGGTGCGACCATCATAGGTATTCAGGTATGGAATACCTTTCTGGCCAACTGCACAAACCTAACCTTGCAGAGCTTGAACTTGGACTCCTCAATTCATCAGGAACAACATCATTTACCCGATGGCATTGATCTAAATTTATGTTAGAACTGTTCTTCATTCTCTTGTTATATGCTTTTGCTTTCATAATGAGATCAAGAGGTTCAACTTTGAGAAAAAAAACAGGGGATTGGTATTTGCATGGTTTTCCCATACATTTTGCTTCACCATTTCATCGATGTTTTTGTATCATTTTCGTGACTCTACTATTGAATATGATTTTGCAGTCATACTTAGTTTTTTGGTGTTCGCCCAATCTTCAACTTGTATAAGTGAAGCACATACTATATTAATTCAGTCATTACATCATTCACAGTCTGAGTAAAAGAAAAAAGTTCAATTAATTAACTAAACCAATAAATAAATACATTACATGTTAGATACAATGATAAACTAAACTAAATATAATAAACATTAAATGTCTTACCAAATCACTTGAAAACATAACAATAAGATTGATTATGGGCATATCTGTAGGAAAAATATTGCTTTTGGTGTCCCATTTATATCATGTGGTCTCCTAGACCATACTACAGTGGGACTGAAATTATGAAATGGACAAATTCTAGAGTCGTTTTTGGTTGTCTTTGCTCTGTGCGTCAACTGTTAGTTCTAGAGTGTATAGTGACAGAAGGTTTTGGCCTTCTAAATTATTGCAATACTAAATTATGGTTTCTCATGTTAATGTTGTATACTTCCTATGTATTTACACAATTTTCTTGTTAATCTCATTGCATTTTAGCTTAGTTAATGTTATTTCTTAATGAAGTTATAGCTGTTAGTGATATTTGTTATATCAATGTCTTACATTAGGTAATTTGACATCTCATTACATTAGGAAGAATCTGACATATATATATTTCTACAATAACCAAAATAAAATGAATAAATATATATATACTTCTTAGCATACTTTTATATTACTTGAGCTGATCACGTTTTTATTGGGGAACTAATAGTTTTTTTTTTTTGTCTTGCAAGACTCCTCATTGGCTCCGCCGATCTTCAGTGTCCGTACAGAAAATCACCTAGTCTCTACAACTTAGTGTACAAGGTTAGTGCTTAGAATTTTATGATTTTAGTGTTGTATGCAGAAGGTTAGTGTAATACCCGCCTAATTAAATAAATACAAATTTCTTTTGTAAACCCTAATGTTGATGGGTTGTTACTCAATTGTATTTGAGCTTGGTTGTGGGCTTTTAATAAACTAATAAGTAGGTTTTTTTATTTTGTGAAAGAGGGTGAGTGCACTCGAAAGTTCGGTTGGGGCGAATAGCCACCCACCATATAAAAGAAACAAAACCCTTTGTTTTCTTTCTTCTCTGGTTCTTCACATAGAGTTAGGGTTTTAGAGATGAGGTTGGCAGGCGGTAGTAGCTGAGGTTGTACGGCCGCCAATTGTGAAGACTTCAAGGGGGAGAATTCAGGTGCTTCCGTCGCGATTCAATGATTCAGTTCTTCAGCCATGGAAGAAGGAGAAGGTGAAACCCAATGAGCAAGAAGCACCCAGTTTGCAAATTGGGAAGGAGAAGAAGTTTGGGCCGAAAAGATCGAAAAATGACAATGGGGTGTTATTTCTGATGCAATCCTAAAATCACTACTGTAGAATACCATATGCGTTTTTGGATGTCCTGATAATTGTTCACCTTCAAACAGTGGGTTTAGAAGTTGGAATCTTATGAATGGAGCTGACAATTTTGTGACCAATCATCTAAAGATATGAGACAATTGGTATTGGTGAAGCTGTTGGGATCTGTTATGGAAGTTGATGTACTGGTGTATATACACACATATCAAATTATGATAGTGGAAATGTGTAATCTATTGGGGAAGATAGCATATTAGCATCTTTAACATATTGACTATGCTCACAAAATTTCAGCCCATTTATAAGTCTACATTGGAAAGTGTATTTAAAATTTGACTAATTCAAGACCCATGCTCCATCAAATTCGACTATTCCTCAGACCTCCATTATGTCAAATGAAGCATTTTCAAAGATTTGAGGTGAAGATAATGTTGGATTGGGATCCTGTCACGCCCCAACCCGCCACGGAAATTGCAGCGTGCCGATGCGTGAACTATCACGTACACAGGCGGATCGTAACCGGCCACAACATCATAATATAACACATTCTTGATACGATAAACAAACGAAAATAAAACTACGCTAAAGTTTGAACAAAATAGATATATATTTGATTCGCCCCGCCAGAGTCATAGCGACAAAACCAGTATACAAACATCTAGTTTAACAATAGAGTACATCTGAAATACAGAGAAAGCAAAACATACCCGTACAGGGTGGACACAACCCAAAAAGCACAAAACGCTCCTACAACGAAAATCGGGGCCTACGCGCCACGATCAGCAAGAACTCCAACACTGCCTGCACTCCAATAGAAGCACACCCCTTGCGGGGTCAGCAAAGCACAAAGCTAGCTGGTGCGAGCGAACTAAATACAAATAACAGAATAATAAACAAGGAAAATTCATGCCACACAACAATGAATAAGCAACACGTTCTAAAGTCTAAATCACACCGTGTCTCTAAGGATAATGTTTCTAAGTTCAAGCAACAACACAAACCTTTCAGATTCAACAATAACTACCAGTTTATTATATGTCGATTATTACACGTGATTCAACATGGTAAATATCAAGCAATGGAAATAAAACAATCTCATAATTCTTCCTAGCCTCCTAGGTATAGCAATTAGGTTGAAACCAAAAATCCTGTAAAATCTTGTATAAGTGTCTCATATCGTAGGTATCCGCATACCCTACGAATGTGTCTCACCCAGACATATCCCACAACGTGCACCAGTACCACTTCGGGCTTGTTTGTATCCTAATGGGGTGCCATCTGCCAGGATACAAACTCAAACATCCCGAATGACTGGCCTAACACGGCCAACCTAACATAATCAAAGTCAAGCGCGCTGGGAGGCAAAGCGAGTAATCTCCAAAGCACGTCCTCCGGGACCCGTCCTACTGCACTCTATAGTGGCAAGTGTGTGCGGGAGCTCACCGCACCTCAGCAAGCTTGCCACATGCAGTAGCGTCCACAATGTCAGGTGCGAGTCATCTCAAGCACCATCCAACTCACGATGCGAGCAAGCTCCTAAGCATCGGCACAACAGGCATTATAGCGGGGTAAAGACACTTATACTACTATCCACATGCACAAATGACAAGTCTGTACATAACCAAATGTACAAACGTGCAATCATAAACAATTCGGCAATTTTTTTTTTAATAAAACCACGACTATGCCAAGGTCCCAACATGACCCAATTCACCACAATAAATTATTTGAGTTGATTATCATACATGCTCAAGACTTGAAAATCCACGGTAAAACATGATATGCTATGCAAACTCGACAACAAAGCATACAAGTCTCATATCATTACACCAAAGCCTAATCACACCAAAATTACTATTCGATTTCATTCAAGTATCATGCTTTCTGAAAATCCAATGCATAATTCATTCACACATAACTAACACAATCCTCGAAATATCCGAAAACTCCGAATTTCGGATTTGGGTACAATTCCACACAATTGACGGTAAATGTAAAAATTCAATTCAGGATTTCAAATACTTATTTCTTAAAATAAAAAATTATAGTTCCACTCACCTGGCGGAATGGATTTTCAAAACCCAATTCCTACCGGTCGAAGCTCTAAACACGCAATACCACGAAAATTCTAAAACTGCAAGGCGGACTCGGAAATGAGTAAACTAGCCGAAAACTGAAATAAATAAATAAATAAATACAAGCGACGCGTGACTGAAAGGAAAACTTACAGGCAATAGGAAATCGGCAACCACCCCGCCGAAACCCAAGGTTTGGCGAAAACGCGCCGAAACCCTCCCTACTCCGGTCTGATCGCTACCAAACTGCACAACAACCCACAAAAGAGTCTAAGGACACTCAGAGTCACGAAAATGAGGCTCACCCACGCACCCAAAGCCCGGTTTAACGCCGAGGAACCCTCCAAACAAACATGCACCCTGATTTTTTGAAAAAAAATTTGGCCAACCCCAAAACAGTCTTGCATGTCGGTTCTAAGGGCTCCCAAGGACGCCACCAAGGCCCTAACACGGTTGATCGGAGCTAAAAACCAGATCAAACCCCCATACCCAAAGGAAAACTGATTTTTTTTTTTGAAAAAAAACAACTGAGAAATAAATAGGGGGAAGAGAGAACGAACCGAGGAGGAGGAGGTGAGATTGGGGAAGAAAATCCACCAAAAACCACCGAGAAGAAATTGGAGGAGGCGACGATGTCGCAGTCGCTCACTGCTGGAACGAACAGAGCCAAAAAGAAAGAAAGAAAGAAAGAGGAGAAGAAAGGGGGGGAGGAGGGGTCGTTCTGTTTTAAAGGGGTGGGTGGCTATGTGCCCCCACCACCTTTGCTGAGTACACCCCGCCTTAAAAAACTTTTTTTTTAAAACACGCAGGTCTCACAGATCCCAAGGGTAAACAGGGTCCTACAACTCCATTGCCTGATCTCGTCACCATTCATATGCCAAAGGAGGAGGAGGATTTCATCAAGCCTCCAATCACAAATGACAGTTGATGTGGCGATTAGAATGGTGAGTTTCTTCATCCCCTTCACCTTTACAGTGAGTTTTCTTTCCCAAATTTCTTTGATTCTATTGTGTTTGGGTTTTGTTTAGATTCAGATTCAATTATCGAAATCTAAGTAATTTTGCAATCAACTGTCTATTATTCGTTAGGTCGCTTTGGTTCAATTACATTGCAAGAAAGAAAGGGAGAAAGGGAAGAATTGATTGATTATGTCTTCTCTGTAATAGATAAGAGGCTGGTTATTTATTTGTGTTGTCAAAACACTAGTGGTAAGCGTGCTCGGTAATACTGATGTGGTTTCTTCATATACGTAAGAACACCATTTCAGCAGAAGTCATTCATTGAAAATTTAAATAATCTTGTGGGTCTTCCAATATGCAGCATGATTATTTGTTCTTGAATAATTCAAAAAAAAAAAAAAGTTTGGCAACTGTAACTTGAGCTGCAAAACTTATCATTTGGTGATTTAGACCTTAGATTTTGCTTTTCAATCATGGTGTTGGTAGTGAAGCAAACAGTTGGTGCATCACTAATGAAAGCTAATGTGATATTCGTTCACCATGTCCATTATCCTGTTTTCTCTTCTCACATGATTATATGTATGTATATTGTTTTTGAATTTACAATATTTTTTATTAGTGATTTGGGTGACTTCGACACTTTAGGATGATGTGGTTGCGAGTGTTGATGAAATAATTTGGGGTTTTGAGAGTTATGAAATTGGTTGTGAATATCTAAGTTTGACTGTTTATTTAGTAGCCTATATGTACAATCAAAAGGGACAAACAGATAGTCATTTTTGGGTTTAGTTACATCTGTTAAGTTATACATGATGAACCCCCTCATCATTTAGATTGAATCAGGGGATTGAGCTTAAGTTTATTGGTTTAAACCACTAGTTGGTTTGCAATTCAACTCGAGACCAGTTTAGAAGAACCGTTTTTTTTAAAGTAAGCTTTTGTGGACTGGTGATCATATATGTTGAATTTTGCTGCTCACTACATAGTTCTGTGTTATACTATAATCTAGCATATTATATATGCATGAATAACTAGTGAACATAATTTGATATAAGGAGATCCTTTCACTACATGATTCTATGGGTTGCACTCGCATACCAGCCAATTTATATTTTATTAAATAAATATTAGATATTGGTTGGAATTTAACTGAGCACTTATTTTAGCTTTAGTATTGGTATTGTTATGCGAATTGGTGTGCATTTTGTTTTTCATATGATGCAAAGAGATGAGATGTGTGAATTGGCAATGTGCCAAATATTACTTGTTCCCCGAAAGAACGGTGGATACTGTGGTTGATTTATTTATGGTTGACAAAGCGTCACCATAAAAGAGTTTTGATGATTTATTTATTTTATGCTCTTTTCCACAACTCCGAAGAAAAAAAATGTGAAAAGAAAAGAAATTGTTTGTATACAGACTTGCTTGTATACGTGTGATATGATTATGGGTATGCAGACTTGCTTGCATATCGGTGCACCGTTCCATGTGTGTTCGGTTGTACGTGTAGATTTAGGAAGAATACTTGCCATGGATCGGACTTCGGGTGTGATGACATGTTCCTCGAGGTGGCACCCCACGCTCCGAGTGGTTTCGAAGGCAAGGGAAGCACACTTGGGTGAGGTGTGTTTGGCACAGGAGGAGAGTGCGATTGTGGAAAAGTAGCGAGATTTCTTATTTTTTTGTGTATGTGCATGATTACCTTTAAGGAAGAAACTAAATGCTCATTCAACCACTGAATGAGAACTACATGTCTTCCTAAAGGTAGAAAAATGTGTTTATTTAATATTTCAAGCTCATAATAGT
This sequence comes from Berberis thunbergii, assembly GCA_003290165.1. Classification (NCBI taxonomy): domain Eukaryota; kingdom Viridiplantae; phylum Streptophyta; class Magnoliopsida; order Ranunculales; family Berberidaceae; genus Berberis; species Berberis thunbergii. The sequence goes on from QNQO01001093.1 coordinate 253,408, forward strand.
CTAATATGAGTATGAATTGTATTGTTGTTGCATTTATGAGGATTGATATCTCATAAATTTTATTTATTAGTAATAAATAATGCATATTTATTTATTAGGATGATAACACCATTGCCTCATTGAGGAACTACCTGATGGTGTGGTTATTTATTGTTTGGTTTATTTTAATGTTGTATACGTGTGGATTTATTGAATTTTTTGGATGAAGATTTCTCACACCAGCTTTATTGCTGACCCGAGTGAGCTTTTGCTTCTTGGGTACATTCATTTTGGAATGTAGCCGAGTAGTCTTTCAGGTTTAGAGATTTTGAGCTGCGTACTGGAGTTCCGCTAGTGAGCTAGCCATGCCAATCTTCTCCGGGTTAGATTTTTATTTGTTTCAGATGTTTAGTTCATGCTGCTATTTGTTTCTGTATTATTGAATTCTCACGTCCCGAGTTTTGGGGGAAACGGATAATCCTAAGTGGATTTTGGGATTTTCGTTTCCTTCGAAAATCGGGGCGTGACAGTTAGTGTTGTATGCCAAATCCTCCTTCCTCTTCTCCTCCTGCTTTATATGTCCGTCTGTCTCCTTTTCTTTGAAACTCACTCCTGAGTCAGAGCCTCCGAGGATAACACTTACACAACCAACCCACTTTCTTTTGTCTTCTTATTCTTGTCTGTCTTCTCGGAAGGGAAATATATGTGTGTATAGAGAGAGAACTTTCTTTTTTAGGGCTAGCCCAAGTGAAGCATACAAACAACAACTTAGCTGAATCGACCTACGATCATCGTGTTTTTCCAATCGCCCCAAACTCAAATGATTATTTTTAATTTTGAAAGATCAGAGAAAAAGCAAAGCAGATCAGATCCCAACTCCCCAATTAATCTAATGTGTTAACCAATCCTTTATCACTCTTACCACCATATGCTAGCTGAGTCTGAGGTAAGATAATCCTAATTTTTTATTTTCTTTAATTTTTTTAACAAAACAAAATAAAACCAATGATGATGTAAAATTTCCTCGGTCGGTCCTCAACCCAATTAAAAATTTTAATATGAATATGATCACATGGTAAACAAACCCACCATGTATGGGGGTGAATGGATCAAAATGAGTTGGTACGAATTAAGAGAGAGATGGAGAGATTAAAAAAAAAAAAAAAAAAAGAGGGGTGGGAATTTAAAAAAAAAAAAAACAGAGATATTAAAAAAATAGAGATTGAGTGGGATTGGGATTGGTGAAGGTGGAGTTTAAAAAAAATATATTTGTTGTTTTAATTTTTAGTGGAGTTAGAAATCAAGATTTCATAAAGGGGAGAACATAAAATTTTAGAGGACAATGTAAAAAATATAAGTAGCTTAGGAAAAAAATACTTGCCCCCTTACCTAACACAGATCCGCCCACGACTGCAATGTGGAATGTTAGCTGTCGTTAATATCACGTGTGTGTTTGTTCTTATATCAGGCATGCAAAAGACTGCAAAAATGCACAGTATCACAGTCTTGCATTGGAAAGGAGGTAATCTTTCTATAAAGTCAATTGATATGTGCTCCCAAGCATGAGTTGGATGGGGAGAGGTTGTAAGAGACCGCCATATGTGGATTGGTCTACTTGTTACGCTGGCAAGTGATATTCACGTAATTATCACTTAATTTATATATGTTGGTGTTTCGATTATTATATTTTATTCTAATTATTTAGTTTTCATGTTTTTGTAGGAATTTGAGCATAAACGATTAAATCGCATGCATGAAGGTGACAATTTGATGAATGATCAATTGGTTGGTTCAAATGGTGTTACAAAATAACAGGTGACAAGTCAATTATCACATGTCTAAACCTAACCATAATATCCAAATCAACCTAATTTAACCTAAACCCAAGCCCAAAAGCTGACTTAAAATCTCAAACCTAACCTAACCAGGAGAAAAAAAAGGAGAACCCTATTTAGGCTTCCTCTTTCCCTTTTCCTTCTCCTCTCCCCTTTTGGAATTTCTCTATTTTCCTACGTTATGGGCCTACTCTCTTCTTCCTTCTCTTTTTTTTTTCCAGCGACCACGCCACATCCACCTTGCCGGCGATCCTCGCTTGATAGGAGGACCGGTAGCGCACCTCGCTATCACCGCCTCATCTCTCCCTCCACTTCCCTGTTTTTTTCTATGTTCCTTCATTTCAACCCCTGCATTAATTACAAACAGACCACGCACCACCTCCATCTTTCACGCACCACATCAAGCAACAGATCACATCCCTGCTCCCTTTCCTCTATTATTTTCCCTCAATATTGTCCAATAGCAGACCTCCTCCTCACCTCGATTCTTCCTCTATCTCGTTTTGCGACCTCTCTCTCTTTCTCCCTGTTTCCATTTCTCTCGTCCACCGTCACAAACAGCCAACACCACCCATCACTGGAGTAGCAGCGCAACAGAAGAACAGGAGTAGCGGTAGAGCCCGTGAGGAAGAAATCCACCCATAACTAGGGCTGAACAAAAAAACTGAAAAACCGATTAAACCGACCGAACCGATCGGTTCGGTTTTAAAATCGGTTTCGGATCGGTTTGATACATTTTGAAACCGATAGGGTCGGTTCGGTTTTCTGTTTGTAAGTGATTTTAATCGAAAAACCGAACCGAACCGTTGCCTATGTATATAAAGCAAATTTTATTTATATTATCTTACTTTGAATCTCTCTCTTCCTTTATTTTCTCTCTCTCACTTTACCCTCTCTCTCCCTTAACTCTTTCTCGGGTTCCAATGTGATTTCATCTAGAAAATGGAAATGAAAAGCCAAACTTTGTTTGCCTTCTCTCTTTTGGGTAGTGTAGATGTATGAAGTCTAAACAACAAAAGATGTAAACCCTTCATCTTCATCAACCTCTCAAGCTCTCTTTCTATATGCATTTCAACATTTCTGAAGAAGTAGCAAATGCCAAATTGCTAAACGGTGAGTTTTCTCTGTTACTTTACTTTTTTTTTCTAGCAAAGCTTGTCTACATATTATAATTACAAACTCATTCAAAATCACAAACTTGATGAAATCAACTACTATCTTCTGGTTCTCAAGATCAAACTTGATGGTGTCATACTGTCATTTGCCCTGATGAGTGGGTCAGGATAGCAGATGGTGCAACCATCATAGGTATTCAAGTATGGAATACCTTTCTGGCCAACTGCACAAACCTAACCTTGCAAAGCTTGAACTTGGACTCCTCAATTCATCAGGAACAACATCATTTACCCGATGGCATTGATCTAAATTTATGTTAGAACTGTTCTTCATTCTCTTGTTATATGCTTTTGCTTTCATAATGGGATCAAGAGGTTCAACTTTGAGAAAAAAAAGCAGGGGATTGGTATTTGCATGGTTTCCCCATACATTTTGCTTTACCATTTCATCGATGTTTTTGTATCCTTTTCGTGACTCTACTATTGAACATGATTTTGCGGTCATACTTAGTTTTTTAGTGTTCGCCCAGTCTTCAACTTGTATAAGTGAAGCACATACTATATTAATTCAGTCATTACATCATTCACAGTCTGAGTAAAAGAAAAAAGTTCAATTAATTAACTAAACCAATAAATAAATACATTACATGTTAGATACAATGATAAACTAAACTAAATATAATAAACATTAATGGGTTGTCTTTATGTCTTACCAAATCACTTGAAAACATAACAATAAGATTGATTATGGGCGTATCTGTAGGAAAAATATTGCTTTTGGTGTCCCATTTATATCATGTGGTCTCTTAGACCATACTACAGTGGGACTGAAATTATGAAATGGACAAATTCTAGAGTCATTTTTTGTTGTCTTTGCTCTGTGCGTCAACTGTTAGTTCTAGAGTGCATAGTGACAGAAGGTTTTGGCCTTCTAAATTATTGCAATACTAAATTATGGTTCCTCATGTTAATGTTGTATACTTCCTATGTATTTACACAATTTTCTTGTTAATCTCATTGCATTTTAGCTTAGTTAATGCTATTTCTTAATGAAGTTATAGCTGTGAGTGATATTTGTTATATCAAGGTCTTACATTAGGGTATTTGACATCTCATTACATTAGGAAAAATCTGACATGTATATATTTCTACAATAACCAAAATAAATAAATAAATATATATATTTATATATTCTTAGCATACTTTTATATTACTTGAGCTGATCACGTTTTATTGGGGTACTAATAGTTTTTTTTGTCTTGCAAAGTTGACTCCTCATTGGCTCCGCCGATCTTCAGTGTCCGTACAGAAAATCACATAGTCTCTACAACTTAGTGTACAAGGTTAGTGCTTTGAATTTTATGATTTTAGTGTTGTATGCAGAAGGTTAGTGTTGTATGCCAAATTCTCATTCCTCTTCTCCTCCTGCTTTATCTGTCTGTCTGTTTCCTCTTCTTTGAAACTCACTCCTGAGTCAGAGCCTCCGAGGATAACACTTACACAACCAACCCACTTTCTTTTGTCTTCTTATTCTTGTCTGTCTTCTCGGAAGGGAAATATATGTGTGTATAGAGAGAGAACTTTCTCTTTTAGGGCTAGCTCAAGTGAAGCATACAAACAACAGCTTAGCTGAATCGACCTACGATCATCGTGTTTTTTCCAACCGCCCCAAACCCAAATGATTATTTTTAATTTTGAAAGATCAGAGAGAAAGCAAAGCAGATCAGATCCCAACCCCCCAATTAATCTAATGTGTTAACTAATCCTTTATCACTCTTACCACCATATGCTAGCTGAGTCTGAGGTAAGATAATCTTAATTCTTTATTTTCTTTAATTTTTTTTAACAAAACAAAATAAAACCAATGATGATGTAAAATTTTCTTGGTCGGTCCCCAACCCAATTAAAAATTTTAATATGAATATGATCACATGGGAAACAAACCCACCATGTATGGGGGTGAATGGATCAAAATGAGTTGGTAGGACTTAAGAGAGAGATTGAGAGATTAAAAAAAGAGAAAGAAAGAGAGGGGTGGGAATTAAAAAAAAAAAAAACAGAGATTTTAAAAAAATAGAGATTGAGTGGGATTGGGATTGGTGAAGGTGGAGTTTAAAAAAAATATATATTTGTTGTTTTAATTTTTAGTGGAGTTAAATCAAGATTTCATAAAGGGGAGAACATAAAATTTTATAGGAGGACAATGTAAAAATATAAGTAACTTAAAAAAAAAACTTTAAAATAATTGCCCCCTTACCTAACACAGATCCGCCCACGACTGCAATGTGGAATGTTAGCTGTCGTTAATATCACGTGTGTGTTTGTTCTTATATCAGGCATGCAAAAGACTGCAAAAATGCACCACTAGCTTCCCTTATCTTCGTGACTCTAGTGTTTCTGGAGTGTGAGAGATGATGGTAATTTCCAGTTTAACTTGTGGGTTCTGCTTCACCATTGTTGTAGTCATCCTTTGTGCTCAAACACCACCAGTGCTATGTGGTTGTTTCAAAACCATGTTTAGCTTTGGTGATTCTACCACCGATACAGGGAACACAATCGCCTTGGGTATATATCTACCTACTGCTCAGAATCCATATGGTATGACATACTTTTATGCACCCAATGGTCGATATTGCAATGGGCGCATCATCATTGACTTTGTAGGTACGTGTAAATCTAGCAGGAAATCAATGATGAAAATATATTGTTTAACAAATTATATATATCAACTGGATGTGTCAATTAACTAATTATACATGTAATATTACAGCGTCGGCTCAAGGACTTGATTATTTGCATCCATATCAGTCAAAAAAATGTGGAGTAACTTTTAAGCAAGGCGCGAACTTTGCAGTGGGAGGAGGCACTGTTTTGAATCAAAGCTACTTCACGGAGAGAAATATTACTGAATCGGAAGCATCCAAATATACGTTGACGGTTCAACTTACTTGGTTTATACAACAATTGTTCTCTATATGCAAAACAGGTATCTAAATTTAATGTAACTACTACGTTTCAATGGTCTAGTACAAGGTTCAGTATGTATGCTGTATATTTTTTGCTGCTTATGGGTTGGAAACTTGTAGACTGCAGGGATTACCTCAGCACATCACTAATTTGGTTGGGCGAAATGGGAGGAGATGACTATGCATATACATTTAAAGCAGAACGGTCTATAGAAGAGGTTCGAACAATTGTGCCCCTAGTAGTTAACGGCCTCTCCAATGCTGTCCAGGTGAGCTTAATTCATCAATGAAGATCTTGGCAATGATACTTTTGTCTGATTAGTTTATGCTGATATATATATACTTTCTTGTTCTTCTTATTTGACACAAGACAATTATCAAGCTTGGAGGGAAGACAATCGTAGTTCCTGGAATCTATCCATTGGGTTGCAGTTTACAACTTCTCGCATATTTTGCTGACATGCCTAAAGATTTCTATGATCCTAGAACAGGATGTTTCATCGCTGTAAATGACCTCGTGCAGTACCACAACCATGAACTTCAGAAAGAACTAGAGCGGCTGCGAAAAATTTACACTGATACCACCATCGTATACGTGGATTATTACAATGCTACCTACCCTTTCTATTTATATCCAAAACAATTTGGTGAGCTTATAAAATCTGTAATTGCAATTAATAATGTTCATATATATTGGTTTGTTCAAAGTAGTCATTACTTCGTTTTTTTTTTTTGTAGGATTCAACAAGGATCCACTGGTTGCGTGTTGTGGAGATGGTGGTGAATATAATATGAATGTGAATGTTACGAACAACTGCGGACCAACTGTTAAGCATATATGTACGGACCCATCGCGCTTTGTGGTTTGGGATGGGATTCATTATACAGAAAAGTCATATGCACTCATTTCCAAGGCCATATTGTCAAGGGAATTTTTAACTCCGCCAATCGACTTATAGTGTTCGGTAATATCTGAACAGAAGAAGAATCATGGTTATTTTGATAATAAATAGATAGCTAAGCTAGGAAGTATATATGATTTCTCTTTTCTGAGCTGTAATCTATGGTATCTTTGGTGTGGCGCCTGTTATTCATCTTTCCATCTGACATAGCCCCTAAATCCAAATCATTGTTCGCTGCCTGTGGGCCAAACTCAGGTTCTGAGTTGACTTCATCACTATCCTCACTAGTACTTTCGAGTGTATCGATATTCAATTTCGGTCGTCGAAGTAGCCTATTTTCTTTGAACAAAGATACAGCGTTATTAAAGTTGTCTCCGATTCTTTTATAATCCGGAGAAGTTTTGATAGCGTATTTGTCAAAATGTCTCTTTAACCTAAGCAAAGACTGAAACTCATCATCCGGCGGATCCTGCACTTGCTGATCTTGCAAAGCATCCCCTAGCTCTGTGCTAGTAGCACCGAGGTGCCCCTCCAGATGAGTAACTGAAGCCAATTGTGCTGACTGAGATCCAACATCACCGGGTTCAATATGACGAGGTTGTCTGAAGACCCGCCCTTCCTGCTCATTCCCAGCTGCCATGGGTACTGACAAGTGTCCAATGGCCGCGAGTTGTGGTCGCCTAGCTTGTTCTGCTGTCAACTGTTCCAGCACTGTCGGCTTCGCCGTTCCAGCCCCTACTTCCTGTGTAAATACAGTCGGCCTGATTTTCTGCGTAATAGAATATGATCGAGGAGAAACCACGCCAATTACAGGAGAGAATCAAGTGATGCCTGGGGTAACTCGTCCCCTGTTTTGGGACAGTGATCTGGCTGGGGCGAAACTTCCCCTGCTTTGATGCAGGGCACAGGCTGGGACGAAACTAGATCTGGCTGGGGCAGTCCTGAATCAGCATGCCCAACTTGACCCTCACCGTTTGAGTCACTCGTCGCACCTTGCGACGGTGCCGCATGATTATGTTGAATTTTAATATTTTTGTTCGTGTCGTCGAAACAAACACTCTTTGCTCCTTATATAATCTGATCCGTATAAAGAATCAATTATATAATATATAATACAATATGATAATTGTTTATTCAACTATTTTCACATGTCTTTGTTGGTGTGTTGATTGGAAGTTTAACATATTAAGTAAGCGACCTAAGGTCAATACTCTTGTATTAAAAAAAAATTTAGATTAATAAAAACATATTTTCGGTTCTCTTGGAGCATAGGATTTTTTTTATGGCTGTTGACAATTACAATTTCTGTCATTGTGACATGTTCCTACTTTCTTTTTTTTTCAATGCAATTTTAATGTAATTGCAAACATTTAAAAAATGAAATGTTTGTTAACAAATGGTATAAAACCTCCAAAAAAAATTTTGAAATTAATATCTATACAATTCAATGAAAATATACACCAATAGCTAACTCATATAAAATTTGAAGCTTATATAAACCATGTTTCCATGAAATCGTATTAGGATCATATTAGTTCACAAATTTAAGATTTCTCAAGCTTCAACTAGATACTTATCCTATTTATTTTGTGATTTTAGTTATATATTCTAGTTATTACGTTCATTTGTCTTTGCTAAGATTATCGATATTGACTATATTTTGACTTAAATTTGGACTATACTGGATTCAATTTGATATATGCAATGTACTTTTTATAGTTGTATTTTTATTATTAGTTACTAGATCGGGGGACAAAATTTTTTAAGAAATAATTAGATTCCAGTACATTAGGTTAATTTCAACCCGTTTTTTAAAAAAAATTGCATAAAACAAACATCCATGGTTTTAGATTTTGGGAGCATGAGATGGAGTTTTCAAGCCTGCTAGCTTTGGTGCTTTTCTTGTCCATGATTGTCCTGTTAAGGACACAGACAACTCCAGTGCTTTGTTGATTCAAATCCATGTTTAGCTTTGTTGATTCAATCTGCGACACATTGGAATACAATCCACTTGGGTCTTAAACCAGACTTCTTGGATTCCTTATGGTATATGTCTATGAACCCAATGATCGATGACCACACTTTCATCGAAATCTGTTTTATTGGGAAACTAAACATAGATGGATTAATTTGTCAACCCTTCAAAAAATTATGGCAGCGACTATTCCACACCACCATTGAGTTTTTTTAGCCAATATGGCACACTGGTTTATAACAAGTAGCAGATGTTATGATGGCAATTCTCCATTGTCCATCTTGTTGACTGAAGTTTCAAGGCTTCAGAAATGTATTATATGGTCCTTCCAGTTTTCAATGTGGAGGAATATGCAGAGTGACCAACCATGTTTTTTTTTTTTTTTGAGTAATGTGCGAGTCCGAAGCTAACCACTGGAGAGAAAAAATGAAATGAAATATGAGCACTATTTTGCTGATATTAATTGTTTTGCTTTCAGTCATATATCAAGATTGGCCTTATTGTGAGGTCTGATAGTACTTCCTCTGACATGGAGAAACATAACAAGAGGGAGAGATTCACTGTCTTTGAGCTGAAACCTTGATTCACAAAGTAGTGTTTATTTTTCCAACAGAAAAGAGTAAGCACCCTCTTGGTGTGATAACCATTATATGTTTGAAGTGGACACACAGTTTAAAGTAGTCCATTTCACCAGAAATTGGAACCTAAAACAGACACGAGCTAATTGCTAAATCTGAAGAGAGAATACTAAATATACTTACGAGTTGGGAGAAACAAGTGTTTCGAACAAACCAGTGGAGAAAACCATGTGATTAACTATCGATTTATAGTTATGGAAGATGGAAGACCTGGTTTTCATCACTCTCCCTGTTGACAGCTCTGGGATAGAACTCATGTAATGTTAGAGTTAACCTGTACCATTGCCATGGTGTAAAGAGATGGAAGACCTGGCTTTCATCAGTCTCCCAGTTCTTGGATAGAATTCATGTAATGTTGAGAGTTCTTTGGGTACCCATCAACTTGTGGTTTTGTATCAGACCAGGTTTCATAGATTCCTGGTTTTTTGCCTTGATGAACTGCATACTTGTGTTTCTGATTCTTGCTCATTGTATCTCAACTATCACTACAAACACCATTAAAATCAACTTTTAGTAAAAGCAAGTTATTGATTAAAAACCAAAAAAAAAAAAAAAACAACAATAATAAAATAAACTTACTTGATTTCCTGAGAAATGAAGATTCAAACTTGTTTTGTGGTTTTTACCTCCCCCTTTCTAAAGTGGAGTTTTAAAAAGTCTATCCCGAATATCTCTCATGATTTTATTCCCATTAATTTTGGTAATACACATTTATTATTTACTATTTGTTGCTTATCCAATAAATTTGTACAATGTTTTGTAAAACAAAATTTGTTAGCAGGAGAATTCCAGGAAGCATTGTTGGAAAAGATTCAATGAAACTCAAAGAAACTCTCAATCTCTTAGCGGTGGGGGTACCCTGGAAAAACGCTTATCCAAAGCTTGACTATCATCAGGGAAATCATCTCAGCAAGAGTCCGACCTAGTTTCTATTCTACGGGCGGCACGTATCTCACCATTTGCTTATAATTCTACAAAAAAGTATTCTTAAGTCTAATATAGACCAATTTAATGTGGAATCTCATGCTAGAGTATTTTCTACTGCTATTTTGTTTTGTTGCTTTCTAAAATAATCTATTAATCCTTGTATGTTTTCCAATAACTTAGATCCTTTATGTGACAGCGGAAATTTATCTTTATGGCATGTCTAAAATGTTCTAATACTATGGTAAGGTGGAATGAATCACTTTTATAAACTGATTTGGTCTTAGTTCTATAAAGTTTTTCTTTGTTATAGCTAGGGTCCTCATTTATACTGCAATCTCAGATTCTTTGGCATGAAAATAAAGCAAGATAATCAAATTCTTCAAAAAACTTGCAAGGATGTAAATTCCTACTCACTACTCAACCACTTGTATATTAATTCTTTGCATAACACATAAATAATTTCTCACACAATCATCATCATCCTATCTTGTTCTTAGGACTCCGCTAGCCTAATGATTATCCGATATCCCTTAAAAACTCGGTTTTTTACCTTAAAATGTGTACTGAAAAGAAATAGATCTAGACTTCCTTTTTCTTATTGTTGAAAGAAATAATCCAAACCTTCAATTAAGCTGTTTTCAAAACTTGACATGTTTGGATAAATCCTTAAAACGGGTTTGATTATAAACAGAACCATTCAGATGATGTATTTTAGTTATATATTATAGTTATTACGTTCATTTGTATTTGCTAAGGTTATTGATATTGACTATATTTTGACTTAAATTTAGACTATATTGGATTAAATTTGATATATGCAATGTACTTTTTATAGTTGTATTTTATTATTAGTTACTAGATCGGGGGACAAATTTTTTTAAGAAATAATTAGATGCCAGTACATTAGGTTAATTTCAACCCGTTTTTAAAAAAAATTGCATAAAACAAACATCCATGGTTTTAGATTTTGGGAGCATGAGATGGAGTTTTCAAGCCTGCTAGCTTTGGTGCTTTTCTTGTCCATGATTGTCCTGTTAAGGACACAGACAACTCCAGTGCTTTGTTGATTCAAATCCATATTTAGCTTTGTTGATTCAATCTGCAACACATTGGAATACAATCCACTTGGGTCTTAAACCAGACTTCTTGGATTCCTTATGGTATATGTCTATGAACCCAATGATCGATGACCGCACTTTCATCGAAATCTGTTTTATTGGGAAACTAAACATAGATGGATTAATTTGTCAACCCTTCAAAAAATTATGGCAGCGACTTGTCACGAGCCATGCCTAAAAATATCCCTCACCAAGGCAACAAGGCATCCAAAGCATCATATGGACGCTGGCAGGAGGCCCGTAAAGGCCCGATGGAACAGCAAGCTTTCTCTAGATGCCTCCGGAAGGTTCTAGAGTGCTCTTGGACATTCTAGATTAGCTTTCTCTAGAGTGTTCTAGCATGGATGAGTCTAGAACATCCTTGTACAGATTAGTGTAGTATTTTCTAGAAGCCTCCTTGTAATTTCTGGTTCCTTTGGAGGTGGGAACTTTCTAGATGTATAGAAATACTCCTTTGAAGGAGGATTGTGGAAGGTTCTAGGCTAGAAGCCTCTAAGACTTTAAGGGCCTATAAATAGGCCTTGGCATTCATTTGTAGAGATATAGAAAGAAACACTTGTACAACTCTCTCAAGCAATACAAAGCATTCTTTCAAAAAGCCTAACACTTGTGCCTTAGCATTTTCCTCACTTAAGCTTCCGTAGCAACACTTAGCATTAGCCAAGCATCGAAGTGCCTTGACTAGTTAGTCCGACGGGAGTGTGACACTAGTAGGCAGTGTGTTAGCCAAGGGAAAAAGGTCAGCACGTGACACGTGGTATCAGAGCAGCGACGATCGTAGGGGCGGTCTTGCTGAAGTTGCGTTGTGCTAGCTACTGTGTGTACGAAGATTAGGTGCGGAGCAATCTTATCATGTCGGGAAACAAAGAGAGTGTTGTTGGAGGGTCCGTGGTCGAGGAGACTGGAAGAAAGACTAGTCGGACCAGCATGCTTGAGAATCGTATGGCCAAGGTAGAGCTGATTGTGGGTGATCTCCAAGACAGCGTTGGGGAGATGGAACAGAAGGTTGAGTCCTTCAATGGGACGTTGACTAGCGTCACTATGGATATCGAGCAACTCGATAGCCGCGTCCATGACCTTGAGCTTGGCACTGTGGAAGCCAAGGACGAGACTCAACTTCTTGTCAACCAAGTTGCGGATGCCATGCGCAACGAGATGGGCCAACTCAAGGACACGCTGATGAGGCAGCTCCAAGCCATTCGGGAGCAGGTTGAGTCCTTGCTATCAGACGTCAACCTATGCAAGGCGGTTGTGGCAGGTAGTGCTACTGTACGAGAGGGACCAAGGATGAAGGTGCCTGAGCCGCCAAGGTACCATGGGAAGCGCGATGCTAGGGAGCTCGACAACTTCCTATGGAGTGTTGAAAAATATTTTGACGCGATGCGCTTGGACGACGATGAGTCCAAGATCACTACCGTCACCATGTACTTGGGTGATGATGCCATCCTTTGGTGGAGGAGGCGTGAGTCGGATATCAAGAAGGGTATTTGCTCACTTAAGACTTGGGACGAGTTCAAGGCGGATTTCAAGCGGCAATTCTATCCGGAGAATGCGGAGGAAGTTGCTATGAAGAGGCTGCGTGGATTGAAGCATACGGGGTCAATCAAAGAGTATGTCAAGCAGTTCACTTCTCTTATGCTTGAAGTCTCGGACATGCCGGAGAAGACTCAGCTCGTCTACTTCATGGATGGACTACAACGATGGGCAGAGCAAGAGTTAAAGAGACGCAATGTTCAATCACTTGCGGAGGCCATCGCAGTTGCCGAATCCTTGTTCGAATACAAGGCTGATTCAAAAAGCCACAAGGGCGGCAGCAAGAGTGGCGACGGTAACAAGGGAAAAGGTGGGGGAGCAAAACCCACCGAAAGAAGCAGCAGTAGCAGCGGCGGCAAGCAGTTCGAGAGGAAGGACAAAGCCAAGCAGTCCTTCTCGGATAGCAAGGTGAAAAATCGCGACTGCTTCTTGTGCGGAGGGCCGCATTGGGCTAAGGGAGTGCCCACAGCGACAGAAGCTCAATGCGATGATCGCTGGCAAGAGTGGATCGTCCGGGGAATCATCGGGGGATGAGGCGCAAATGGGGACTTTGCACTTGCTAAGCAGCGTCAAGGCTACGGTGAAGCAAAGCAACGTGGCCAAGGTAAGTACGCTGCCCCGTTCGAAGAAATCCGCTTCTTATGTTTGTGGAAGCCAAGGTAAATGGCAAGGCTTCAAAGGCACTCGTCGACACGGGTGCAACGCACAATTTTGTTGCTTTGAAGGAGGCAACAAGGCTGGGCGTGCAGTACACCAAGGAGCCAGGCACCTTGAAGACCGTCAACACAGCACCGGTGCCTATCCATGGTGTAGCACGAGGCGTCTCCCTTCATTTGGGCGAATGGAAGGGGATGGTGGACCTGACTGTCGTCACGATGGACGACTTCTCATTGGTGCTGGGCATGGAGTTCATGGATACGGTGAAGCCATGGACATTAGAAAGGGACGGGTCGATGACTATTGCAAAGGATCGAGAAGCATGCTCTGTCCCTGTCACTCGGGAGATCGTGGAGGCCAAGATGTTGTCAGCCATTCAAGTGAAGAAAGGCGTGCAAAAGGGGCAAGCAACATTTGTGGCCACGTTGATCGAAGATGGGCCTCAACCCAGCGAGGTTCCGAAGGAGGTAGCTACGGTTTTGAAAGAGTACAAAGATGTCATGCCTCCAAAGCTACCCAAGAGACTTCCTCCAAGAAGGGAAGTCGATCATATGATCGAGCTGGAGCCAGGGGCTAGGCCTCCAGCCATGGCGCCTTATCGGATGACACCGCCAGAGTTGGAAGAGCTACGCAAGCAACTCAAGGAGCTGCTGGACGCGGGTTTCATTCGGCCATCCAAGGCCCCATTCGGTGCACCAGTATTGTTCCAACGCAAGCACGACGGGTCCTTGCGTATGTGCATCGATTACCGAGCACTTAACAAAGTAACCATCAAGAACAAGTATCCAATTCCTTTGGTTGCTGATCTTTTCGATAGGCTCGGTAAAGCCAGGTACTTTTCTAAACTAGATCTCCGATCAGGGTATTGGCAAGTGCGCATAGCCAAAGGAGATGAGCCAAAGACAGCATGCGTCACTCGCTATGGGTCTTATGAGTTCTTGGTTGATGCCTTTTGGTCTCACCAATGCCCCGGCTACTTTCTGCACTTTAATGAACAGAATCTTTCAGCCTTTCTTGGATAAATTTGTAGTCGTCTATCTCGACGATATCGTCGTGTATAGCGACAACTTGGAAGAACATGTGCATCACTTGCGACAGGTTTTCCAAGCATTGCGGGAGAGCGAGCTGTACGTGAAATTGGAGAAGTGCTCGTTCGCCCAAGACGAGGTGTCTTTCTTGGGGCACCGCATCAAGGCTGGAAAGATCATGATGGAACGGGACAAAGTGCAGGCCATCAATGAATGGGAGCCACCCAAGAACGTTTCGGAGCTACGTTCTTTCCTTGGGCTGGCCAATTATTATCGGAGATTCATTTTGAGCTACTCGGCGAGAGCAGCCCCACTGACCGACTTGCTGAAGAAGAAGGTGCAGTGGCATTGGAGTGAGAAATGCCAAGAAGCGTTCGATGATTTGAAGAAGGCAGTCACCAAGGAACCTGTCTTGGCCTTGCCCGATTATGCTAAGTCATTCGAACTTCACACTGATGCATCAGACTTTGCCATCGGAGGGGTGCTTATGCAAGAGGGGCATCCCATAGCCTATGAGTCTCGCAAGCTCAACGATACCGAGAAGACGGTATCCGGTGCATGACAAGGAGATGACAGCCATCATTCATTGCTTGCGAACTTGGAGGCACTATTTGCTTGGGAGTCGGTTTACCATCATGACCGACAATGTGGCTACGAGTTATTTTCAAAATCAGAAGAAGATCAGCCCCAAGCAAGCTCGGTGGCAAGATTTCTTAGCGGAGTTCGATTATGTCATGGAGTACAAGCCGGGCAAAGTTAATGTTGTTGCTGATGCTCTCAGCCGAAAGGCCATGCTCGCTAGCGCAAGCAGCGCCGCTAGCAACCTTCTTGATCGGATCAAGGAGGGGACTTCTCAAGACCCCTTGGCCAAGGGACTCATGGAGATGGCCAAGGAGGGGAAGACTCGACGGTTTTGGGTAGAGAATGGGGTGCTCTACACCGTCGGTCGTCGCATTTATGTGCCTAAGTGGGATAATCTTAGGCGAGACATCATGAAGGAGTGCCACGACTCAATGTGGGCTGGCCATCCGGGTATGCAGCGGACATTGGCACTCTTGGAGGTAGACTACTATTGGCCTCATATGCGGGATGATATAGAGGCCTATGTGAAGACTTGTCTTGTGTGCCAACAAGACAAGATAGAGCAACGTGTACCGGCAGGACTATTGCAGCCTTTGCCGATTCCGGAAAGGCCATGGGAAAGTGTATCAATGGATTTCATATCGGCCTTGCCCAAGTCTGATGGGTATGGCTCTATTATGGTGGTGGTCGATCGCTTTTCCAAGTATGGAACTTTCATACCTGCCCCACGCGATTGCACGGCCGAGCAAGCCGCCAAGTTGTTCTTTCAGCATGTGGTGAAGTATTGGGGCTTGCCTCGGAGCATCATAAGTGATCGGGACCCAAGGTTCACAGCAAAATTCTGGACGGAGTTATTCAAGCTCTTGGGTTCGGGTCTACACTTCTCAACAAGCTTTCACCCGCAAAGCGATGGGCAAACAGAGAGGGTGAATGCCTTGTTGGAGCTATACTTGAGGCACTTTGTGGGTGCCAACCAGAAGGATTGGGCCAAGTTGATGGATGTGGCTCAATTCTCATTCAACTTGCAGCGGTCCGAATCGACGCAACAAAGTCCGTTCGAGATCGTCATGGGCCAGCAGCCCTTGACTCCACAAGCCGTTGCGTCGGGCTACACGGGTAGCAGCCCCGCTGCGTACAAGCTTGCACGAGGGTGGCATGAGCAGCTTGATATAACGAAGGCGTACTTAGACAAGGCGTCTAAGAAGATGAAGAAGTGGGCAGACAAGCATAGACGCCCTCTCGAGTTCCAAGTGGGCGAGATGGTCATGGTCAAGTTGCTGCCACAACAGTTCAAGGTCTTCCGCTCGGTGCACAAGGGACTAGTGCGGAAGTACGAGGGGCCATTTCCCGTCCTACGGAAGGTCGGGAGAGTTTCTTACAAGCTTGAGTTGCCGCCCAAACTCAAGATTCATCCGGTGTTCCATGTGAGCATGCTCAAGCCCTACCATGGTGATAAAGAAGATCCAACGAGGGCGAGTCACATCGGGCACCAACCGCGGTCGTGACTTCCTTTGATCGAAAGATCGAGAGCATCGAGGCAAAGAGGCTCATCCGACGGAGAGGTGTGCCAAGCTATAATGAGTATCTCATTCGGTGGAAGGGACTACCGAATAGTGAGGCCTCATGGGAGAAAGAGGGCGACCTATGGCAATTCCAGGGCAAGATCGCGGAGTTCGAGGCACGGCTTGACGGGGTCGTCAAGGACTTGGGTGGGGGAGAATGTCACGAGCCATGCCTAAAAATATCCCTCACCAAGGCAACAAGGCATCCAAAGCATCATATGGACGCTGGCAGTAGGCCCGTAAAGGCCCGATGGAGCAGCAAGCTTTCTCTAGATGCCTCCGGAAGGTTCTAGAGTGCTCTTGGACATTCTAGCTTAGCTTTCTCTAGAGTGTTCTAGCATGGATGAGTCTAGAACACCCTTGTACAGATTTGTGTAGTATTTTCTAGAAGCCTCCTTGTAATTTCTGGTTCCTTTGGAGGTGGGAACTTTCTAGATGCATAGAGAATACTCCTTTGAAGGAGGATTGTGGAAGGTTCTAGGCTAGAAGCCTCTAGGACTTTAAGGGCCTATAAATAGGCCTTGGCATTCATTTGTAGAGATATAAAAGAAACACTTGTACAACTCTCTCAAGCAATACAAAGCATTCTTTCAAAAAAGCCTAACACTTGTGCCTTAGCATTTTCCTCACTTAAGCTTCCGTAGCAACACTTAGCATTAGCCAAGCATCGAAGTGCCTTGACTAGTTAGTCCGACGGGAGTGTGACGCTAGTAGGGCAGCGTGTTAGCCAAGGGAAAAAGGTCAGCACGTGACAGACTACTCCACAACCACCATTGAGGTTTTTTAGCCAATATGGTGCACTGGTTTATAACAAGTAGCAGATGGTATGAAGCAATTCTCCCATTGTCCATCTTGTTGACTGAAGGGTCGAAGGCTTCAGAAATGTATTATATGGTCCTTCCAGTTTTCAATGTTTTTTTTTTTTAGCAATGTGCGAGTCTGAGGCTAACCACTGGAGAGAAAAAATGAAACGAAATGAAATATGAGCACTATTTTACTGATATTAATTGTTTTCTTTCAGTCATATATCAAAGATTGGCCTTATTGTGAGGTCTGATGGTACTTTCCTCTGACATGGAGAACATAACAAGAGGGAGAGATCACTGTCTTTGTGGTGAAACCTTGATTCACCAAAGTAGTGTTTATTTTCTTCAACAGTCAAAGAGTAAGCACCGCTCTTGGTGTGATAACCATTATATGTTTGAAGTGGACACACAGTTTAAAGTAGTCCATTTCATCCAGAAATTGGAACCTAAAACAGACACCAGCTAATTGCCAAATCTGAAGAGAGAATACTAAATATACTTACGAGTTGGGAGAAACAAGTGTTTCGAACAAACCAGTGAAGAAAACCATGTGATTAACTATCGATTATAGTTATGGGAAGATGGAAGACCTGGTTTTCATCACTCTCCCAGTGACAGTTCTGGGATAGAACTCATGTAATGTTGGAGTTAACCTGTACCATTGCCGTGGTGTAAAGAGATGGAAGACCTGGCTTCCATCAGTCTCCCAGTTCTTGGATAGAATTCATGTAATGTTGAGAGTTAACCTGTACCATTGCCATGGTGCACAGAGATTGGTCTCTGCACTGTATGTTTTAAGAAATTCTCATGTGACTATACAAGGAAGATTTAAGTAAACTCCTTTGAACAAAGGAATACCTCACAAGAATTAAATAGAACAGAATCAGCAAACCATTATCACTAATCCATCAAGGCACTTACATAAAAGTAGAAGACAATCACATAACTCAAACCCCATATCAAACTGTGCAACACAAGCAAGACATTATTATTCACTAATAAACCAAACCAACCCAACCCCACTAACCCCTCTCTCTAATACTTCTTCTGTGATCCCTGGGATGAACTGTAGTCTTGCTACGTACTGTACCCTTAATTAATCATGAGACTTAATTCTATGCCAGCTCGATCCAGAATGACCAGTAACTTGTGCATGTGCATCCTTCAATGAATCATAAACCCCAGGGTTTTTCCCTTATCAACAGCATACTTTTGTCAAAAGGTTGTCCGGAAGGTCTTACTTTTCATGGCAGTTCTTTGGGTACCCATCAACTTGTGGTTTTGTATCAGACCAGGTTTCATAGATTCCTGGTTTTTGCCTTGATGAACTGCATACTTGTGTTTCTGATTCTTGCTCATTGTATCTCAACTATCACTACAAACACCATTAAAATCAACTTTAGTAAAAGCAAGTTATGATTAAAAACCAAAAAAAAAAAAAAAAACAACAATAATAAAATAAACTTACTTGATTTCCTGAGAAATGAAGATTCAAACTTGTTTTGTGGTTTTACCTCCCCCTTTCTAAAGTGGAATTTAAAAGTCTATCCCGAATATTTCTCTACCATGATTTATTCCCATTAATTTTGGTAATACACATTTATTATTTACTATTTGTTGATTATCCAATAAATTTGTACAATGTTTGTAAGACAAAATTTGTTAGCAGGAGGAATTCCAGGAAGCATTGTTGGAAAAGATTCAATAAAACTCAAAGAAACTCTCAATCTCTTAGCGGTGGGGGTACCCTGGAAAACGCTTATCCAAAGCTTGACTATCATCAGGGAAATCCTCTCTGCAAGAGTCCGGCCTAGTTTCTATTCTACGGGCAGCACATATCTAACCATTTGCTTCTAATTCTACAAAAAAATATTCTCGAGTCTAATATAGACCAATTTAACGCGGAATCTCATGCTAGAGTATTTTCTACTGCTATTTTGTTTTGTTGCTTTCTATTAATCCTTGTATGTTTTCCAATTCCTTAGATCCATTATGTGACAGCGGAAATTTATCTTTTATGGCATGTCTAAAATGTTCTAATACTATGGTAAGGTGGAATGAATCACTTTTATAAACTGATTTGGTCTTAGTTCTATAAAGTTTTTCTTTGTTATAGCTAGGGTCCTTATTTATACTGCAGTCTCGATTCTTTGGCATGAAAAAAAATAAAGCAAGATAATCAAATTCTTCAAAAAACTTAAAAGGATGTAAATTCCTACTCACTACTCAACCACATGTATATTAATTCTTTGCATAACACATAAATAATTTCTCACACAATCATCATCATCCTATCTTGTTCTTAGGACTCCGCTAGCCTAATGATTATCCGATATCCCTCAAAAACTCGGTTTTTTACCTTAAAATGTGTACTGAAAATAAATAGATCCAGACTCCCTTTTCTTATTGTTGAAAGAAATAATCCAAACCTTCAATTAAGCTGTTTTCAAAACTTGACATGTTTGAATAAATCCTTGAAACGGGTTTGATTATAAACAGAACCATTCAGATGATGATTTGAGAATAGAGAAATTAACTATATGTTTAAAACATATACATGGGTCTTTACCTTTCGGGTTGGCCCATAAAGTGAAGAAGAGAATGGCTTACTTACATTTCTAGCTTTTTAATTGCAATCTTCAAAGCTACTACCTCTGGGACTTATACCTTACTAAGTTTTCTGTGAGGGAAAAAAAATTGATGTTCATAAACATCCATTCAAGCCCTTATATAGATGAGCTGAGAGGTTCTTACATGCTAAGAGAAATGACTTAAAAGGGAATAATTTACAGGTGGACGGTTGATGAGGTTTACGAGAAATTCTTTGTGTGTAGATGTCGAAAAGGACTGCCTCTAATTACTGTGTAGAGTGAGTGGCGAATAATGATTAAAGCTGATGCTGATAATTAAGATGCTGGTGCTGATGTCGAAAAGGACTGCCTCTAATTACTGTGTCGAGTGAGTGGCGAATAATGATTAAAGCTGATGCTGGTGCTGACTAAAGATAGAGGGTATCATGATACATTGCGGTCGCATTTGTGTGAGCAGTCGCCATTCCATATCTTATCCTTCTAAAATGTTGTCGAGATTGTGATCAATAGAGGCTTAAATATTATAGGATAATTTACACTTACAGTCTATACGGTCTAATGGAATGCTTCTACACAATGGGTCAGTTTCAAATCCTAGCTTCATTTAAGGCTTTTGGAAAAGAATACCAACCCTTGTAATTAAAATTTTTAATGATTTCCAAAACTTCCTGCCATTGACTATAATAATTCATGGTCGAAAACTTCTAAATACTATGTTAAAACAAAAAAACTTTTTCCTAGAGGTGTCATCCGGATTTTGAAAAATAAAAAATCAATGTGTTTAATGCTGCTAAAACCTTTTGAGTATTCCCATTTGCATTCGAGAGATTATCTAGAAGGCATTGTTGAAACTTGAGCGTCATCAAGAATTTTTTCATTTTTTCTTTACACATCGAAATATTTTTTAAATCATGAACCGAAATTAACTCAAAAAATGAAATCACAATCCTTGGTTCGTACTACAACATATTGTTACCATAACCATGACTGTATATGTAGATGAGGCAAGTATTCATTGTAACACCTTTAATCTCCCTCAATTCCTCAAATTTTATTGACAATATCCCCCCATGAAGAAAGAGTTTCCGACAATCCAGTCAGCAGAGGAACTTCTATCAGTATCCAAATGTGGAAAAGACTTTGGGTTTAATGCTACTTTCAGGTTGAAAAATCGATTGAAAATGAAGAACCAGTATTGATTTAAACATCAGAACCAATATCGACTGAAAAAGCAGAACCAGTCAGTTGAAGCTAGTCAATTTGTAATACCAATATGGTGCACTGGTTTATAACAAGTGGCCATGCAGGCAGTTTTTACCACAATGTTCATTTCGTTGAACGAGTGCCGATATGTGATTCTGGAACAAACTATAAGGATAAAATGTTCCATCAAAGGCTTCAGAATGTGGTCCTTTCAGTTTTCAATATGGACGAAAATGCAGAGTGACCAACGATGTAATTTTTTTATTAATTTTTTTTGTTAATATAGACTGTTGCTTCGCTTTTGGTCATATATCAAGATTTGCCTTATGTGACGTTTATTTATAGTATTATTATGACCAACTCATTATGAACTTTCTCTAAGAGGCATAAGCAAGCAGGGGCGGACCCAGGATTTCACTCCAGGGGGGGCGAAATGACAATAATATTTGTCGATAATAATAATTTACTAAAATAACTATTTTCCAAAAAAAAAATTGTGACAAATTTAAATACTACTATTTACTTTCTTTTATTAATCTATAAAATAAGATATTGTATTACTCACAAAAGATGGGAGAGGTGAAAGGAATTCACCTCGCCAATTTACAAAAAATATTATCTATAAATTGCAACTATGCAATTCATACGTACAAAAAGTATTATGTATAAAGGAATGTCCTTATAAGGACCCTTCAAAACACCTACTATTTCTTTCTAACAATATCATTTAACCACATTTTTACAAATATTCACGGCGCGATCTCATGTTCTGGAATTGTTGCATGATGACTTCATTTTCAATGGTGTCCAAAACATCCCTTTCAATATTAATTAAGTAAATAAAAATATAATATTTACTTTCAAGCATTGTTATCGTGTAAAAACATACAAACTCTAACAATATTTATGAAAACATCTAATTCACAAGATTTAAGATTAATATTCATGAACAAAATGTTAATGTACCTGAGCTGCAAGAGTATAAAGCAAAATTTAAGTAGTCCTTGTCCTTCCTAGCTCTTTTTAGTCACGTGATTTGCAATTTGTATATAAAATAACGAAGAAAATTGAGTTATACACTAATCCCTTCAAACACATATCCAATTAAAGATACTTTTGGAAGAACAACCAATAATGTTTGGCACTCTACCATGCTTTAATAGTTTAATTGTGACGAAAGACAAGCATATCCAATTAAATTTTCTTTATACAATCTTCACAATAATTTAATTAACATAAAGCATATATACTTTAAGGCTTTAAGCCACTTTTGCTTTGCAAATCTTCATATGGGCTGGGCACGAACCACATATTTTGTCAAAATCCCATTAGCCACTATTTGTTAAACAAGCAACTAAGTCATTTTCTTTATCTATCTTTATGCAAAGAAACTGATGAAAGGACTTGCACTTTCTTGTTCTTCATTCAAATTGGACTAACATGTTAAATTAACCAACCAAAAGAATCCAAAGGAATGAGAGAATAATTGCTTCAGATCTAAACACCAAATTAACCAACAAGACAGAAAATTTTCTCACCAAACAAGAGCCCTGACAGAAAATAGAACTTCTCCGCCTATGCTGGTACGCAGCAGCAGAGTCGAGAATCAGATCTGATCATCAGAAGAGGAACAATCGAACAAACCTTGCGCGTGGTGAGAGAAAAGAAACATAGCTCAGCTATGCGATTGTGCCGCTGTGCGTGAGAGAAGAGGAACAGCCGAACAGGCTATGCGACTCCCTTTTAACTCCACAGACACTGTAGAAAAATGAAGAACAGTGCGACAATCATCCAACAAACACAAAAAAACACCGTAAAAACAATTTCCTGAAACGCATTACAAAGAAAACCAACGAATCTCCGATAAGAATAGTACATTTAAAAATCCCAATTAACATAAAATCATACTCTTTAATCATAATTCATCATTCAAAACCTACTTAACCCCAAACAAATCAAACAAAGGCAAACAATCTAACAAGAACTCAAAAAAAAAACTTAACAAAAGCAACATTATAAACAAAACCCAGACTTGAAAAACCTTAAATTCAAAACACAAAAAACCCAAACCATCAAATCAAATCCAAACCAAAACTCGAACAAAGGGGCTCGTTGAATAACAGAACAAGGGATTTACCAGTGAAGAGTTTTCGCTTGACACAAGGATCAATTTGATTACACCACCGAAGTCGACACGACTTCCCTGACCACCCAGGGATCCCCTGAGCAATCAGACTCCAATTCCTTGCTCCGAACTTGGACACAAGTCAACTCAGAACCGAATCCTCCTCCGGCGACCACGGCCCCTTCACTCAGTCATCCACCTCCTTTGTGCCGCGTGAGAGAAGTCCTTGCGCCTTGCGCGTGACTGCCTGAGAGAAGAGGAGCCTATGCGTGACTGCGTGAGAGAAGGAGAACTTCCATCAGTTCCCTGTGCTATGCGGTTGTGCGTGAGAGAACAGAGAAGGGAACTTCCTGTATTGTGCACTTGTGCGACTGTATGTGAGAGAACATAGAAGAGGAACAGTTGATAGCCTTAGCCCTAATAGCAACAAATTTTTTTTTTTAAAGTTCAGGGGGGCAGCTGGTCCTTGAATAGGTCCGCCCATGTAAGCAAGAGGGAGAGATTCATTCTGTTTGACTAGAAAAACCTTTAATTTCGCAGTGGTCAGAAGAACTAAGCACCCTTTTGGTGTGACAATCATCCATGTTGGAACGGGAACCTATGTTTTTTATTATAAGCAAAAGCAAACAAGCAATTTGAGCTACCCTCCCCTTCCCTTTAAGAGTGTATCTACTGTTTGCTCCCTGCGCCCCCTCTTGAGTATGGTAAGATTCAGTAAACTAATTATTTGCTTGTAACACTTTCGTGTTTTTTTTTTTTTTTTTTTTTTAGTTTATACCATTTTTTTTTCATGAAATTGTATTAGGATCATATTATGTTCGCAAATTTCAGATTTTTCAAGTTTCAACTAGATACTTGTTCTATTTATTTTGTGATTTTAGTTATATATTATAGTTATTACATTCATTTGTCTTTGTTAAGGTTATCGATATTGACCTTATTTGGCTTAAATTTGTACTAAATTCAATTGGGTATATGCAATGTATTTTTCATAGTTGTATTTTTTTTATTAATTACTAAATCGAGTAGGAAAATTTTTAAGAAAAAATTAGACGCCAATACATCAGGTTAATTTTAATCCGTTTTGGAAAAAAAAAATTTGCATAAAACAAACATCCATGGTTTTAGATTTTGGGAGCATGAGATGGAGTTTTCAAGCCTGCTAGCTTTGGTGCTTTTCTTGTCCATGATTGTCCTGTTAAGGACACAGACGACTCCAGCGCTGTGTTGATTCAAATCCATGTTTAGCTTTGTTGATTCAATCTGCGACACATGGAATACAATCCACTTGGGTCTTAAACCAGACAGCTTGGACATAATTATACAGTGGTGTTCTGCCTCTTTCATTTTCTTGCCTAGTTGAATAAGTTCTCTTGTTCCGAGTTCAGGTGTCACAGCTTTATTGGCCACTCCTCATTAGATCCATTTGTGGATTGTTTTCAGTTACTATTTGGCATAATTGACCGGATTCCCTTTGTCGGAGATGCTTCTGTGCTCGTCTCTGATTGGCTGGCTGGATATTGTCCTGACCACTCCACTTTACTCATTCCCTATTGGCTTTCCCTCTATGTTGGTGGTTGCTTACTTCATCTATCAGAAATGTTAGACCAATTCTTCTTTAGTTGTCTTCCTCTTAGTCTTCATTTGCTTGGAGGAGAACGAAGAAGGTTGGCACGTGATGCATATTTCCCTCCAAGCCTTAACTTTATAAGGTGTGTGTGTTCCCTCTTGTTGTTCTTCATGCCCAGCGTGTGGGACATCTCCCACATGAGTGTTTCTACATGGCGAGGAAATGAGCGAGCGGAGGGAGGTGGCGGGATGGGGACTGTTTACCTCCTTTGAGATGCGCGTGCCAAAAAAAAATGACACACATCTCGAAGGAGATGAACGGTCCCCATCCCGCCACCTCCCTCCCCTCGCTCATTTCCTCGCCCACTTCCTCCGCATTTAGAATTTCTGCTCCCACATACTGAGCACAATGTCGTTCCCCACATGTCTGTCACGTGTTGATGTCGTCAATTGTTTGACACGTGGTGACAAAATAGGTACGAACAGTCCTAGTAATCTAATCTGGAATTGGACCTTTTGCAAATCTCAATAAAATAATTACCACATCTCCTATTTCATTCTGAAGTGTTTTTGCAATTATTATTATTATTTTCCTTTTCATTTCAGTATTGTTTTTTTAAGAGTTTTTGCTATTTGTGAAAACGATGATTCATAGAGTATATTAGTTTAACTATAGTTAGATGATCAAAACTAATACAACGTCTAAGATTACAAGACATTTTACCTTGATTTACCACTAGATCGGCAAATTCAGATTCTTTGTTCTATATGAGCTAGAAAAAGATAAGATCACTTGGTGAGGTCTTCTCATCATGTCTTTAAGTCCTAATGGAGAGTAGTACTAAGCCTCACCGACACTACACTTTACCTTGATTTACCATAAAAAGCTTTTTGCTATGACTCTTACATGTTGCTAAGATGAATTGTAACAATTTTGTGCCCATACTAAATGAGGTGATGCTAATATTTGTATCACCAACCAACCCATACTAATCCAATATTTATAACATCTACCAACCCATACTAATGGAATAATTGCAACATCATAAAACTAATACTAAATTTTATATAGTTACATACACTAGCTAATACTAATTTCAAATGAAGTTGAGACTCAATTTTTCTTTGTATCATTTAAAAACTATAGCTAATTTCAAACATTTTTGAAATTAAAAAAAAAACTAAAAATGGATACTACACATCCAAATTTTTATAAACTACTACATTCAAATCTTCATAAACTACTACATTCAAATCTCAGAGGTACGTATAGCAAAACCTATATTTTAAATGAATTTCGAAATAAACAAGTAGTAAGAAAATAATGTGCCAACAGAAGTTATATGAAAGAATATATGTGCTCTTATTGATTCATCAATGTAATCGAATGAAACATGTAAAAGAATGAACAATAATCTCTAAATCCAAAAAAAAAAAAAAAAATGAACTAGCTTGGTACATTTTGTTTATGCCGGCTATATAATAGCAATCTCGTCTGATACTAGCAAGTTAACACCTAATTAATGTTTCAAAAAAACGAAAGTGAAACTGCCAGTAATGAGCAGATAAGGGCGCTGATCCAGTGAGAAAGCAAGCCGGTCCAGTGAGAAAGCATGCTGATCCAATGGGAAAGTAAGTTGATCCAATGAGAAGAGCAACAACAAGAGCAAGAAGAAAAGTAGCAACAGCAAAAACAACAATAGCATAAGCATCCAAAAATTTAGTATCTGGCTTCACCTTCTTCAATCCTGATCAAAAATTTGAATGGATTTAGATATAGGAAATTGTAATATTAATATCAGAAGCGACGAGACGGAAGTGGAGAGATGGGAGAGATGTGTGTGGTGTAGTGTAGTGGCGTGCAGAGATAATGAGAACAAAATGAACCCCAGAAATGTGTATAAATAAATAATTGGGTGAAGAGGGAAGAGATCATGTATTTTGCAGGTCCAGGATCAAGTGCAAATCCTAATTGTTATGTTTCATATATTTGTCAGAAAGAACGCTAAGTCTCATATGTTTCACGTTTAGCTTTGTTGATTCAATCTGCGACACATGGATCACAATCCACTTGGGTCTTAAACCAGACAGCTTGGATTCCTTATGGTACATGTTAGATGGATTAATTTGTCAACCATTCAAAAACTTTATGGCAGCGGCTACACCACACCACCATTGAGGTTTTTTATTTTTTTATTTTTTTCACTTACACCACCAATAAATATGCATAACTTACCAAAGAAATCCAAACTCGAAACGAAAAAAAAATACAAAATAGGGTAACTTTCAACCAATTTAAACCCTTAATTGAGACCGATTCTCAAGCTCATCAAAACATAAAAGTTGTAGCACTATAATTTATCTAATAAACACAACTTGAATCACTTGAAAATATTTTGAAATGAGCAAGTTATGGCCATCTTACTAAAGTCTCACAAATCTGTCTCGCAATGAAAATGGGATAGTGTTCTGACTTTCGGCCAACTTATGTGCTCGATTGAGACCGATTCTCAAGTTAATCAAAACATAAAAGTTGTATTACTCTGAATTATATAATAAACACAACTTAAATCACTTGAAAATGTTTTTAAATTAGCAAGTTATGGTCATTTTACTAAAGTCGCGCAAATCTGTCTCACAATTAAACGGAATAGTATTTCTGATTTTCTGCTAACTTATGTGCTGGATCGTGACCGATTCTCAAGTTGATTGAAACACAAAAATTGTAGTACTTTGATTTTTCTAATAAACACAACTTAAATCACTTGAAAATCTTTTGAAATGAGCAAGTTATGGTTATTTTACTAAAGTCGCACAAATCTGTCCAAAAAATTCTTGTTCGCGGCTTGCAATTTTCAAATACCCGGATTTTCACAATGATTCCACCAAAAAAAGCACTCCAATTATTCGTAATTATAAATTTTTTATTACATTTCATACTTTTATAATCAAAACCATCATCTTTTAAACATTAATTATTATACATATACCTCTAACATAAATTATTTAAAGAACCTTAATTATTTATAGACTATATATAGGACCTTAAAATTATATATAATTATTTTTTTTAATTTAATAATAAATTTTTTTATTATTAAATTGTTATTATAAAAATATTGAATATCCGCGCATGTAGTGCACATCAACACCATAGTACTAATAATAAAAATTTTGCATCAGAGCAACTGCAGAGTGCCACATTACACCCCACTTCAACATAAACGGAGATGAAATTATTATTTTAATGAATTGAACAAATCAATAAATATAAATAATATACTAATTTACAGCAAAAAAATTGAAAAGTAGAAAAATACATCATACAAAAACATTAATACTTGAAGTGTTATTTTTAAGACTACGACATACTTAAATTAATAAAACGGTTACAATATTGGTGTCCTGCTGCAATAGGGTTTCAATATGTAACTAGTATCACAGTCTTGCTTTGGGAAAGAGGTAATCTTTCTATAAAATCCATTGATATGTGCTCTCATGCATGAGTTGGGACGGGGAAGGCTATAAGAAACCGCCATATGCGGATTGGTCTACTTATTACGTTGGCAAGTGATATTCACGTAATTATTACTTAATATATTCATTAATTTATATATGTTACGGGAAGGACCGGCAGCGCACCTCGCCATCACCGCCTCATCTCTTCCTCCACTTCCATGTTTTCTTCTTTGTTTCTTCATCTCAACCCTTGCATCACAAACAGACCACGCACCACCACCATCATCTTTCACGCACCACATCAAGTAACAAATCACATCCCTGCTCCCTCTCCTATGTTCTTTTCCCTCAACACCGTCCAGCAGCAGACCTCCTCCTCACCTCGATTCTTCCTCTCTCTCGTTTTGCAACCTCTCTCTCTTTCCCCTTGTTTCCATCTCTTGACCACCGACACAAACAGCCAAGACCACCAATCACCAGAGTAGTAGCACAACAGAAGAACACACAGCAGCAGAGCCCACGAGGAAGAAATCAATCCATTTACTCCCCGAATCTGTAATCCGCTCTGCTCAGACATAAATGATTTGGAAGGTAAGAGACTACTGTCACGCCCCGATTTTTCTAAGGAAATGAAAATCCCAAAAGCCACGTAGGATTATCCGTTTTCCCCAAAACTCGGGGCGTGAGAATTCAATAACAACATAAACAAATAGCAGCATGAACTAAACATCTGAAACAAATAAAAATCTAACCCGGAGAAGACTGGCATGGCTAGCTCACTAGCAGAACTCTAAGAACGCAGCTCAAAATCTCTAAACCTGAAAGACTATTCGGCTACATTCCAAAATGAATGTACCCAAGAAGCAAAAGCTCACTCGGGTCAGCAATAAAGCTGGTGTGAGAAATCTTCATCCAAAAATTCAATAAATCCACACGTGACAACATTAAAATAAACCAAACAATAAATAACCACACCATCAGGTAGTTCCTCAATGAGGCAATGGTGTTATCATCCTAATAAATAAATATGCATTATTTATTACTAATAAATAAAATTTATGAGTTATCAATCCTCATAAATGCAACAACAATACAATTCATACTCATATTAGACTATTATTGAAATATTAAACAAACACATTTTTCTACCTTTAGGAAGACATGTAGTTCTCATTCAATGGTTGAATGAGCATTTAGTTTCTTCCTTAAAGGTAATCATGCACATACACAAAAAAATAAGAAATCTCGCTACTTTTCCACAATCGCACTCTCCTCCTGTGCCGAAAACACCTCACCCAAGTGTGCCTCCCTTGCCTTCAAAACCACTCGGAGCGTACATGTTCCAAGTGGGGTGCCACCTCGAGGAACATGTCATCACACCCGAAGTTCGATCCATGACAATCATTCTTCCTAAATCTACACGTACAACCGAACACACATGGAACGGTGCACCGATATGCAAGCAAGTCTGCATACCCATTATATCACACGTATACAAGCAAGTCTGTATACAAAAAAAAAAATTTATTTTCACATTTTTTTTTCTAGGAGTTGTGGAAAAGAGCATAAAAAAAAAACTAAAACTCAAAACTCGTTTATGGTGACACTTTATCAACCATAAGTAAATCAACCACAGTATCCACCGTTCTTTTGGGAAACTAGTAATATTTGGCACATTGCCGATTCACACATCTCATCTCTTTGCATCATATGAAAAACAATATGCACACCAATTCACATAACCATACAAATACTCAAACTAAAACAAGTGCTCAGTTATATTCCAGCCAATATCTATTACTAGAAAATTTTCTTCTATACCTAAAACTAAATAAGGGTTTAAATAACTT
Organism: Berberis thunbergii; assembly: GCA_003290165.1. Taxonomy (NCBI): domain Eukaryota; kingdom Viridiplantae; phylum Streptophyta; class Magnoliopsida; order Ranunculales; family Berberidaceae; genus Berberis; species Berberis thunbergii. The sequence goes on from QNQO01001093.1 coordinate 283,828, forward strand.
TCAACCTGCAAAATTGATTAAGTTACTTCTATTAATGCGAAAACTCCAGTAAACATTGTGATGATTATCTCATTCCAATCCTTAGCACACAGACACAAACCCAAAAGCTTATTTATTTATTTAAAACACTTGCACCAAATTAGAATCCATTTTTAAACGCTGCCAATAAAAAAAAATATGCAACAAAGGTCCTAACTTTCAAAATAATCTCATAGCTATTGTCTGCTAATCATATCTCATTGACTTTGTTGTGTTAATTTATGCTGTCATAGATGTAATATTAACTAATACCCAATATTACCAAAATTTTGAAGTTGAATCATGGAAAATAAATGTGCATAAACACAAAGGGAGGTCCTAACTTCCACATGTTTAATACAATAGCACTGGTTCAATCCTATATCCTTGACATCAAATAAACAAATAAACCACATTCAAAGAAACCAAAAGATAACCAAACAAATAAGTGACACTTTGATATTACCCTCAATAGTTAAACAACACCCCAGGCTCACTGTTGTAAAAAAAAAAACTATTAACCTATAGATTTATACTTCATTCATAATAGATTTATACTTCATTCGTATAGGAAACCAAGAAGTCCATATCCATTTGCCTGTAATGCTCAAGTCCAATCTTCTACAATAAAACAACACCCAGCCAAAATATGGCTTCCACAATCATCAAACTCATCAATCCAAATCATCACTAAATATGCGAGATTAGTCTCACATTTTGCAATATCCATTCAACTCTAATTCTCCATAACCAAAAGAAAACAACAACAAAATAAAAGAACTAAAAGCCCACCATATAGAAAGAACTTCAAAGAACAACAGGAAGGATAACATGAAAAATCCCCAAAAAGATAACCTAATTTAGGGTTGATAAAAAAAAAAAAAAATGAGATTTTCAGTGGGAATAATGGAGAAAAATAATGATGATGTTCAACCCTAGTTTATGTAGCCCTGTTATAACAACTCAGTACTCTATAGGAGCAGCCTTACAAATGTTAATCAATAGGGGTGATAGAGAAAACTGTTCAATCTTCCTCTTTCATGGCAGTCCAATAACTATAATATAGAATACTCTGCATTCAATACTGTTTGCATAGAATCATCAATTTTGCATAGAATCATCTTAGGTCAATCTCATTCAATACTCTGCTATGAGGTCAATTTAATGGTATTCATAAAGTAAAAAAAAAAAAAAAAAAAAAAAAAGATAGGGATGATCAAACATTTATGTTGCAATAACAGAAAAAGGAGGAAAGATGAAACTCACGGTAAAGATGAAAGGGATGGAGAATCTCAAATTTCAAATAGCATTTTCAAATGAACCCAGAGAAGAAACAAAGCAGCATTTTCAAATGAACCCAAAAACCCCAATTTTTAATCCATCCAAACCTCCCTAAGATGACAACACCAACCACAACATCAAACCCCTAAACACACTAAATCGCCAGTAAGCCATCAAACACACCAAAATCAACAAACAAAGATATGGGTATTTTAAAAAGAGGAATTCATAAAGAGAATGAAAGAAGACTCACCATCGTCTTCTCGAAATTGCCTTGTTCTCCTTCCTTGCCTTACCTTCTGAATCAATCTTGCACAATCCAATCCAGACTCCTCCGCCACCACATTCCACAACCTGTTCTTCGAAACTGAATGAAAACCACCCTTCCCTCTCACAACCATAAATAACTTATACATATCCACCGATCTCCCATCTCCTAACACACAAGGTACAGGCACCATGAAGTCACTCACAGAGATCCTTTCGAGAAACGCATAGAGAATCTGATAGAAGTAGGATCGAAGCTTCTTTTCTTTGCTTCCATCACCATCACCACCACTACCACCCATGTTTACAGACACTGCATCAAGATCCAAACACAAGAACCCATTTTTCTGAAGGTTTTTAAGAATCTCAAAATGATCTATATCAGTCGACCCATTGGCTAGAATGGACCATCCAGCCATATGAGCATCCAATACAATACAAATACAGGACAAAAGTGTTCAAACCCTAACTCAAAAACTATATCAAAAATCGAAACTTTCTATCTTAAAATCGAACAAAAAGAGATGAAATGAACAAGTGGGTACCGATTACTTTCGTCTCACAACAATGGGTATCGATTGATTTGAAGAGATAGATCAGGTTTTGGCGGGAACCCAATTTTTGCGTCCCCCCCCCCTTGAGCTCTCTTTCTCCACTGACTTCCATCTTCTTCCCATATTCATCCCCTGTATCAACAACGCAGCTTCAGCGAAATTGACCGAAAGAACGCCATCTTCATCACCTCTCACTGTGTTGGGTCGTAAGCAGAAGAATAAACCTTGGAAGCATACAAGAGAGAGGAGGTGTTGCAGTTCGCTTTCCTCACTGTCTCCCTCACGACCCCTCTCGCCTGTTTCGTCTCACCATCAGCCGCTTTGAGAAAAAAAATCGTGAAGGGAAAAAGGGAAAAGGAAGGAGAAAAGAAGGAGAGAAAAAAAAAGAAATAGGATTATTCTCTTTATAAGGTGGGTGGCTATTCGCCCCCACCGAACTTTCGAATGCACCCATCCTCTTTCACAAAATAAAAACCCTACTTATTAGTTTAAAAAAAAGCCCACAACCAAGCCCAAATACAATTGAGTAACAATCCATCAACATTAGGGTTTACAAAAGAAATTTTTATATTTATTTAATTAGGCGGGTATTACAATATATACAACTCAAAAGAATCTCGTCCCGAGATTCGGTAGAGGAAGGTAGGTAGAAAATTAATTCTTAAATAAACAAACTACACATCACATGGACAACAAACAGCTCATACGTATGTCCATAACTTAATGAAGACAATCACAAAAATATAAATATTCTCAGTAAGTACAAAAATTACGGGGTGCTGCAATATATACAACTCAAAAGAATCTAGTCTCAAGATTCGGTAGAGGAAAGAAAGTTAAGCGAATTTCAAAAATGTAACTTGTCAAACGAAAGAAGATTTTTAAAATAAAAATTTTCAATTGAATTTTAGTTGCATAAATTTTTGTCATTGAAAAAGTAGTGGTGTTACAACTTAGTCCCAAACTGATTCTGATGGCTTGCCACGAGACCATCACCTTTCAACCTCAAAAGTATAGGGCTTCAATCACACACCGAAACATTTTCAAATTTTGAATCAAACTTAATACCAAACCGATTAAATCAGCAATCGTATTTATTAAGAGGGAAGTTGATTTATTGTTCTTCAATCAAACAACACTGTCATTTATTGTGAAGATGATTTGTAGATTTGCGATGCGGACGCTTATCTACTTCATACATATGTTATTTGAAAGGTGGGTGCTTCAAATGTTGTTGTAAAATCGAACTGATTGGGATGGATGGAGGACTTGATTCCTATGAAAATTATCTGTGTAATTCAGGTGGCGGTCTATTTACTTAAGAAGCCAAAATACCAATGATCAACTAAAAATTAGTTCACTGAAAAGCTAATTAATGGTGATTCCCGGCCGGCCCAAGAATACCAAAGTTTCAACTACATCAAAGTCAGATTTTTGCAGTAACGATACATCTTTTTTATGTGTGATGTAAACTCGTATCTCTAAGATGATGAACGATATTGTGCCAAGCCTGGCATGGACTTGACTTACCTGGCCTGGCTCTCCAAAAAAATTGGTGTAAACTTAATCACACTCGCCACTAATTCTAGGGAGCGAGGGATGGGCGTAACCACCCACCATCCTCCTCGAGATGAGCATTGGCGTGCATATCAATGGTGATGCACTCATCTCGAGAAAGATGGATGGTTACACCCATCCCTCACTCTTTTCCCTCGCTCCCTCCCTGGCTCCTTAGAAGGGCTGCACATGCACTGTTTATAACACAAGGGTAGTGGATGCTCTTACATCATGTACGTATATTGACTAGTAGCTTAGTTCACGTACTAATTAGCCATTAGGTGGCCTGACCATTGATGAATCTTTAAAGGGACAACTGACAAGAAATGGATGTGGGGAGGAAGAAAAGAGTGTAGACTACGTGCTGCAAAAATCCCTCAACAACTATAAGCCAGATAAGACATAGGAATAGAGGAAAATGACATACTTAAGGAAGCACCTAGCTTGAGGAATATCGTAATTCCAAAGGATTCATTAGTTGGTTCGTGAGAGAGCGCAAATGAATTTTGGCAACATATTCAGACCCTCAATCAATCTCCTTAGAATACTAAACGTTTTCAAACTCTTGCCTAAGAATGGGACAACATGTTAAGGTGGACTCAGTCTTGATTACTAAAGATAATGCATGTAAATCTTGTCCTTCTGTGAATTTGACTTGCTAACGCACAAATGAATTTTAGCAACATATTCCGACCCTCAATCGATCTCCTCCTTAGAATACTAAATGCTTTCAAACTCTTGCGGTTAAAGAATTTTCGGATATGTTGGCTACATCTCATTATGAGACCCACTCTAACCCCTTCATTACCTCCCACAAAAATCTGGTATGGGTGAAAAACCTTTTTCCTCGGATTAATTTCTTTAGTTGGTCAGTTTTGCACGAGAAGATATTGACTAAAGATAGGTTAAGGAAAATGGGAATCCTCACTGGGAGTCTTTGTGTGCTTTGCAATGAACTTGAAGAAACACTGGACCATTTGATGCTTCATTGCAGTTTCTCCAAATCCATTTGGAGCAGTTTTTTGGTGGAATTCGGTTTGAGTTTGATGTTTGAAGGCTCCATTTTAGATTGGCTAAGTTGGTGGTCTCAAGCTAATCCTTCCCGTCGGGGGGAGTGGTTATGGCGTAGGGTCCCTCACGTTCTCATGTGGTGTGTGTGGAAAGAAAGAAATAAAAGGGTTTTTGAAGGACTACACAGATCGGAGCACTCTATCTTTATCGAGATTAGAGAATTGCTGTGGAGGATGGGTTCGGCATGTAATTTATTTAAGGATTTGGGGTTTGACACTTTTATAGTGTCTTGGCATTCCTTGATATAGGAATGTTTCTCGTTGTAATTTATTTCTCTTTCTTTCATTAATAAACAATTTCATGTTTGGCCGTTAAAAAAAAAAAAAAAAAGAATGGGACAACATGTTAGGGTGGACTCGGTCCTAATTATTGAAGATAATGCGTGTAAATCTTGTCCTTCTGTAAGTTTGACTTGCAAAATAAATGTTAGACTGTCGAAGATCATTTTTTTATGGCCAAAGACATTTCGATGCTTAAGACAGTAATTCTGTTTGAAAAATGAAGTAAATTTAAACAAAACTCAGTTAATGTTTCATACCTTTATCGAATGTTCTTTTTACCTTTTATAATGGTCGCGGTTAATTCTCTGCGTGATTTAATCATGTGAGGCACAATGAAAATAGATGTTTCTCGTAACAGTCTTTTCATTTATGGAAATGCATTCGTGGAGGCATAACTCTCTCGACGACCTTTGTTTTTTATTTTTTTGCAACATTCGTCTTCTTTATGAGAAAACTCGTGTCAGACTTGAATTTGGGTTTTAATTCGTTCGGGCCTAGATTTAGGCTTTAATTATATTTTCTTATAATGAGCCTTGTTTGGGCTTCTATGGTTGGTTTTAATCTTCTTTAATCTTACGAGTTGACTCAGTAAATCTTAATGATGGATGATTTCTATCAAGTGTATGACTTCGATATTTTCTATCCAATAGATAGAATGCTAGATCTTCGTGATAGATACCCATTTCTACCAACACTTTATCATTTAACCCTTATTTAATAGATTGGATAGATACCCATTCCTATCGTTTATAAGTCATGGACTCATGGCAAGATAGATAGGATTCTGAAGTGTACAATGATGGAAAAATGAAAAGGAGGACTATTAAGTTGTTTTAAAGAAAAAGAGATGATACGGACCCATTGAATTTGGTCTAGAAAATGGGTATGATTAAAGGCCATTTGAAATGTCTTACACGCAAGCTTTCCTTTCGTACATGGAGAGTGCGGATCACATCACTATTTCTTTTTTTTCAGATCATTTTACTCTTTCACGTCGTTTACTTTCTTTTTCACACCATTATACTTTCTTATACCACCAATATAAACAAAAATCATCCATTTTTTTTTCTTCTCATCATTCAAATCGACAATGGTTTCTCCCTCTCTTCTTCGAAATCTTTTGCATATCTCTTCCAAATCTCTCCTCACACTCAAATCTCTTGCAAATCTTCTCTCTCTCTCTCGAAAACTCTCAAAATTCCCCCAAAGTCGAAACCCTTAAACCCAAACTCAATAAATATGCATAACTTAACATAAAAGATAAACTCAAACTCAAAACGAAAAAAATGCAAAATAGGGTAATTTCGACCAATTCAAACCATCAATTGAGACCGATTATTAACCTCATCAAAATACAAATATTGTAGTACTCTTAGTTATCTAATAAACACAACTTGAATTACTTGAAAATGTTTGAATGAACAAGTTACTGTCATTTTACTAAAGTCGTGCAAATTTGTCTCGCAATGAAAATGGTATAGTATTCCTGAATTTAACCCAACTTATGTGCTCAATTGAGAATGATTCTCAATTTGATCAAAACATAAATATTGTATTAATCTTAGTTATCTAATAAACAAAACTTGAATCACTTAAAAATGTTTTGAAATGAGAAAGTTATAATTATTTTTCTAAAGTTGCGCAAATTTGTCTCGCAATAAAAATGGGAAAGTGTTTCTGACTTTCGGCCAACTTATGTCCTCGATCAATATCGATTATCAAGTTAATTAAAACACAAAAGTTGTAGTACTCTGAGTTATCTAATAAACAAAACTTGAATCACTTAAAAATGTTTTGAAATGAGCAAGTTATGGTCATTTTACTAAAATAGCACAATCTATCCGAAAGCAGAAGCAGCCTGACTCAAAAGAGCAGCTGATCGCCCAGCCCGCATTCTGATTGCCCCAAGCGCTGCTGACTGCCAACGCCACTGGTTGCCCCAATTTCTCGCAGCCATAAGACAAAATCGGGTAGCTATTCATCCCAATGGCGAATGTACGCCGTATGTAATCTGTCGAGCACAATCATGCCTGCAAATTTCCTAGGCAAATCAGTCTCATGGAAAGAAACAGTCATATGATCTTTTTGTGCTCTATCCGCCAATGAATCTGCCACCGCATTGGCTTCTCTATAGATATGTTGACAATCTAACGTCATTATCGCTGCCAATAACTTAATTTCTTTCAAAATATTCTCCAAATGCCAAGGTATTTTAAGTAATTCATAAACCAATGGCAAGCAAGTTCCGAATCCGTTTGGATAACCACCTTTCTGAAACCTCAGGCAAGACAGAGGCGGAGGCCCTCCAAAAGAGCCAAAAGTTTCGCTTTATTGTTGGATCCTGCACCAAAAAAAATTTGTTTTCCCACAACACATAAACCCCTCGAGTCTCTAATAATCACACCGCCGGATGCCTTGTCCTTGCGGGAGGATCCATCCACATTAAACGCAACAAAATCTATGGGGGGATAGTGCCAATAAACAATTCTAACCAACTTCCTTCTAACGGGGAGCACATTCAACCCCAAAGTCCGTAGAGGTGCCTTGTTACTACTAACTTGCTTGGGGATTATAAAAGTATTTGCCAATATCAACTAACGCCTAATGTTCAAAATCGCAAAAGCGGGATTTGGGAGAACATTTTCATAAACACATTTGCATTTTTGTTTCCAAATTTCCCATAGAATGAACATAGGAGAAAGATAGAAAAGCACACCTATTTGTGAATCACGTTTAGCTCTCTTAAACCAAGTTACTAGCACCGTTGAGATTTCTGCTGGTCGCCGTATATGGACGTCAAAGATCCTATCAAAATGACTCCACACCTGCATCGCCAATTCTCTGTCTAGAAAGATGTGCTTCAAAGATTCTTGTTTTGGCGAACTACAACAACGACATCTAGATGTCAGGCTGAAACCACATCTGTATAATTCCCCATCCACTGGCACTCCTCTACGAAGTAATTTCCAAACAAATACTGATATTATGGAAAGAAGAAGGTATTGCCAAAGCATTTGACTAAGTGCATTGATCCTCCCATTTTTTCGTAGCAATTCATAGGCCGACTGAAGGGAAAAAAAACCCATTCATATTTGGAACCCACACACACGTGTCCTTCTCATGGGCCTCACCACGTAATCTATCTGCAAAAAGATCACGCGCCAAGCTTCTGAGATCTGGATGAACCAATTCAAAATTTTCAAAATCACCTCTCTGACTGAAGGCCAAAAACCTTGATTTACCATTACCGTCGATCTTCTGAAAGAAGACACCATGTTCCAGTTTTCCTCAAAGAAACTGATATCCCCCATGCCAATACGCAAAAGCGAGTTACTCAAAAGAAACGGTCTCCCAAGCATGATCTCTTTAAAAAAAGGAGAAGACCCACCTTTGACAGGTTGACTATTCAACGCCATGCCTTGTAGCCAGTATTTGCTTATCATAAAAGAAGCCCATAAAGAGTCTGAAGTCAGTAGTCTCCAAAGAGCCTGGATTCGAAAGGCCTCCATCACGACCGTCAAGTCGCTAACTCCCAAACCTTCTTCCGCCTGAGGAAAGCAAATTTTATCCCATGACACCCATTTTTTCTTTAGACGGCATTCACAATCCCCCCAAAAGAAGTCCGCCATCAAACTGTTAATTTGAGCTAAAATTGTACGTGGTACACACATGGCACTAAGAATATAAATAGGAATCGAACTAAGAACATGCTTAATCAAAATTAATCTGCCTCCTGGAGATAACAATTTTGCCTTCCATCCCTGAATACGAGCCTGAATCTTAGTAATTAAATCTTCAAAGTACGAAATTTTAACTCTCCCTTGGAACACTGGCCCACCCAAATATTTCAACGGGGCAACATGAAATTGGAAATTTGTATAACTCTTTAATGCGACAATGCGCTCTGCTGCTGCCTTGTCATCCAAAGTAAAAGAACTTTTTCCTTCATTAATTTTCCGCCGCTACTCATTTACTTTATGCTCAATTAAGCTAATATGTAGTTTCTATATGTTTTTTTTTGAAAAGCGAGCTGGGTTTTTATATGATCCCATAACCTATCAACAAGGTGCGACATGCTGCCGGCGGTCTCGAACCTAGGACGTGGGGGACCTAGGATGTAGTTTCTATATGTTTCCATTATAGTCTATGCCTTCGTTTTTTTCTTTACTCTTTCATGGCAATATCAATTCCTCATAACATGAATGTCTTGCATTTGACCCCAGGAAAGGGGATATTTGATTGGGAGTTGGGGTCATATGTTTTACATCTCTATTACAATTCACATCGATTTTTTGTCCTACGTGGCATTTTTATGTCTTTTGGCAGAACTTAAGTTAAACAACCTTCCCCCAATGCTTATCTCACTCTTTCCTTTTCCCTCTCTTCCTCTACCCAAACCCCTCCCACCAAGCAGAGAAGAAGAAGGACGAAAGAAGAAGAAGTATGAGAAGGTAAGATCCTTCTTCTTCTTTACATCTCCTCTTCTTCTTCTTCTTCTTCTTCTTCTTCTTCAGATCTGAAGTCCACCAGTTTGATTTTTTTTTTCAGATCTCTTTGCTCTTAAGATCTGAAGTTTTTTTTTTTCTTCAGGAAATGAAGAAGCTCTTGAAGGACATGAAGAAGCCCAAACCAAACATGTCGTCGTTTCTTATCAGAGGTGTGTTTCTCTTCTTCTTCCATTCTCTTCTTCGCTATTAGGGTTTCGAATTTTCGATCTCCTCTTCAATACCCATTCTTCAATTCTTTGATTTTGTCAATATATGATCAACAATACAGGTTCATTGCTATTATGTTTCATTCTGTAATTTCTTCACATATTTGGTGTGCAAGTAGGGTTTATTGTGTCTGTTGTCTTAACTTTTTCATTCTCTGTCGATTTGCATTGTAGATCTGCTTGGGGTTCTATTTTTTTTATTTCATTCAAAGATTGTTAACTTTGTGGTGCAATTTACGTTGAAAAGACGTGATGGTTGAGTTTCTAGGCGTTTTTCCTTGGTTTAGAAGAGGTGAAATGGGTTAACTCCTTGGTTTTTTGGATGATAGAGCTGAAATGGGTTTTTGATTTAGAAGGTTTTTGAATTGGTTAATGGTTTTTTGCAGGTACTTGGATGGGTGGGAGGGGTAGGTAGCAAAGCTGAGGTTTCGTTGTTCTTGGAGATGAAAGGGGTATCTCAATGGCTGATAATTGGGATTCAATTGGGGTGGTGATTGGAGTACTATTGGGATTTCAGATAGGTAGTAGCAGTTCAGATCTCTTCTCCTCACTCTCTCCTTTAATTCTTCAATTCGGTGGAGGAGGAGGAGAGGTGAAACCGAAGAGGAAACGTAAGATCCTTCTTCTTTTTCTTCAAATCTGAGTACTTGCTTCTTCTTCGTTTTTTCCAGATCTCTTCACTCTTAAGATCATTCTTCTTCTTAATTTTTTTTTCAGATCTCTTCTCCTCACTTTCTCCTTTCCTTCTTCTATTCGGTGGAGGAGGAGGAGGAGATGAGAAGCCGAAGAGGAAAATGAAGACGCCTTCTCAAATAGAGCTGGTGAGTGATTGATTGGTTGAAGATTGCAATGACCCTCACACTCTTCTCCTCACTCTCTTAAGATTGCTTTAATGAAATAGAGCTATTTCATTTGTATCTAGAGCTTTGAAGTTGGAGTGAGTTTTTTTTTGTTTTTGTGGTTATTGTTTGGTTTGATGAGTTAGTGACTACGATGTTTCAGGTTCCATTCACACCGAACTTGGTGTGGGTTCAATCACAGGGTCATTGCAAGCTCAAATTGTTCGTGCATTTCGTTTGGGGAAAGATGAGCAAGAGATTCACTCCATCTGTCTCTCTATCGAGTTTTCGATCTCCGATTTCTGCAAATTGAAACTGCGAATATTGATCTCTTTGAAGAAGTCGACAAGTTTGAAGAATTCCAAATCAACTAAGGTATGTTTACATTTCTTTCTTTGATTTCCTGTTATTTTTAGATGTACTATTAGTGTTTAGGATTGGTTTGCTCGATTTCATCAACTTGATTTTTGCAAAAATAACTTAGGATTTCATTATATTTCCCTGAATCTCCTGTAAATCCTAATTCTTGACAATTGACTAATTAACTGATGAACATAAACTGATCTGTATAGAGAACTACACATTTATGCACTTTGCACATTTTAGAAAAATGGGTTTTTGCCAAACAGTTTTGCTATCCGATCTCTTCTCAAACTCTGTTTTGGGCTTAATGCCTCTTATGTTATGTGATCTTTTATTGCTTGATATTCATGATTCTATACTGCATGAATATTTTCCTCATCCCAAAATAATTGTATCAAGCATTTTGATCATCCTTCTCTTTTGGGTTGCCTTTTTGGTGTAGTTCTAACTGACATTAAATGATTAAATTAGGCATGTTTTCGGGGGTTTTGTTGATTTGCAAGATATGTTTGTGTGCATTAAGCTGATGAATTAGATGATGTGTTTGAGTTTCCTTGCACATCAAGCTATTTCATTTGTATCTAGAGCTTTCAAGTTGGAGTGAGTTTTTTTTGTTTTTGTGGTTGTTGTTTGGTTTGATGAGTTAGTGCCTACGATGTTTCAGGTTCCATTCACGCTGAACTTGGTGCGGGTTCAATCATAGGGTCATTGCAAGCTCAAATTGTTAGTGCACTTCGTTTGGGGAAATAGCTAGAGATTCCAACCTACTTTCAAATCTCAGCCATGGAAACATTCCTTTAAAAGCCCAGGACTTTGTTTATATACTCGACTACTGTGCAAGATCTCCAGATCCTTTCGTGACACTTGGATAAAATTGAAAACCATAGTCTTCATTATTTTTATTGATATGCTTCACTAGCATGTCTGGGGTTATGGTTTAAGCTACATATACTTACTCAACTCTGTTGGAATATTCTTATCACTAGATAGTTTCAAATTAAAGTGGTGTCTGGGCATTAGTCCATTATCTTCACAGTTTAAATTGTATTTTTTATAAATTTCTCCAATTGTTTGATGGTTGTACATTTTCATGTGTTGGAAGATTTTGTTTTGATTTTGTGTGTTTTTAGGTTTTTGATTTGATTGTTTGTTTAGGGTTTTGACTTGTGTGTTTTAAATTGGAAACAGTGGAGACTTATCCGCCGAAATTGTTGAGGGTGGAGTTGTCAGTGAAATACGGAAGCAAGAGCTATAGAGTTTGTTGATGCACAGTTAGGGGAGCGTGTTAGAGAAGATGGGTCGATACTTGGGATGGAGTTTGATCCATTGCCACCTGCTGCTTTTGGTGCACCAATAGGTATGACACGGCAATTTTCATATTTGAGTTGTTTTGTTTATTGATATCATGCAATGCAGCTTTAATATCTATAGCGTACTGGGTATCGTAGAGATTAATTTGGTGTTTTTTTTAATGGGTTCAAAGAGATTCAATTGTCGTAATATTCATGCAGTGTCTCTCAATATCCAATTGTCGTAAAAACCCAATTACAATTATTCGATAATTCCGTGAAAGTACAATGTACTCAGTAGTAGTGCCAACGGCACGGGTATTACACTAGTATTATACATAGTGATAATTGAAGGTGATAAAATGCCATGATCATTTTTGGTATTGGAATTCAATTATTTTCACCAGAGAGGACTCATGGACTCCAAAGGTTGGAGACAAGGGAGGGGAGTTGGAGAATCAATAGATAAAGGAGTTGAAAACACCCATAGAAGTGCAACAAGCCATCTCTCAGTACTTGGTATTTATCGACGGCCAAGGATGAGAGAGGTTAGAGTAAGGTTCTAGTTCATTGTTTGCGATCCCTCGTGGCACATAGAATGCGAGGCTTCATTACATCCAACTGGCATGTTCTTTAGAACATATTGATGAGACAATTGGGCTAGGATTTGCATTGACATTATTTGATCAACTTCAAATTGAACATTAACCTCTACAACTTGACAATTGGGCTAGGATTTGCATTTACTTTATAGAAATTGGATCTACCTCATTCTAAGTAATTGTTTGCGAAGGAAACTCTGATTGAATTATGTTTTAGTGATTAATTTGTGAAAACTTATATTTTTATTAGATCAATTTGAATAATTGCATTCTTATGCTAATTGACTTATAAAAGAGCCTAAATTCCTTGCATTGAATGGGCTTTGATCCTCTTTTTGTTATCGAAAGTTTATATATGAAAGGCTGTGTTTCCCCAAAAGTATGGGCGGAGGTTGTGGTGAATCGATTTATGAATGACAAAATGTCATTGTGGAGGAATTCTGAAATATCAAAATTAAATGATATTGATAAACTTTGACTCTTGAAAATTTAATCACCTGGAATTGTATCACTTAGAACTACCACACCTCTTTTTGTTTATTATTTCCCCTCTTTTACTAGAGAAACTAAATAGCTACGGGTTGTCTAGCGGAGGTGGGGCGCCTATTTCTTATAAAGAAACTAAAATAACCTTCGGGTTAGTCTTGCGAAAATGAGGTGAATTTTTATGCCTAAGATAGGCTTTGATATTTATCCGTAAAAATGTGACGTGACTTTATGTACATTGATAGCCCAAGAGTGGCTTTTGTTACTCATATAGTTAGGAGTATCTGGTGATGCATGTCTGCATGTAATGTGTCCCCACTTGGGCATGGATGACGGAGTAGTCCTCCTTTATATGAGAGAGATATACAGGCATGTATGTCCGGCACGGAGGTGGTGCGAATGTGGTATCGTCTAAGTAATCAATCCATTAAAAATGAATCAAATGCAAATAAAAATGAATAATATGCGCAAGTCAAACATTGTATGAAGACAATTGTTTAAGTAATAAACTACGTTTATATTGTTTCTAACCCTTTTCATGCAAGATGGCAAGTCCACTAATATTTCTGTAGGTCAGACTTGCCATAGTTAACTTCTACTGTGTAAGTACAAGTAAATGCATATTTACTTACTGGGATGATGACATGATTGACTCGTTGATGAACTAAATTCTTTGAACTGTGTTTTACTTGCATGACACCTTTGCTTCATGGAGGAACTATCTGTTAGTGTGGTTTTTTATTATTTGTGTGTTAGTTTGATGTTATCACATGCGAATTTATTGATTTTGGGATGAAAATTGCTGACACCAGCTTTATTGCTGACCCAAGTGAGCTTTTGCTTCTTGGGTACATTCCTTTGGGAATGTAGCCGATTAGCCTTTCAGGTTTAGAGGCTTTTGAGCTAAATCATATTTAAGTTGTTGTTGCTGTTAAATGTTTCTATTGTTATTGAATTTCACGTTCTGAGTTTTGGGGAAACGGATAATCCTACATGGATTTGGGATTTTCATTTTCTCGAAAATCGGGGTTTGACAATTTAGTTTGTAAATGTAAGAATTTTGGGATGCTAGTTATATAATGCAGTTATGAATTTTGTGAGTATTTGTAATTTCATTTTATTGCTTATAATATTTGCATGCATAATATATAAAACACAACAAAAACACTCTCATTTGCAACTTCGTTACGTTAAATATTTTATTTTTCTTCAAATTAAAAAAAAATAAAATTCTGCCTTTAATTCCTGCTCAAAACTTCAATTGCCATAATGAATAAAAAAGGGAGAGGGAGTCTTCCTGTCTAAGACCTCTCGGGGATTTGAAAATAACCCTTGTAAGTGCCCTGAACCATAACCGAGTAGTAACAGTTTGGACTCAAACGCAGCGGTTACCGTGCCCTATACAACTCAAGTCGCAGCGGCCAATGCGAGCCTAAGAAAACACATCACATTAACTGTTGCAGTTTAAGCAAAAAAGATATTGATTTCTATCTAAACGCAGCGGCAGCTGCGAGTATGTTTATTTCATTCGCCGCGGCCAATGCGTCTGGACAGAAACCAAACCCTATCCAATTTTATTTTTTTTAACATTTTTTCAATTCCTATGTGCATGCTACAATATAGACATATTTGATTTATTGCTAAACCCCACTTTTGACTTTCATAAGTTGGGGTGTTCAAAAGTGGGGTTTAGCAATAAATCAAATATGTAAATACTGTATCAAACCCATAGAAATTGAAAAAAAAATCCAAAAAAAGTTAAAATAGTAAAAACAAAAAAAACAATGGTCAGAGTTTTTTTTTGTCCAAACGCGGCAATTGGTGCGAGAATTTGCAATATGTTTGCGACAACCACTGCATTTGGACAGAAAACAAACAATTTTTTGCCCAAAATGCAGTGGTACGTATGGGTTGAGTTCACTTACTTGCAGCTACCACTGCGTTTGGACAGAAAACAGAGTTTGTCCTTTTTTATTTGCATATTTTTTTCAATTCCTATGGGTTTGCTACAGTATTAACATATTTGATTTATTAATCAAAAAAATGAAAAGAGTTTGGTTTATGTCCAAACGCGGTGGTTGGTGCGAGGGTTTGCAATATGTTCGCAACAACCGATGTGTTTGGACAGAAAACAGACTCTGTTTTTGCCTAAAATGCAGCGGTACGTGCGGGATGGGTTCACTTCCTTGCAGCTACCATTGCGTTTGGACACAGAAAACAGACTTTGTCCATTTTTTTAGTTTTTTTTTTTTTTTGTATTTGTATATTTTTTCAATTTCTTTGGGTTTGATACAAATAGAATTGATTGAGAAGACAAATAGAATTGGCTGGGAATAAAATTCATAAGCAATTCATTTAAATTGAGCATTATGAAAGGGGAGTTGTTTTTTATCGTTCATCACCAATTGAAAAGAAAGAAGAGAAGATGAAGAGAGTAAGGGAAATGTTCAAAGAATAAAACTCCAACGACGAATAATGGAATGAAATAGGGGATCCCGAAGAAGAAGACTCCTTCTTGGCTGAGGACTCCACTCATCATCGTCTTCTGATTAATGTAATGTCAAAGAAGATGATGGTGATGCTGGGGCATTTGTGGACTACAACTCGTCCAACGAAGAGGGCCATGAACCCCTATGAAGGACTTTGCTGAGCGCCAAGATTAATGTAATTTTAATGGATTTTACTGTTTATTTTTATTTTATTTTTTACAAATTCCAATTTCTTGCCTTGTAATATACTAGTGTAATACCCATGCCGTTGGCACTACTACAGAGTACATTGTACTTTTACGGAATTATCGAATATTTGCAATTGGGTTTTTACGACAATTGGAGATTGAGAGACGCTGTGCGCGAATATTAAGACTATTGAATCTCTTTGAACCCATTAAAAAAACACCAAATTAATCTCTATGATACCCAGTATGCTACAGATATTAAAGCTGCATTGCATGATATGAATAAGCAAAACAACTCAAATATGAAAATTGTCGTGTCATACCTATTGGTGCACCAAAAGCAGCAAGTAGCAAGGGATCAAACTCCATCCCAAGTATCGACCCATCTTCTCTAACACGCTCCCCTAACTGTGCATCAACAAACTCTATAGCTCTTGCTTCCGTATTTCACCGACAACTCCGCCCTCAACGATTCCGGCGGATAAGTCTCCACTGTTTCCAATTTAAAACACAAAAGTCAAAACCCTAAACAAACAATCAAATCAAAAACCTAAAAACACACAAAATCAAAATAAAATCTTCCAACACATGAAAATGTACAGCCATCAAACAATTGGAGAAATTTATAAAAAATACAATTTAAACTGTGAAGATAATGGACTAATGCCCAGACACCACTTTAATTTGAAACTATCTAATGATAAGAATATTCCAACAGAGTTGAGTAAATATATGTAGCTCAAACCATAACCCCAGACATGATAGTGAAGCATATCAATAAAAATAATGAAGACTATTGTTTTCAATTTTATCCAAGTGTCACAAAAGGATCTGGAGATCTTGCACAGTAGTCGAGTATATAAACAAAGTCCTGAGCTCTTAAAGGAATGTTTCCATGGCTGAGATTTGAAAGTAAGTTGGAAGCTCTACCTATTTCCCCAAACGAAGTTCACTAACAATTTGAGCTTGCAATGACCTTGTGATTGAACCCGCACCAAGTTCGGTGTGAATGGAACCTGAAACATCGTAGTCATTAACTCATCAAACCAAACAACAACCACAAAAACAAAAAAAAACTCACTCCAACTTCAAAGCTCTAGATACAAATGAAATAGCTTGATGTGCAAGGAAACTCAAACACATCATCTAATTCACCAGCTTGATGCATACAAACATATCTTGCAAATCAACAAAAAAACCTCCAAAACATGCCTAATTTAATCATTTAATGTCAGTTAGAATTACACCAAAAAGGCAACCCAAAAGAGAAGGATGATCAAAATGCTTGATACAATTATTTTGGGATGAGGAAAATATTCATGCAGTATAGAATCATGAATATCAAGCAATAAAAGATCACATAACATAAGAGGCATTAAGCCCAAAACAGAGCTTGAGAAGAGATCGGATAGCGAAACTGTCTGGCAAAAACCCATCTTTTCTAAAATGTACAAAGTGCATAAATGTGTAGTTCTCTATACAGATCAATTTATGTTCATCAGTTAATTAGTCAATTGTCAAGAATTAGGATTTACAGGAGGTTCAGAGACATATAATGAAATCCTAAGTTATTTTTGCAAAAATCAAGTTGATGAAATTGAGCAAACCAATCCTAAACACTAATAGTACATCTAAAAATAACAGGAAATCAAATAAAGAAATGTAAACATACCTTAGTCGATTTGGAATTCTTCAAACTTGTCGACTTCTTCAAAGAGATCAATATTCGCAGTTTCAATTTGCAGAAATCGGAGATCGAAAACTCGATAGAGAGACAGATGGAGTCAATCTCTTGCTCATCTTTCCCCAAACGAAGTGCACTAACAATTTGAGCTTGCAATGACCCTGTGATTGAACCCGCACCAAGTTCGGCGTGAATGGAACCTGAAACATCGTAGTCACTAACTCATCAAACCAAACAACAACCACAAAAACAAAAAAAAAACTCACTCCAACTTCAAAGCTCTAGATACAAATGAAATAGCTCTATTTCATTAAAGCAATCTTAAGAGAGTGAGGAGAAGAGTGTGAGGGTCATTGCAATCTTCAACCAATCAATTAATCACTCACCAGCTCTATTTGCGAAGGCGTCTTCATTTTCCTCTTCGGCTTCACCTCTCCTCCTCCTCCTCCACCGAATAGAAGAATGAAAGGAGCAAGTGAGGAGAAGAGATCTGAAAAAAAATTAAGAAGAAGAATGATCTTAAAAGCGAAGAGATCTGGAAAAAAAAAAAAACAAGTACTCAGATCTGAAGAAAAAGAATAAGGATCTTACGTTTCCTCTTCGGCTTCACCTCTCCTCCTCCTCCACCGAATTGAAGAATGAAAGGAGAGAGTGAGGAGAAGAGATCCGAACTGCTACTACCTATATGAAATCCCAATAGTACTCCAATCACCACCCCAATTGAAATCCCAATTATCAGCCATTGAGACACCCCTTTCATCTCCAAGAACAATGAAACCTCAGCTTTGCTACCTACCCCTCCCACCCATCCAAGTACCTGCAAAAAACCATCAACCAATTCAAAAACCTTCTAAATCAAAAACCCATTTCAGCTCTATCATCCAAAAAACCAAGGAGTTAACCCATTTCACCTCTTCTAAACCAAAGAAAAATGCCTAGAAACTCAACCCATCACATCTTTTCAACGTAAATTGCACCACAGAGTTAACAATCTTCGAATGAAATTAAAAAAAAAAAAAAAAACAGAACTCCAAGCAAATCTACAATGAAAATCGACAGAGAATGAAAAACTAAGACAACAGACACAATAAACCCTACTTGCACACCAAATATGTGAAGAAATTACAGAATGAAACATAATAGCAATGAACCTGTATTGTTGATCATATATTGACCAAATCGAAGAATTGAAGAATGGGTATTGAAGAGGAGATCGAAAATTCGAAACCCTAATAGCGAAGAAGAGAATGGAAGAAGAAGAAGAGAAACACACCTCTGATGAGAAACGGCGACATGTTTGGTTTGGGCTTCTTCAAGAGCTTCTTCATTTCCTGGAAAAAAAAAAAAAAAAAAAAAAGAACTTCAGATCTTAAGAGCGAAGAGATCTGAAAAAGAAAAAATCAAACTGGTGGACTTCAGATCTGAAGAAGAAGAAGATGAGATGTAAAGAAAAAGAAGGATCTTACCTTCTCATACTTCTTCTTCTTTCGTCTTTCTTCTTCTCTGCTTGGTGGGAGGGGTTTGGGTAGAGGAAGAGAGGGGAAAGGAGAGAGTGAGGAAAGCATCGGGGGAAGGTTGTTTAACTTAAGTTCTGCCAAAAGACATAAAAATGCCACGTAGGACAAAAAACCAATGTGAATTGTAATAGAGTTTTTTTTTTTTTGCCTTGTAATAATTTTTGTATTTTTTTCTCAAATTTCAATTTCTGTTTGTCAACAAAATAAGAGAAAAGAAGAAAATAAGAGTGGAAGAGGTGGAGAAAAAATAAATCATTTGCTAAGTTAAGGGGAGGGGTCGACGGTGGCCAAATGCAGAAATTCTGAGGGGGAGGGGAGAAGAGAGGGAGAGAGGAAGAGAAGAGAGGGAAAGAGGATAAGAAAATCAAAGAAAAAAACTGAGAAGATAAGAAAAAGAAGAAGTAGAAGAGGAGACTGACAGGGTGGTGGTGATGGGGGTGCTTCATAGATAAGAGAGGAGGGATAAAGGATAAAAGAGGGAGAGAGGAGGTTTTTTTATAGGTGGTATCCTTCAGTATTGGTGGTGTCATTCAAAAATTAGGGTGTTAGTGATGTCCATCAGAAGAAATGGTAGTGTTATTTAGCAGCTACTAAATAATATGATGGATTCTAATTGAAAATCGTGAATTCAACTTTACATTTTTTATTTTTATTTTTTATGTTGTTAGACATTTTAACCTATTTATTTTTTCATTTGGGAGTTACACGTGACTCTTTCACGCTAAAAGTTCAATCCCAATAATGACCATATCTTCCATCAAAGAGTTTGGAAAAAATGCAAATCATATGAGCTTCAGGCCATAGGTTAGAGATCTTCAAAGCTCCCAAAAAAAAAGACACTTGAGCTTTTCTTATAAGAGATGTTCTAATTTCTTGCTTTAGCACTGGTGCTTCCAAGAGAAGTAGAAAGTGTTAGTATATTTGGTTGTCAAATGCTTCCTTAGAATAAACATTAAGATAAAGGACAAAAATATCAGAAGAAATAGAAAGGGTGCTTTTGGTTACATTGAATTGATCAATTTTCTCAAAAAAGAAATTAATATTCCAAGGTTGGTTGGTAAAGAAATTTTTTCTTCTCATCAAAATGATTTTCTAAATGTTTCATTATAAAATTGGACCCATTTCCTTATAGCTAGAGGACCACATCACCTTGATCCATCTATTGAAGGTGTTGTAATGAGATTTTGTGTCATCACATTTCAAAACTGTGTTATCCCTTTGGCTATGGCTATGTTTGGTTACTCGGTGGCATGAGAATGAGAATGAGAATGGAAATGTTTGATATATCTATGAATCACAATGACAATAATGTATAATATTGTTTGGTATGTGAATCTATGGTAGGTATGAAATGAAAATGATTTAATTTTGAGTTGTTCTACCTATTGAGGGAGTGGGCGAGGAAAACAGTGAGGGAGGGAGCCGTCCATCCCCTCGGGATGTGTGCCATCATTTTTTTATGCGCGCATCCCGAGGGGTAGACAGCTCTCTCCCTCCCTCGCTGTTTTCTTCGCCCACTTCCTCGACATTTAGAACTTTCGTTTAATTTTTTACTGATATGCCCTTAGTTATTAACATGTTTTATGTCATTCGGGATCTACCGTAGGAAAGGAGGGCAAATAAGACATTGCAAGTTGTGTGGACCATTACAATCAGAATTGTAATGGCCATTCATATGGTCTTGTGAAGGAATGTCTTTTAAAATGACATTATTTTTATACCCAACCAAACAAATGAATGACTTAAATAATTGTAATGGTCATTACTCATTACCATTACAATGGTCAAAGGTGTACCAAACATGCCATTAGAATTTGTATTTTGTAAGGCATCCTTGAATCTTGATCACCTAATACAAAATTCATGTTTGATTAGTATCAGTTGAAAGGTTTGAATGACGAAGAAAAGTTTTCAAAGAGATAAATAAATAAATAAATAAATGATTTTATCTTATTGGAAAACTGAACATAGATAGATTAATTTGACAACTCTGTGCGCATTAACTGAAAAAATAAAAAAAATAAAAAAGAAGCCAAATTTTGTAGATGACGTATAGAATGGAAGTAATGTCTATCGAGACAAGATCAACAATCCCTTTTCATACTAGTAAGAACTGTGCGTCAGAGCAACTGCGGATCAATATTCTCAAACACCAATGCTCAGCCTCAACGTCTAAAACTCAGAGACACTCTTAGGGTGTGTTTGGTTGCATGGAATCCTAAGGTGAGAATTGGAATCTCATTCCATGGCATCTCATGCCATGGACTTGACCAACTTTGATGTTTGGTTGTCCATACCGCAAAAACAACTTTGATGGCATCATATGCCGCAAAGGATATGTTTGTTTTTATAAGTCAAGGGGATGGTAGCGTTGCATCACTATACTTATAAAAACATACCGCAATTCGTCTACACACTCTTTCCTGATGCTGGTTCATTGTAGACTCTGTGCTCAAACTCTCAAAAGGGTATTCATGATACATATCCTAAAAAGTTATCCATATCAAACTTTACACTTAACATACAAATAGTCTATCATTGACATTGTTTCCCTGATCTTGTAAGTGGTTTCTCCTGCATATGATTGAATAGGGATGTTATCATCAACTGTGTATGCATATTGTAGACAATATCAAGCGCACACCTTATATGTGACAACTGTGATTGTAACAACTTTCCATTTAGAATCGATATCCAAAGTACATAATACTTGGACATGTTTCGATTGGTGACCCAAAGTTCTCTGATAAAACAACATTAGTGTATCCATATGTCTATCTTCGTATTGGACTGATTAAAATTTTGGTATTTGAAAGTTCGGATAAAGTTCTCAAGGCATGTTTCTTTGACATTGAATTCCATTATTTCACAATCTGATTTCTTGTTTTCGTTAAGGTAAGGTTTGTGAATGGAGAATAGTAACTTTAATTTGATTGGAATCATATATATTTTTTACTCGAGGAGATAAAAGTGTCATTGATTGAAGTTCTTTTAAAAAGCTTTGCGTGGTGAAATGTGGACAAATATCTACAAATTATGAATATTAGTTGAGTAATTCTAGGGAGCCCGCCTTGGTAGCTTGGGAGGCTGTCCGGACCCTCCCAGGCACGTGAACCCACAAGCTCTCTCAAGCGATTAACCTCCTTAACCTCTCCTCTCCTGCGCCTCCTCCTCTCATGTGCCTCCTCCTCTCCTGCGCCTCCTCATGCCAGATCTACTCGCTCGCTCCTCCTCACGCCAGATCTGCTCCTCGTCACGCTCCTCTGCTCCGCTGCTCGGCACCTCCTCACGCCTCCTGCAGGACCTCCAAAACTGACTTCCATGATCAAATGCAATGATGTTACACGGGACAAGATCAGGGAGCTACTTGCAGAGGCAATGATCAAATGCAATGATGTTCCTAATGAATGATGTTCCTAATGAAGCCAATGATGTTCCTAATGATGTTCCCAATGATGTTCCTAATGAAGCCAATGATGTTCCTAATGATGTTCCATGATCAAATGCAATGATGTTCCTAATGAAGCCAATGAAGATCTTATTAATGAAGTAAATTCTTCTGACCCTATTCTGGTGGCTGTATCTGTGGAGTCAGTATTATTTGACAAATTGGGGCGCTCTACTGGGAGTCAGAAACTTAATTTGATGAGAGGAAACGAGATAATGACAAAATCAAAGAGAAAGCTTTATTTGAGTGCGAGCGTGGGGCTGCTCCTAAAGCCACAACTGATCAGTTCAAGTGCGGGAGATGTGGGCAGCGGAAGTGTACGTACTATCAATTGCAAACTCGGAGTGCTGATGAACCAATGACGACATTTGTAAAATGTGTAAACTGCAACAACCACTGGAAGTTCTGTTAGTGTCACTGATGATTGTGAATTTGAGGTCTGAGCTATGTAACGTATGAACTTGAGAAGATTAGCTCTGAATCAGTGCCGTACTAGAGATGATTCATACATTTATGGCTGTAGCTATTGATTTCTACCCAGAAATTTGTTTTTCTTCTTTCAATAGGGTTCATCAAAGTCTATTTGTATTAGAGTTTTAGAGTACATTGCTGCAATGTTTTGTTTGAATTTAGAAATTCAATTCAAATCTTCAAGACGGTAGCATTTTAATCAACTTATTCTGATGGAAGACGTATCTTCTTTCACTTCAGCTGGGCATTATAACTATTGGGGTTGGGATCACATTTGGCATGAAAGGTTACAAGCATTGCTCGTCACCTTTGCTGGTTTGCTGTCTCTTATGTGTTTCTTTTGTTCTGTTCAGGCATACATGCTTCACAATGCTCAGGAGAATTTATCAAAGTCCTGCTGGTGGGCTATATGTTAATTAAGCCAACTTCAAAAAGTGGCTCCAACCCCATGTCGATAACTATTTTTCAAGTAAGATCATCTCTTTAAGCACCTTGTAGTTGAAAATTAGTAAAAAGGGAAGAACATAATTAATAAACATTACAACTGCAGATGAGTTCAGACAACCATCAAGGATACACACTGAAGAAGAGCATGATTGTTTCAAATTCAAACGATGACTGGAATGTTGATGCTTATTCACATATACATTGTGTACAATTTAATGACTGGAATATTGATGCTTGCAATTTAGTTGCAACTGATCCTAAGTCCCAGAATTACTGATCCTAAGTCCCCAAACTACCGAGTTCTCCATTCTTCACCTTATTTAGCAAATGCAACGCAGAGGAGCAGAGCAGAAGAGCGGAGCATAGGAGCGTGACGAGGAGCAAATCTGGCGTGAGGAGGAGCGAGCGGAGTGGAGCAAGCGGAGCAAAGCGAGCAGATCTGGCGTGAGGAGGAGCGAGCGGAGCAGAGGAGCAGAGCAGAAGAGCGGAGCATAGGAGCGTGACGAGGAGCAAATCTGGCGTGAGGAGGAGCGAGCGGAGTGGAGCAAGCGAGCAGATCTGGCGTGAGGAGGAGCGAGCGGAGCAGAGGAGCAAGGAGGGTGTTTGCCAGAGGAGGAGGCGCAGGAGAGGAGAGGTTAATCGCTTGACGGAGCTTGTGGGTTCACGTGCCAAACAGCCTCCCAGGCACGTGCCTGGGAGGGTCCCAGGCTACCAAGGCGAGCTCCCTAGAATTGTTCATATTAGTTAGATCGTCTTCCAAACGAGGATGCAAACGATGAGATAGAAAGCATGTGTCGTTCATTGTTTGTTTGGGTCCCCCTTTTACAACTTATTGCTTATGGTACTACACCAAACAAAAGGACAAGTAGACATGGTAAGTAGTTTAACATACATACGAGGATTCGGGGCTTCCAATATGTTAGATGATTTTTTTAGGTTGGTGATTGAAATCGGCTTACAGTCTAAAATCAAATCTATATTACAATTCATAGTGATATTTACTATTCATTGTTGATTGGAACAAGCTAAGGATTTGAGCCAAAAGATAGCAAGAATTGAAAGTTGAGATTCATTTTCTATGATGACATATTTGTAAAATATAAAACACAGTGAAAAAAATTGTGAAAAATATAAGTGCTAAAATATATATATATATATATATATATATATATATATATATATATATTTTATTATTATTAAAATGCTTCAAATGAATCTCACGTCGTTAGTATTTTTAATATCATACCAGGAAAAAGATAGACGTACATCTTAATGCACATTATAAATAAATAAATAAAAACTATAAAATCCATGTTTTGGAGAATACAGTTTGGAAGAGAACTCACTTTCGACATTTGAATTTTTTTCCTCGACTAATTTAAATTTCAGTGAGTCTAACCTTCAAGTTTATAGTATATATTTTTACCTTATAATAGGCTTGCACTTCAAAATAATCGATTGAAGGCAAAAGTGGAGATGGTGAGAATAGTGGGAAAGGTGTTCAGGACATGATATTAAGCAAACAAATTATATGCTTTGCGGAAGTGCCAATGACACATGTATTATACCAATAACATACATGTTGCAGACGAAAGAGAAGATCCATATGCAATCAGTAATTGTTCTAGATGATTATTCAAGGAATGTCATTGATTTAAATAGGAAAATTTTATGTGGTACAATTGAATTCCTTCTAAACCATGTAGTTATAAATTTTATGCGTTCTCACTCTGATAGGTGCAAATAAATAATTTTCTAAAGTGTTTTACTTTTTATTTAGAAAATACTATTGAAATTTTCTTTTATAACAATTTTAGCTTATGTACAATGCATTCGTGCATGATATTCAACTTACAGGCTTTGCATTTCCAATAAATAATAAAAGCGGACAAGCACATGCATTGCCAATTGCCGCGCTTGAAAGCTGGAGACGGATAATCGAAAGAGCTCTACGAGTGGCTATCTATTTTAACTGGTAACCGCTGTCTAAGATAGCATTTTGAACAAAATATTGAACTTCATTTCTAGCATTGAAATGCCAAACAAACTAAACATCATGTTAGATATAAAATTAACTTCTAAAGCATAAAACTTGTAATAACATCAATACAGCTTTTCCGACTAACTATTTGAATTTGAATAACTTACCTGGTGTTTATTTAATCACTCTGATATCCATCCTCATGGAAATTAAATAGATGCAGAACTACATATTTCAATGATGAAAACTGCATTATTGAATGCCCCGCACCCTGACCCTATATACAAACCGATCCCCACCATAAATATCATTTGCAAATTTCAAGCTAATATAGGATGCCTGAGCGAGAACTGCAGCTACCTTTCCCAATTCTAAACTTTCAATAAATCTTCCTACCATGGAAACAGCATGATTGCGAGAGCCCAAACTAAGGCCACTATATCTACCTGAGAAAGGTAGAGCGAGTCAGGTTTCACAGTGATACTACACTTGACATTTTATCAGTTCTATGACCTAAATTAAACACAAAAGTATAGATATGTCAATTAACTAGAAAAAATTATAATAAAGATGCAATAAACTAATCTTCATTGTCAATTAACAATAAGAATGTATTTATATCAAATGGAAGAAATTTCAATCGCATCCTAAATCATATTATCATGCATTGTCTCTTGTCTGATAGAAGTACCACTAGTGTATGTTACGTGCGCATAATATTCATTTATTTCTTAATAGCCTCCAGTGTAGATTTATATATTAAGTAATTACATATAAATTCCAAAATCATGAAGAAAAATTATGTTACTAAAAACTGTGACAACTATAAATCTACGCAAACAACCGAATAAAAAAATTGGTTGTTATTTTAAAAATGTGCCTGAGAGGTGATTTCGTTATTAAAAAGGGACTCTAAAAAATCTCAAAATGATGGTGGGTTCAGTGGGACAATGAGATGTCAGGAAGCGGAAGTCAAGCAGTTAACTTTGTTTTGTGTGCCCCGTGACAATATTTTTTTTACGACAGAAATAGCTCGGCATATTTCATTACTTACTTGACTTTTAGATGGGAACAAACGAAATTAGAAACACTGGCCGAGGGCAGTTACTTGGCTTTAGATGGATATAAACGAAATTAGAAATGTTGGCTGAAGGCAGTTTGGCCCATGATGAACATACAAGGAGCAAGTATTGTTCCTCAGCCCAGCGTTCATTATAGGTACACACAAACACTCTTTTGGACTTGGGTGGAGGGAGAGGGGAGGAATGTGGAGTCAAAGAGTGACTGCAAAAATTATGAACCAAGGACTGAGGGTGAATATCTTCATTCAGCCCATGTGCGAATGCCCTTATGCACACACTAAAAAAGGACTTACTCAGCAAAGTCTTAATGTCTCCTTCCATGGAGCATGACTATGATATAGCCAAACTATATTATGATATCAGAATAATGAAGAACATTGGGAATATACGGGAATGAACCAGTTGCGTTTTAATATTACCTAGATACGAAGTTGAACACGACTACCATGGATTACTATTTATTGTTTTTTCAAAAAAGAAAATTTATTGATAAAGACTACTCATTAAATACAAGGGAGGGACGTTAAAAGAATTAAGCTCCTAAAATAAGAGTATCCCAATTGGTATATACGAACTCAAAAAATACCCTGTTAAAAGCTTCATAATGAGAAACCACCTTCACAGCATAACACCTCGATAACTATACCTTCGCCTTCAAAAAATTATATTGTTTTGTTCCTTCCAATTCGACCAACACACAGTAAATGGAGTCATCCACATCGCCTTGCCTTTAATCGTTAAATGCATGGGGCTACTCCACCACTTCAACAAATCTTCAGCCGCCGCCAAATCCCAACACAACCAAACAACCCTAAGAAATGCACCACAAGAACAAAAAAATGAACCATCAAAATAAACGGTTCGATCCATTCTATCTGTTTATCTCCAAAACCCATTTTCCTCATACACGCAATAAAATCCCAGTTCATATGATCATATGATTTTTCAAAGATCAAAATTAATCTTGCATAAGAGCCTTTGTTGTGCCACTCCTCACCCTTGAGTCTACCAATTCATTAAAAACCATCACATCGTCGGGGATTTGTTCAATCCTTAACAAAAGCTCCCTGATTCAGACCAATAATAAAATCCAAGCACATCCACAATCTCCTAGCCATTGCCATGTCGATAATCTTGTACATACCACTTAACTCATAGGTCTAAACTCATGAATCGAACCAACACCTCATTTTTGGGTATCAAGAAAAAAGGTATTTTGTAATCCCACAACTGCTTCCATCACATCCCCTCTCCCATTAGATCCCAACACTCCTTAGAGAATACCATTCGGAATATCCCTCCCACAACTCTTGACAGCTTCAAGGACTCCATCTGGGATAAAATCATTGTCCAACCTCTCCTATGAACATCAACAATGTTATCGAACATCACTCCATCCAACTATGATTTCTCACCCGCTAGATCAAGATAAAGTTGCTCAAAAAATGACGCAAAATAATTGCCTGATCATCTACCAAAGCATCATCAACATTCAACCTTGACATGTCATTTAGCTTCCTCCTCAAAGACTCGAAAGAGTTTAGTATTATCATCACCTTCTAACAAGTAATAACCACTTAATTATAAATTCACGTCTTCATTTAGCCTCATATTCCCTCATCAATTTCTAAACCTCCGCCCTTATGGATGCTCTAGACCAAAACTCATCCCCTTTTTGTCGAATGCTGAAATCTTATCCAACAAAGAAAGAATCCTCGTTTCGTTTTCCTTTGTTTGCACCACTCCCTTATTCTGACCTTAATGAGTTTAAGCTTAAACCAAATTTTGTATGTAGTTGCTCCGTATCTACACCTTGTATCCACCATATTGATTCCTGGTCGTCAAAGACTTCAAACCATCCGATTAGGGATTGCAACGGGGTAAATTTGGGCAAATCCGTCCCGATCCTTCAGGGATCGCGAATCCCAGAATCTGCCCCGAACAACAGATTAATTTTTTTATTATTAAAACCATCCCCGCTTCGTATCGAACGGCTTCACCATCCCGATTAATCGTTTAAAAGAATGTCTTCTCTAATCATCCCCTCCACCTCACCATTTCTTCAACTAATATGCAACCCCTCCTTCATCTTCTCCTTTTCTAATCATCAAGTCAAATTGTACCTTGTTTTTCAAGAAATTGCAAATCCCTATTTTCAATTAATATTTGCAAGAAGGGAGAATATTTGCTCGCTGTTGTGTTAGATTAATGTGTTTTTTCATCCTCCCCGTTTTTCTTCTTCTTTCTGCTCACCTCTTTCAAAGAAGAAGGGAACTTGAAAGTAGGGACGTCTACTGCTACTCCATCCTCCTTTATGGGGTCTCTCAGAATCCATCTTCGTCGTGACCCACTCACCAAAAAGAGTGAAACACAGAAAACTAGAAACATTTGGTAAAAAAGAGAGTTTTAAGTGCAATATAGGCTTAAAAGGTTGAAGCTTTGTGTTTCTTTTCAATAACAGAGGCGGTGGGGTTGTCCTTTTGATAAGAAAGATATGATAATAGGGGTGAGCATCCCATCCCACGATCCCGATCTCGTCCCGTCCTGATTTTTTAGGTCCTTTTGAGATTGATAAAACTCATCCCGATCTCGTCCCGATCTGGAGAGAGATGGGATCAGGATGGAGATTTTCAATCCCGCCCATCCATCCTAAATTTATTTATTTATTATTATTAATTTTAATCAATTTACTTTTCTTAAGAAAAGTTTAGGATGTGTTGAAATTAAATCAAAACATTTAATGCTTGAAAATTACTTGCTTGATTTGGTATTTTTGTTTAGATAGAAACGTCAATTTGGATATTTTAGGTCATATAGAACCTACCAAACTTTATGCTTTTTCACATTTTAGATTGGATATAGAACAATTACTTTTGTAGAAAATAAAAACAAATTATGATTTGGGTTAGTTTTCACTATGAGTTATATAGTTGGAGGTTTGGTAAATGAGCAGTATTTTTCATTTTTGAACTTATATTAAGACAATTTGAGAACATTACTCCTAATTATATCTTGTATGAATGATATTTCAACTCTTGCATAAATATGCAAGACGAATCTATGGAGGGGCTCCTTCCATCTACCAGCATTCAATTGACAAACTTAATTCCATTGTAAGCAAGGATGCATAGACACGGACAAGCATCATATCAGACACGAACTCGACAGTTTTTCAAAAACTAGGACTCGGGGACACGTCGACATGTCAGACTAATTTTTTTTAACAAGTCATATAAACATGAACAATAATATAATAAAGTGCATTGCTAGATTATCTTCATCTTTATTGCAAGTAGAAAAAAACACGAAGAAAAAAAAATGTAGAGAAGAAGATGACATTATAAAAAGAACTGGAAAAAATATAGTAAAAAAGTGGAGAAAAGAAGCAAATTAGAGAAGAAAAAGCAAAGATTAAGAAGAAGCATAGAGATAATCTATGCTTTGGACTTTGCCCTATTTATCTTGAGTCTCAATTGAAATAGTCAATTAACTTCAGATAGATCAACCATTAAATTAGGTGATTATTTACACATTATAAGTTAAAAATAAAACAAAATTGGTTGCTTAGTCTTGACTGTGTCCTGTCCAAGTTTCGTGTAAGTCGAAGGTGTGTCTGACACGTTAACCACATTGACCATGTGTTTGAAACCTGCCAACACATTGACCACGTGTCTGACACGCGTCAGAGGCGTGTCGAGTGAGTGTCGGTGTCGAATACGACAAGTTTTCCGAAGAGTTTGTTCTTCCTTGATTGTAAGGTAACCTTATAACATTTAATATTGTCATGATGAAAGTTATATATACATAAATTTGCATTATGGTGTCGAGCAACGGGAGATGAAATCCTTTTGTTATTCTTCATTGGAGGACTATTTAGTGCATCTTCATCCCGTCCCGAACCCGTTTGGAATGTGATGAGGTCTATCTCATCCCGATCCCAAACGAACGGAATGGAATAGAGATGAGATCCACCCCATCCCGTGCCCACCCCTAGATGATAATGAGTAATTTTTTAAGTTTTGGAATGACGAAAATGCCCTTATATGCAGGGATAAGATTTAGGGTTTCAAGTTATAAGGGTATTTTAGTAATAACATATATAAACAGATATCTGCAAGGCGAATATGGCCAAATCCCCCTTGAATCCGTGACGGATACAATTTGAATCCCCGAATGCGTCCCGAAATTCATTAAGGCAAACCCAAGTCCGTCCCATTTGGGGTGGGACGAATATCAGTGTAAATCCGCCCCATTGCCAACCCCACATCCAATATCAAAAAAAAAAATTTCTTAATCTTACCAATACCCGCTTTCAGAAGAATAGAAATATGATCTAAACCTACCCTAAGAAGTACATCAATTGTTAAAGTACCTCTTGTTTCTCCCACTCATTATTTGAAAAAAAAAAAAAAAAAAAACTTGCTAAGCTTATGCAGTACCAAAACAACCTGATATTAATCTAAGTAAAATATGACCCATGCAGCGATAAACAATCAATCTATAATCATCTACAAATTCTGAGAAATCACGCATACTCCTAATAATTTAATTGTTATACTTCCTCAATGAACCTGACCACACTAAAGTCACCCTCAATTGACCAAGAGAACACTAAAGTTGCCCTCAATTGACCAAGAGAAAGATTCCATAAACCATCATCTGTGAGTTCTTGCAAAAATTGCGATTGAAGATTCCTATCATTTGGCTCAAAAACCCTAATAGCCACCCAACAAAGTCGCCCACCCTAATCCTACACAACAACGAAAGAGAGAAAACACCATCCAAGTCTTCCTCCCCAACAATCACCTCATCATCCCTCAACACCACAATACCACCTGAAGTCCGTACCGAGGACAAAAGTTTCCCCCATCTCTCTTCGACCGCAAACTCCTAACCATCCCCGATTCCAACTCTTGAAGCTTCACTTTGCATCATCTTTACCACCACTCTCCTATCCCTATTGCCCAAGCCCTTGACGTTCCATGAAATACCTTAAAGTTCATTAAAACAAACATACCTCCCAACTACGCCTAACCTATCATCAACTCTGACCATTATCAGCCACCTTATTCCAATCCAGCTTAACATCATGTGTCCCACCATTGTCTTCGCCATCAGATTCCTCATCTGAAGATTATTTCATTGTCCACACTCGCAACTGGACCAAACTGCATCCCTCCCCCTTATTCTTCTTTGCGTTCAAGTCACCCACCATCTTCCCTTCCCCCAAATACGAATCCAGAACTTTTATGACTGAATTTAATTTCCTTATTCCTCCACTATTCTGTATAACAGCTGCAGCCCCTACTTAGACTTCTGCCCCAACAACTCCATTTTGACTTGTTGATCACCTTCTTGTTATGTACCCCTTTATGACCCCAACTCCTTTCCTTATCCAGCAATGGTTGCCTCGATACTCTCCCAAAACATCTCTAACAGATCTGTCATTCAGCTCATCGCTTCTTTTCCTCCTTCCATACTCCTTGACAATTGGTGTGAATGGTTTGACCAAGTTTACCTCTAATACCTTCGATCGTGGACCCACCGAATCTTCCTGATTTGCCAGCGTGTCCTTCTCCACCAATGAATGGCCTACACCTGTCCTTCCCCTCATCCACCTTCTGCTATGTTGAGACTCACCTTTTCCCAGTGAAACTCAGTGGATGCAAGACTAACTGTCACCAACTCCATCCAGGGCTGGCCCTGAGAATTTGAATGCCCAAGGCAAACTCGTTAAATGGTACCCCTTTAAATTTTTTTTAGTATAATTGATTTTTTGTAAGAGTCAATTCACACTTGGTATTACTAAATAATAATAATAATAATAACATTTCAAAGAGTAATTGTAATTACAATAATTAAAAGAAAAACTCAAGTTTGCCATAATTAAATTAAATAGCTTCAACCTATGAAGGCTACAAGACTATATTAAAATCGGGCAAATAGTGGAAAATTATTAATTCGTTACATATCAGATTACAAAGAAGGGTCAATTAATGAAGAAAATTAAATAAATACACAGTATATGGTTGTATGGGTTTTTTACCCTAAGACCATGCAGAAGATGAAGTTGCATACAGCGCTAATCAACACACCAGACATAAACGATGCAAATTTTAGAACTTCAAAAAAACCCAAATAATCTGTTTTTTGGATTCAATGCTTAGGGCACAAGGCCCAGGCCTCTAGGGCCTACAGTCAAGGCCAGCAATGCTGTATCCGTCACATCTCCACTCAGCCCTCCAACCCGTTTCATTGCATCGACCCCACAAAACCAACAGTAAGAACTCTAATAAACCAATACCTCCTGACAGCATACCTTTGCCAATACTAGGACTCAAGGCTTGAGCATATGACATAGGTTTCTTGCTACCACTGACTTGATGCACATGATAAGTACCATCATCAACCATGTTCTGCTTGCTAGAAACAGACATCATCAGATTAGAACTCCTGGAGTCGATGGTTCTTCTAATAAGAAGACACAAAGCCCTCAATCCCTTCCCATATCTACCTTCCGGCTCAAGGATGATCTTGGACAAAGAGCCCACTGAGGTCAGAACTTCAAAAACAACAATTAAGATTCGATCTTCTATCCCTGTGACTTTCCACCTCGCCATATTCGCATCAACTCGCAACCTTATCATCCTTGTCTAAATATCTGCCAGCCATTCAATCCCCCTCGCCCACCCACCCTAACCCTAATACATGAAAGTCTTCTGCCAAACTCTTTGATCTCTACCCATTTTGAGCCTCTAATCAAATCCACTTCAAACATCTTTCCTTCAAGCACAACGAATTAGGTCATCTTTGGATACGTTGTAGTGTCTTCTACAGAAGACACTTCACTTCCTTATGTTTCATAGAGGATGGGGAAGCCAAGATACTTGATTCCGTGGAAATACGATAAAATATAAGCTAAAAGCTGCTTTTATGAAGCTTTAGGATCACATGATATCCAGTTTCAGCGTCTAATGGCAGTCCGACCAGGGGCGGGCCCAAGAATTCGTATTAGGAGGATGAACCACTATTATTTAGTATAAGCCCAATAATATGTTTTTTTTTTCAATTAAAAGATCTAGATCAAACTTGATCAAACTAAAATTCATTATTTGAATAAAAATTGACTCGGTACACAATTCAAATGACATTTACACTTTTTTCTTCTTTCCAACATAGTTACTTATGACTTCTATTAAGATAAAAGTGCTAACAATTATCCCATACTATTTGAACGTTAAATTTTTAGAACCTAGACTTCTTGAAATACAAATCTACTATTTGCTTATATTGCCTCATATGAAAATGTTGATTATTTTTTTAAGAATAGGCTATTTTAAGTTCCTAACCCCTTGAATGAAATACAAAGAAATGAATTGTCCTAAAATCTCCATATATTTCTAGTGTGAGTGATGTGCACTGATTGAGATTGTATTAAAGAAATAAAAGTATCATGAATGTTTGCATGGGTATAACAAGTTTAAGCTAAATTTAGAATACCACAATTTAAAAACAAAAATCAAACCCAAAAAATGTTTTTATTTAGTTCTATAGGTTGCTAATTTTTTCAATTATTTGTGATTTTGTGATTGAAGAGTTATACATGGAGAGAGAGTTAGTAAACTTAACTATGATATTATCCCATGCTCCTCACAGTATTTAGCAAAATTTCCTCCCAGCATCGTATCTTTGGGTTTTATAAACATAAAAATTGGAATGTCTAAGATACTTAAAGCATGAAATTTTTTACTTTGGGCTATATGTAATAAGAATTTTGTAAAATGGTACCCTGGCTGCAGCAGAGGAGGTCCCCATGGGAACCGCCCCTGAATCCGACCTCGGAACTACCATCAACTCGAGACCCTCCATAGAATCATGAGTGAAAATCAGACTTTGTATCAGTCTATCACTTCTCTATTGGCATGTATGTACTGAATGTTTGTGGAGATGACATTTAACCCTAAAGACAATATCTAACAAACCACCGCATTCTAGATTTCCATGTTAAGACATGAAAAGCTGCCAGCTCTTTTTTGCCCGACAAGGAAGGTTAAGAAGTGTCTAACTTAATCATATTTTCAAAAGATAGAATCAATACATACCCCAATACTTTGCGGTTTCGATAAGAGGTGGCACGGGTACTTCTCTGCTTGATTTCCTCATTTTCCTGATAACAGTTAAATAATGGAACAAGGAATTATGCAACTTTTAAGAAATGAAAATGTAGACTATGAGCAAACTCAAATATCAAAGTTTACTTGGCAGGAAATCTGAAATGCGAACCTCAGCATGACCATAGTAGTGCAGAATACTTAAAAAATTTCGAAAGAGTGGTACTTGTAATTTCCACCGCCAGAATCAAACACCATTTCATTCAATATTAAGCTATTATTACAATCATGCGTGCAATATCCACGTGAATACATGCATTGAAACTGAAGAGTTGGTAAAAATGCTTAATTTATTGGCCTATCTAACAATTCACATTGGTGTTTTACTATTCATAGGGATTTGAAGATAAAAGAGGGATTGAGAGTTGAGGATTGAGATTCATTTTCTACAATGACATCTACGTATATGTAAAGTATATGGAAGGGCAAAAGAAAAGGAATATGGAACTTAAAATGAGTAGAATGTCCATATGGCGGAGAGAGAAATTTTCGTGTTTATTTTCTCAAAATCAAATTTGCAATAACTATCTACAATTGTCAAATTTTGATATATTTGGTATCGTTAAAATGCATTTTTAAAGATCTTTTCAATGAAACCAATGACCAATACAAACGCTCAAAATTTTAGAACGTGCATTTACACTGTAAACACTTTTCAAAAAAAAAAAAAAAAATCTAAAGCATTCACTTCGGAGTATTTTGACTAATATCAAGCAAATACCCACATGCTTCTTATATTGGAAAGTCTAAAGTTTGGGTAGAAGTTATTGTCATAACTATCCACTTAGTTGTCAACAGTGTTCTAAAAATTGGTCTAAGCGGGTTTTTTAAAAAATTAAAATTTTTATTTTTAGTTTGAATAGAGCAAAAAAATTAAGACTTTTTTTATACATTTTGTATATGTATCTTGATATTGAATTAGAAGTAATTTATATGCTATTATACTTAACTTTTATAAGTTATAAATTATAATAAATAAATCGCCTTGGCCTCTGGGCGCTAGTCCCCTGCTCGCCGCCTGCCTACTACCTAACATTTTTTAGAACACTGGTTGTCAAACATTACAAAATGTGGTATCGTGGAAATGCATATTTAAAGATCATTCCAATGAAACCAGTCATCAATATAAATTCTTAAAATATTAAATACCATAATATGAATTTTCAAATGAAAAACATGTAATGTATTTCATGTCGTAATTTCAATATTTATCAAAGAATGAGTTGAACATCTAAAACACATTCAAGCAAAGACCCTAACTTTATATTTTGAAAAATCAAAGCTCGAAAAGAAATTAATGTTGCAATTTAAGTTTTTTCAATTATTTAAATATAACCGAGTTTGACCTAATGTCATGACTCATTTTCAATCATGCCAACGGCATGGGTAATAAACTAGTAGAGAACCTGGGGTATCGTATTCTATAAAAGAACGGAGAGAGATAGAAAGATCTCCTAGTAACTTATTTAATTGGTGATTAATCCCAATTAATCAATGAGAATTGATGATTTTTCACCGAGTTACCGAATAATCGCTTTCGAAACTCACCGAGCAATCGGTTGATGACTATGTTATTAATAAACGAGAAAGACTAATGTTATTTTTTATTAAATTTGCCCTAACCTCATCAATACTCTAACATATGGTAATACCAAGAATGTATGAAGAGGCTAGAGAGAGGGATAACCAAAGAGAATATATAACACACACATGTAATTATATGTATGTGTGTGTATGTATATAAAGAAATCTAAGATGAGAGAAAATAGAAAAACGCTGAAGAAAAATAAAATCAAAAATAAAGAATATGAAAAGTTGCACCTTTATCTAACATTGAATTTTTTATTTCTTATAATATGTCGTAAATTGTGGCATGTCATGTTTACCACTTCAATATTCATCAATTCTCAATTAGTAAACATATAGCTTAGAAGGATAGATAAAATATGTATACAAACTACAAGCCGAAATTTTCGATTATTTTTTTATTAATCTCATAATGTTCTTGGACCAATTAGGGTTCAATTAATGATTTAAGTACATAGATCACTTATGCTTTTCTTAGGGTAATATGACCACTACAACCACATATAGGGTTTTCGCTAGCCGTATGGGGTAATCCCAATGGAGTCTACTACCCTATGACTGTGATTACAATATCTGCGATAAATAGCACATGTTGGAAATCTAGCTAGGGATACAAATTATCTTGATATCTTCTCAAACTACCACGTACATCGGAGATCTAGAGCTTGTGATCCCTCTTCTTAGAGCTTCCCTAGGCCGGTTTTCTAGTACGTTAAATGGCAAAGCTCCCACACGTGATGCTTTGGTTGGGTGGCAATAACAATCCACTAAATTGCATTGTGAGATCTGAAACAAAATTCATACGCTTTTGTTGCATGGATTTCTTTATAGGAAGATGGGTTTTGACTCTTAAATAAAGCAATTTCCTCTTGTGAGAATGGTAGATGCAAAAAACTTTTTCTTTTCAACAGAGATTGGTTAAAGGATGTGCGAGTGGAGGAATTAAGTAATCTAACACTGAATGTGTTGTGGGAATCTCTATGCTTGCAACTGTTAGATTTAATCAGTTTAGGCCAGGCGTTCGTGTGAGACAACGCAAGCCTGAGTCCCTGAGGGACTTAGTTGGGAAGTTTCGTCAATTTCTCCTTTCAATATTCATCCATGACTTGGGCGATGCTGGCAGATTCACTTTCACATCTATCCATACATTATCAACATTTTTACGTTCATCTCCTAAACCATTTCCCCTATCCCCTAGAAGCTATTGGTAGGCTCATCTCTTTCCGGAGTCCCATAAAACAAAAAATAAATTTTGAAAGCGCATCTCTTTATCCACTTCCATCCGTGTTACTCTTATCATTAAAATTGAATCTTTGATGTTGTGTGCAATGTAACCATTATAATGGTAGTTATTCTTGTTAATGTAATTAATCGGCTTGTTATTTGTGATTGATGTTTTCTAGTGAAGTTGGGTTTATGGCCTTAGTTGCATGTTTCTAAGGCTTTAACTAAGTATATTACAAGGTTTAGGCAATACAATCTTTTAATATTACAATTTCAATTATGTCAAACGTTAAACCAAAAAGAGTTTGGTGTTTGGCAATGCAAATGCCTGAAATTTCTTAGCAACCTTCCTGTCAAATAAATATAAATACAGCATTGTAACAATGATATCACATAATTGTTATAGATGATGCAAATTTATTATATGAGATGCTTGAACCCCCATTATAACATGTTAAAAAAAAAGTTGACAATGGCTTGTATCAAGTAATAATATGTTCAAAGGTTCAAAGGAAAAAAAAAAATCCACTACAAATCCAAGTTATCAAGCTAAAAGCTAAGAACTAAGAACTAACAGGTAATAATATGTTCATTATTCCTCTAAAAAAATCCACTTAAAAATACAAATTATCAAGCTAAGAACTAAGTAACAGGTAATAATATGTTCATTATTCCTTGATGAAGGAATACTACCTTATTTCACCAACTAAGAGATAATTTTTACTGATACATGAGCAAGAAAATATGACTAAACCTTGAAGGATAGGATATGCTTTCGTCATGGATTATAAACTGAGTATTACAACTCAATCACCAAGTATTACGACAACATTACAGAAACATACCTTTTAGCTTTCATGATCTCATTTGCAATGCTTTGACCAATAAGACCACAAACAATCCCAACCGCTCCATGTATCATTAAATGTGGGATCATGTTAAGGAGGTCCAAGTACGTGTATTTTGATTCCCAAATTGGGTACTGAAAGCCAAAATAGGCTGTAGCAGGTGTCCAAGGAAACTTTGCTGTCCAATCGGAACAAGAGGCGCATATAAACTGAATACAACAGTCTTAACAAGCAGCCCAACAAAAAGATCTGCAGCATAAAGCTCAAATTCTGGCCAAAAATCCTTCCCCCTGTTTTGAAATTCGCCAAGTGTAGTGCCACAAGAATAAATAGCCAACTGCAAGATGATAAGACTTGTAAAAAGTATAGCACACGTTAACTTAGTGTAAACTTTTCATAGAATTCAATGGAAAGAAGAGGTGGATAGGTAGATAGAGGAATGAGAATAAGTCAGTTTGAATTGTTGAAGAGACACTCAAACCCCCATTCATGCAGACCCCTCTCTCTCTCTTTTTTTCGAAGGTCCAATACTCTAAAAATGAGGAACATAAGAAGGCAAACTTAAAATCATCAGGGATTGCAAAACATACAAGTCTCAAATAGCATAGAAAGACTAAAAACTACTCCTTTGAAACAGAGATAAGGAGATGTCCGAGGTGTATAACATGTGAACTTGTAAACCACTTAATACGAGGAGATGATTACGCATTATAATATATACCATCAGAGTATTATTCATTCCCTTTAGCTATAAGCTCTGAGTTTTCAGCGAAAGAAGTGACCGGGTGACGATGGCGAATGAGCCGCTGGATTCTCGTATTTAATCTAAGGAGGAAAAAGTCATTTGTGAACCTGATTTTGCAAAGGCACAATGAAAACTACTTGGATCAAAACATGTTTAATTATCCGTTTCTCAACTCCTAATATATGACAAAAAAGTCACTGAGGTTTCTTTAGAAGCATACGTGGCATAAAGCAGGGAAATCCTCTCTCCCCATTAATGTTCAAGGTATTCAATCACAAAAGGCACCACAATGGTTCAAAATTCACAATATGCCGATGATTACATGCTAGTGTTCAATAATAAAGATGCCTAACGTTTATATTTAATGATAACTTTGTTTATTTATGGCATCTGGGACTATTAGGTCTGACCTTTGTTTAGTTATTTGACTTCTTGTTATAATTGGTTTGTATTAAATTTTATTATGACTTATTGTGTTGCTTCCAGCTTTGATTTTGTTGTTGGACCCTTTCCTTGTTTTTGTTCTAACTCATTTTGATTAATAAAAATAAAAAATTTATTGTGTTGGTTATGACTTATAAGAAAACTTAATGCAATTAACTCAATATGTTCACAAATGGGAGTTAGCTCCCATGACAGAAATAAACAAATAAGTGATTTAAAAAAATCTCTACATACCTCAGTTGTGAGGTTAACAAGAAAATCCGGATTAGCAAGCATGCGGTCGCGTATGAAAGAACAATGTCTCATCAAAAAGACAAAAATCCAACCCTTTTCCTAGAAAAAATAATAAATTAACCTTTAATAAGTGTCAATAAAAATTAACAAAAAGAATAGAAGGCTGGATTTTCCTCCTCCAGCTCCAGCAAGCATCAAATGCCTACCTGCAAATCCAAGTAATTGAAAAGGACATCGGTACGAATTCCTTCCTTCCGCACAACCTCTAAGACGTCTAAAGGAAATAAGTTAGCAGTATAACCCCTACTTTCAATTTCCTTCATGACTTCATCAAGTTTCATTACTGGAAGAGCAAGCTCATCGTCATCGTTGTCGCTGTCACTGTCATCGTCATCATCATCGTCATCGTCACCACCACCCCAGCCACCCAACCACGACGACGACCATAGATACGATCTTTAAAGAGTTTTTTTGTAAACGCAATCCAAGGACTGTAATAAGGACCTTTAATTCTTCTTCTTCTTCTTCCTCCTCTAGTTGTTGATGAGGATAAATCCAATCCATCGTTGTTATTGGCTTTGGCGGTGGCTGTGATGTTGAGCCTCTTCCAACTCCTCCCAAACTCAACCCTAGTGTTAAACTCGCAATGCTTCGTTTCGAAGACTATCGTCGAGGAGGTAATGGAATGTGATGATGATAATGATAACCCACCAATCCTCATCCTGACTTGAAGGCGAAGGTGAAAGATTATGGATGGTTTGAGTTCATCCGAACCCTAATACCCAAAATATATAAAGGGGAAATATAGTTCAATTTGTAAATAGATAAATAACAAAAAAATCTCCTTAAGAGCACCCAGGGCATTTGGAGTTTTAATCTCCGGAAGAATACCACCATTATATATATATAACCTAACCCTCCTCTTTCCCCTTCTTCTCCGCCACTAATCCTCCTCCCCTTCACCCCAATACCTCGCTACCACCACTTCTCATCCTCATCTTCCCCCTCACTCTAACACCTCGCTACCGCCGCTAATCCTCCTCCCCTTCACCACCACCACCTCACAACTGCCACCTCCTCCCATCTTCTTTTCTTCTTTGGGTTTTTTTCCTCCTCTTTTTGTCCTGTCATTTTTCTCGTTCGCCCTCGCGGCGGTTCGTACGACTGGGGAATCCACACTTGTTGGAACCTTCGCGCGAGGGCAAAAACATTTATCTATGGTGCAACAAGAACACAGTTGCTGCCTTAATTTGTAAAAAGTATACAAGGTGTACTCGAATTTTTCATATCAATGGTGCAACAAGAACATAGTTATTACCTCTGTTGTAAAAAGAACGCAGAAAGTATTATTTGCAAGGGAAATTCTAAATGTCGAGGGAAAGAGCGAGGAAACCAGCGAGGTAAACGAGGTGGCGGGGGGTGAACCGTTCACCCCCCTCGAGATGTGTTCTGAGCGCGCATCTCGAGGGGGGTGAACGGTTCACCCCCCGCCACCTCGTTTACCTCGCTGGTTTCCTCGCCCTTTCCCTCGACACATAGAATCTGCATTTTCATTGCATATAATATTTTCATGCATAGTATATAGAAACACTTTCATTCGCACATTCGCGTTACAAAATATTTTATTTTTCCCTTTAAATTCAAAAAATAATTTTTTGTATTTTAATTCATTCTCAAGACTTCAGCTGCCAGAATAAATTAAAAAATGGAGAGAGAGGTTTCCCTGTTTAAAAACTCTCGAGTATTTAAAAATAACCCTTGTAAGTGCCCTAAAACATAACCGGATAGTAAAAGTTTGTAGCCAACGCAGCGGCTCATGTGAGCCACACACTCAAATTCCCAGCTGCTCATGCGACCTTGTCCAAAATGCCTAGAAAGACCCAAACGCACCAGCTCGTGCGAGGATAAGACATTTCCTTGCAGGAGTCACTGCGTTTGGACAGAAAACAAATTCTATCCATATTTTTTATTTTTGTATTTGATTTTTTTCCAATTCTTATGGGTTTGATATACTGTTAGTATATTTGATTTATTGTTAAACCTCACTTTTGACATTCTAAAATTGGAGTGTTCAAAAGTGGGGTTTAGCATAAATCAAATATGCCAATAGTGTATTCAATCAAGAAAATTATAAAAACAATAATACAATTCTCCAAATATTTTCGTTACATTCTGAAAAAAAAAAGATAAACAGTAGTTTGAAGTAGAATTAGTGACAGCTTCTAAGCGTTTTCTCGGTGCACATAGACGAGAATAGGTGAGATTGTTCTTGTGTTGTGGACTCGATCAAGTCTCGCTGATTGATGCAATCATCTTAGCTTCTGGAATCGGAAGTTGTTTTTCAGTCAATTTTCTGTTTTTTTGGATGTAATTCCTCCAAACTTTGTGTAAATACGTGTGTTCACATCGCTACAGACAATATGATTTGAAAAAGGCAGCGACTACTCCACACCACTAAAAGTACTGTCTCACACGAGCATTTAGTTTTTTTGTTCTTACTTACCCACACCACCCAAAAAATTTGGAAAACCTAAACCCAAAATCGCAAAAGGCAACCTCAAAATAGCAAATTCGCAAGAAACAAACCCCTCAATCGCCTCGCACTCCTTGTTCCGCCTCGTCCAAGGCTCGGCAAACAAACTCCTCTTCCTCGCTTGTCCTCCTCCTTTCCTTTATCTCTTCATCCTCACAAAAGCCCCAAAATTGTAAAACCCTTGATCTCCTCGTCTTCTGCCCTATCTTTTCCTCATCGATTGCATTCATCTATCTCTTCCTCGCATTCCACTACATTTCCCTTGGAAGAACTTAGATTGATTTTATTAGATGGAAATGAATGAGCTTGATGAAGTTGATGGTGTTAGAATTGAAGATTTTAAATACGAACATGAGGGTGAATAAGACAATCAATTTAAAAAGCAAGAACAATCCATTCCAATTGAGGTAACACTGTCAATTTGTATTTATTTTATTTTTTTCAAGATAATTGTTTGATGCATTGGTGTATAGACATTTCTCATGAATGTAATAAATATGGACATGCCTACAAACGATGTTGAGAACCCAAAGACGAATGATGTAGAGGTAACAGCCATTTCATTGTTAAGTAAATTAAATTTTAATTTAATATATGAAACTAATTATAAAATGAATTATTATGCAAAATGATGATGATAATGTTGATGGCAAGTTATTCGATGATGGAAATGGTGACATTAACATTGAAGAAAGATCAATGGAAGTGGCACTTGATGATGATCACTTATTTGTTACGGACGAGGTAAGATAGTGTGTGTTTTCGTTTTCACTAGTTTCCATGCGATATTGTTATAAATATGTTGTTATTAACAAGTTTTATATATTTTTTAGATATTCTCATCAGGGTCTGCGTTGATAGCTTGGGTCCAAGGCATCGGTAGGGATAATAACATAGTTGTTATTATCACTAAATATCACTAAATCGGAACCTACTAATCATAGACAGAAGGGAATGATCCATTTTGGTTGTGAAAGGGAAGGGAAGTCCGACAAAAGGTTAAAGATTTTTGATAGATCAAGCAGTACAAAGAAGTGTAGTTGCACATTTCAGTTGAGAGGGATCCCACTAGAAAATGACCATTGGATATTGCAAGTGACATGTGGAACCCACAATCATCCTCAAGCAAATTCACTTGTTAGCCATTCGTTTGTTGGTAAATTGAATGAAGATGAGATGATATATGTGCAAAATATGGTGAAGTTGAGTGTGAGCCCTCTTCACATCTTGTCTCGGTTGAAAGAGATGTATTCAAATAATATCTCGAATGTGAAGAATATTTACAATGCAATTTGTCGAATAAAGACAGTCCAAAAAAATGCAAGACGACTTTGCAACATACTTTGTACTTGTTTAGGAAGCATAATTACATAGAGTGGAATACTGCTGATGAGGGGAATAGAGTCACCAGCATTTGTTGGGCGCATCTTGAATCAATTAAATTAGCAAAGTGTTTTTCACAAGTGATGCTTATGGATTGCATATATAAAACGAATCGGTATAGGATGTCATTGTTTGAGATTGTTGGTGTGACATCGACCGAAAATACATTCACTATTGCATTTTAGTTTATGTGTTCTGAGAATAAAGAGTCATATGTTTGAGCATTAGAAAAAATTGTAGGAATTTTCGAGCCAAACAACTTGCCAAGCGTATTTGTCACTAGAGAATTGGGTTTGATCAAGGCAATTAAGTGAGTTCTTCCCAAGGCAAGG
This sequence comes from Berberis thunbergii, assembly GCA_003290165.1. Taxonomy (NCBI): domain Eukaryota; kingdom Viridiplantae; phylum Streptophyta; class Magnoliopsida; order Ranunculales; family Berberidaceae; genus Berberis; species Berberis thunbergii. The sequence goes on from QNQO01001093.1 coordinate 327,958, forward strand.
AAATTATCGTGCACATGGCACATGAACACAAATGTTGTGAAGAATTGTAAAAAACACTTTGAAGATAATTATGGGTGGTACAAATTTATAAATTCTTTTTTCAGATTTGTATAGATCAAGGCCACAGTTGACTTTGATAGAATATGGACATCACACCCGAAGTGTTTGGAATATGTAATGACAGTTGATATCTGCAAGAGGATTACTTTGTCATTGCATGAACCGGTACATTCATGCATTTTGGCCAATGGACAACCGATCGCATTGAAAGGGCACATTCGAAGTTGAAGAACTCGATGAAAAATTCACAAGGTATATTCCTGAATGTATGTATAAAGATGCATGATATGATCCAAATCCAACTGGTAGGGTTATAACCATCATTTCAACAAGGTGTGACGAAGGTAAATAATGAACACGTGTTCAAATTATTTGGCAAATTTCATGGGTCGGTGGTGTACAAAGCTTTTGATTTGATTTTATTAGAAATTGGAAGGTGTGAAAATGTGGGCAGTGACCCGTCAAGTGTGGATGTGTGCTTCGAACCACTCATAGATTACTTTGTGCTCATGAAATTACATGACATCTAACTCCCACTGGACAACTTCCATTAGACACCATAGGCAAGTGTTGGCTTCAACTTGACACAATAGCTAGTCGTGAGGGTGAGATGTGATTATAAACCCAGTGGTCGGCGCCCTTATGCATAGGTTTAATGATTCAACTCGTGATCAGAAGTTGGTGTTTAAGATGAAGCTTTTAGAGTTGAGTTGCTCTGGTTCAACTGTAATGATTGAACCATTAACACTTGTGGCTGACAAGGGGAGACTTAAAAAGAATAAGTTGTCTAAGTACGAGAGGTCAACAAAAAGAGACCCATCGGAGCACGAATACGCCATGACTTAAGAGGAACTAAAAGGAAAGGCTAAGAAGTTGTCTGACAAAAAGGAGAAGCCGGAAAATTGTAACACTAGATTGATGAGCCAAATTTCATTTTGGATACGGGATTATATTGACAACCTTGAAAAAGTTCTAGGTGATGGAAATTATGGGTTTCGATGCATAGCTAAATTCCTACATTACGACATCAAAAGTGGACGGGTATGGAAAGACCTACTAATGGAACTTGAAATGAAGAGTTGTGGGTAGAAATGTGGCACGAGTCAAGGTTGTCAAGGATGTTTTTCTAATTCTAGAAGGCCAGGTCCAAATATACAAGGAAAATTGGTTTATGGACCCGATATGTTAAAGCTCTTAGCAAACTGTTACCAATGTGTATTTGTTTGTTATGGGAACCAAAACTCTACCTGTTTTTCATATCTTTACTTGCCATCACAGTTTGGCGATATACCAGTATGTTTCATGGCACGCCTTGCACAGAGTAGTCACTATCTCATGCTTCATGTGCAACCCAAACCACCATTGCCTCCGATAATACCAATTTGGCCATTTCGCATATTTCTTGAAGCAATCTCATGGAAGAGTTCAGTCAATGCCTAGCTCGGGATTGGTGTCATGATGGTGAAGAAGTTCAATGAGAAGAATGCAAAGAATGTCAAAAAGTTGAGCAAGGTCGTAATCATATTCGATTGATGCACATATTGTTTTCTTGCATGTAAATATTGGCATGAAAAAATGTAAATGACAATTATAATTTTTTGGTGACATAGAAGCCATTCTTTTGCTAGAAAAATCACAGTACATAGTATTACATATTTCATTACTTACTTGACTTTTAGATGGGAAGAAACGAAATTAGAAAATTGGCCGAGGCAGTTACTTGACTTTAGATGGACATAAACGAAATTAGAAACGTTAGCTGAGGGCAGTTTGGCCCGTGATGAACATACACGGAACAAGTATTGTTCCTCAGCCCAGCATTCATTATAGGAACACATAAACGTTTTGAGTTCAATGAGTTTAAGGTTGGACAAAATTTTGTATGTAGTAACAGAAGAGGTGGAAGGACCCTCTTTTGGTACAGAAAGAGATGATAACGAGCAATTATTTTTAAGTTTTGAGTGACAAAATTCTCTTATATATATATATAGGGATAGTATTTAGGGTTTTAAGTTATAAGGGTATTATTAGTAATAACCTATAAAAACGGATATTTGCAACGGCTGATATATAGCCAAATCTGCATTCATCTTGAATTATACAATTTGATCTTTTGAATCCGTGTAAATCCGCCCTATTACCAACCCTTACATCCAATATCAAAACAAAACCTAAATTCTTGGTTCAACCAACACCCGCTTTAAGAAGAATTGGAGTATGATCTGTACATATCAACTGTTTAGTTACCCCATGTTCCTCCCACTCATTATTGATTCGAAAAAAAAAACATGCCAAGCTTATGCGGTACCAGAAGAACAAGATATTAGTCTAAGTAAAATCTGCCCCACGCAGCGATAAATCAATCAATCCTACACTCCTACAAATGATTGAATTGTTATACAGAAGCTCAATGAACTTGATCACACTAAAGTCACCCTCAAATTGACCAAGATAAAAATTCCATAAATTATCAACATCTCTGAGTTCTTGCAAAATTCTAGATTGAAGTTTCCTATCATTTGGCCCAAAAACCCCCAATAGCCACCCAAGGAAAGTCATCATCCACCCTACTCCTACACAACAAATGAAAGAGAGAAAACACCTTCCAACTCTTCCTACCCAGCAATCACCCTATTATCCCACAATGCAACAATACCACCCAACGTCCGTACCGAGGGCAGAAGTTTCCACCCCACGTCTCTCTTCGACCGCAAACTCCTAATCATCCCCATTCCAACTCTTGAAGCTTCACTTTGCATCATCATCTTCACCATCGCTCTCCTATCCCTATTGCCCATGTTCAATGAAAATACCTTAAAGTTCATTAAAACAAACATATCTCCCAACTACGCCTAACCTATCGTCAACTCTGACCATTATCAGCCACCTTATTTCAATCCAGCCTAACATCATGTGTCCCACCACTACCTTCGCCATCAGATTCCTCGTATGAAGACTATTTTTCACTGTTCAAGTCACTCAACATCTTCCCTTCCCTCAAATTCAAACCCAGAACTTCTATGACTGAATTTAATTTCCCTATTGCTCCACCATAACAACTACAGCCCCTCCATCACCAGCTTGCTCCATAGTCCTCTTCCCTTTGACAGCTCCTATCGAGCTCTATTGCCTACCAGGGATGCTACTTCAGTCTCTTTCAAAGAGGGAAGTAATGTGCAAGATGGACAGACATCGAAAAGAATACGAAGTTGCGTTTTGAACAGGGCATTATGAATGGAGTCATAAGTCTTAATAAAAAAAAGTGGACCATCTTATTTGGAGTGTTAGTCTTTAATTCTCATCAGAAATTTTGTTTCTGATTCGAGTAAGCAATAGAGCGGTGCTAATCACTAGGGCATAGCGACGTAAGGTGTTAGAAACTCAGTATCTCAATTCAAAAAAGTAAACCCCAAACCCCCCTGTGAGGGGGCTTCCCCAAGGTGTTAAACTCGTTCGTGAAGTGATACCTAGGGGTGGGCAAACGGGTCGAGGATCCGCGGGTTCAAACCGAATCAGACTGTTTGCTCTAAATGGTCCGGATTTTAATTTTGTGTTTTTAGATACGGTCTAAGTTGGACCCGTTTCAAAACACATTTACAAGTCTAAACCTAAATAGAAATTAGTAGAAGTAGAACTAAATAGAGGAATAGAGGATCTAAAGAGAGGGAAACAGAGAGGAATAAACCCATCCTCTCCGGTCGGATCTTCCTTTTCTTCTGTAGAGGAATAGGGGATCGATCTGTAGAGAAATAGATCTAAAGAGAGGAATAGAGGATCGATCTGTAGAGGAGAAACAGAGAGGAGAAACTAAAGTCTAAACCCATCCTCTCCGGTCGGATCTTCCCTTTCTTCTCTGTAGCCGCACGGTTCGTCGGATCTCCCCCTCTCTTCTCTGTAGCCGCACGGTTCGTCGATCTGTATAGGAGGAGAAACAGAGCTCTTGGTGCTCAAATCAAGTCAGTCGAAGAAAATAGGAACCAATGAGAAAGGGAAGGATCCATCGTTGTTTATTCAATTGCAGCACAATGAGTGTATCACTGTTTATTCAATTGCTTGATTTTCCTTGTGCAGCACTAAAGCGTAGTAAAAAAAGAGTGCAGGCCATAATTCAGACTGAACTACCCTTTCTGTTGTCAAAAGAGTTTTCATCTAACAAAGAGAATGATCCTAGCCAATCCTCCTCCGATAGATGTCCAAATACTGCAGATGCTGGTATGCACTGAGCTAGATGGACTGAACTTTTCGATCAGATGGAAAAAACACCAAGTGAAGCGGGGCAACATTTAGTAAGTTTTCATATTACAATTGAAATCATTTGATTAAGGAAATCTTGCATCTCTAGCTATATTAATATATGGCAACTTCTAGGTTTTTATTGTTAGAGATTTGTGATTTTCCAACTGATTGTGATTTACTTGCTGGAACAGATTCACACGTTTGATCTTCAGTTGTACTGATTTTAACTTTCAGCTTAATGTTGTTACATATGAATCAATACAATCAAATAATCAATACCATAAATATATTCAGATTTTCATTTTGGAACCGTTTGGTACCGTAGGAACCGAATCGTTCCAAACGGTTCGAGTTAGGTTCGGTCCCAATGTTCAAAATAAGGGAATCCGTTAAATTTAAACGGTCCGAATTAGGTTCCTCAAAATTTGGAACAGATCCGGACCGTGCCCACCCCTAGTGATACCGATACCGCGAGAGTCGTTGGCTAAAGCTGTTGCGCTAACGTGCAACCGTTTTCTTGGTGACTACACTGCACCTATCAAGTTTGCATGTTGGCGCACTTGACTACACAATACTAGAATCATGAGACACCGGAGGTGAAGGTTTTATGCTAACGAACTGATTTAGGCGCTCTTTCGCCTTACTGATTAGGAAACGGAACCCAAAAATAGTAACCAACCAAATCCGATCTTCATATGAGGGGGAGATCTTACTTTAACGCCTAATAAGATTGGCCAAGTGATCTATATCCCAATCTAAATGATTGCCTCCTAAACCCAAATAAATGAAGCGTAAACGAAAGAAAGTGTGACGACCCGCCTCCCGCACTGTACAGATACTGTCCGCTTTGGGCTACCATCCGGCCCGCACGGCTTTAAAAGGCCTCTGTACAATGGGGAGATAACCCTTCACATATAAAGATCATCATCCTTCCCTACCCAGGCGATGTGGGACTATGTTTCCCCTTGGTAGCTAGCCCAACTCCTCTTGGGATCCACGGGCCTGTTGGGCCTATTGGGCTCCAACCCTCACCCTCACCCTCCCCCTCAAGTCCGCCCACACAAGGGTCTCACAGTCCACCCCCCTTAAGGCCCAACGTCCTCGTTGGCCACACAGGCACAACGTCCACGTTGCCCGAGGGCCCACCTCCACGTGGCACACTTCCGGCTGGGTCAGGCTCTGATACCAAACTGTGACGACCCGCCTCCCGCACTGTACAGATACTGTCCGCTTTGGGCTACCATCCGGCCCGCACGGCTTTAAAAGGCCTCTGTACAATGGGGAGATAACCCTTCACATATAAAGATCATCATCCTTCCCTACCCAGGCGATGTGGGACTATGTTTCCCCTTGGTAGCTAGCCCAACTCCTCTTGGGATCCACGGGCCTGTTGGGCCTATTGGGCTCCAACCCTCACCCTCACCCTCCCCCTCAAGTCCGCCCACACAAGGGTCTCACAGAAAGCCTGTCCCAAAGACTAAGGACAGACCCCTTTTCAATAAGACTAAAACCGCGCGGTTGACTATAGAAACAAGGTCGGTCGGGGGGCCCAAAAGAACATAAAAAAACTGAAAAAAGGCAAGATGCGGAAAGAAAAAGAAAAAAAAAACACCCATACAAAAACCTTTCCTCAAAAGCCACAACTTTTCGAAACGAGCCTGAATGACTTTTTTAGGTCCAATTCCATCCATTTTGGTTGAGGCAATTCTTACTTGTTCATTGGAAACTGATCTAGCTCCTGATATATATGACATTCTCGACCCTTGCTTTGACTAGTCTTCTCGGCTTGAATCCAAATCAATAGGATGTCTCCTTTCACTCCCCTTCGGAAAGCAAGGGAACGAGATTACATCTCTCGCTCCTTGCCTGTAACCTGTCTGCAGCCTTCTTTCAGGCCGGCAGTCTTGTCACCTTCTAGTCGACTGCTCTATGATGGGCATCCATCCAATGCATTCTTTTCAATACAGTACGGTAAACTAAACACCAACCCAATCTTGACAAAAAAAAACTGAAGGCAAGATCTATCACGCACTTAAATCTACACAAAAAAAAAAAGGAGTCATCTTTCTATACGCAATACCCAATTTCGTAATAGGATAGCCTAGCAGTCAAGACTGTGGAATTCTTAAAACTTTCTTTGCCTTCCCGCCGTCTTACAGCTTATTAGAGTCCTCAAGGTAGCTTGCTTTCTAGTGAGTTTTTTCTTTCTTTTGAGTTCTTCCAAGGGTTCATAAGAGAGAGTAAAGTGAAGGTCTTGACCCGGAAGGATCGAAGATAACGCTAGTAGATCGAGCTGTAGGTGCATGGACTTGGCTAGTGAAGCACACACAACCACTCTTGTTTCCATAGAGAGTGCTACCCTAAAGGAACCCAATCCATCCCAAACAAGGAAGCCACCCCACACCTCAAAGGCTAGGGGGAAATGGATGAGGAATTGATTAACAGATTCATCATCCGACTTACACATCGAGCATAAATTTTTTAGAAGGTTGGTCAATGGTCAAAAAGTTATCCAAGGCGAGGCAAAAAACACCATCTTTGAGGGCATTTTAGACTGAGTCCTTAGTAAAAAAATTATTCAAATAATAATCTTAATATAATTTTGTAATTACAATTGTTGCTCCATTTTCTTAAAGATAATTAGGGCAAAATTTTGGCAGCACACCTTCATTTTCTTCACCAAGCATTGTAGTTATCCCTTTTCTCCTTCATTTTTATTTTCTTTCTATGCATTTTCAAGTTTTTCTTCATCTCTTCAACTCTCCATCCCATATATATTTTTAAGTTTTAACATGTAATTTTTGTGTCTTATGTGTATCATAAGATATCAAATCAAATAGTTCATGTTTGGATTAATGATTTCATGAAATAACTATTTAAAACGCCATAGACGTACTGCTCAAATTCAACAATAACGCCACAGTCGTATTCAGTATGATTTTAAGCACAATATTTATGTCATAAATTTTTTCAGTTCAGTGGAGCAAAATTGTCAAACAGTTTCTATTCAACACCTAAAAACAAACACCTTTTAATCAGTAACTCACTCAGAACTAAAACAACAATTCATTTAAAAGCTCGTTCAGCTAACTTCAAATCACTTTAAACAAAAAAGGCCCTTTATGTCTCAGTCGAAACTCTAAAGTATTGTTTAAGTTCCAAATGGGCTGATGCTAGAAATGGACCATAAGACTTTTCAATTACTGGTTTAGCGGGAATTCTTAAGTGCACCGGGATCTTGCCTGGTGCTACCAGGCACCGTTGATGTTTTTCGAGATATGAACATATGTCTATCTCGAGGCATATCAACGGTGCCTGGTAACACCAGGCAAGATCTCGCTGCACTGTAGTATTACTCCTGGTTTAGTGCTTGGCCCATTAAGGCCCAGAAAACCCTCGTTAGACTTAAGCTCTAACAAGTCGATTTTGACTTGTTTATCACCTTCTTGTTTTGTACGCCTTTAAGAGCCCAACTCTTTTCCTTATCCATATCAGACTAGAATAAAATGATTTAATTAATGAAGAAATTAAAAAATACGCAATATGTGGTTTTAGGGTTTAACTCTATGAACATGCAAAATATGAAATTCCAAAATGAAAAAGGGCGAATTTTTTTTGAGGTTTTTTCATGAGTTTCGGGTTTTTTTTCGTAAATTTCGCAAAAATATAAACTAGCTTTCAAAACATACTTTTTTTGAAAAGTTTCGGGGTTTTTTCATAAATTTCGACTTTTTATTATTTATTGATTTTTCAGACCACCTACTGATTTTCAAATTATCATATGTTCTACCTATATGTTAATTTTTGAAACAACCTCATAATTTTCTAATTATATATTAATTTCATATTTGTTTGATTTTTTGGTATGTATGTTTAATTAATGTATTTAATAGATTTATTTACTTGCATTTTATTTTTCACATATTTTATATAACCCTCAAAATTTATTATATGTATTTCATATATCCTCTAAATTTTTATGTTTATCCATTACACACCAAAATATTTTTTAAATTAGGTTAGGAGACCGAAATTAACTCAAAATAATGAAATCACAATACTTGACATAAACAATGCAAATATTAGAACATAAAAAACCTAAATAATAAATAATCTTTTTTTATTCGATGCCCCCTTGATGTCAGACCTCTTTGGCCTACAGTCAGAGTCGGCCGTGATGTCTCATCACATCTCCACTCACTCTTTCAAACGGTTTCATTGCATCAAGCCTGCAAACAAACTCAACAGTAAGAACTCCAATAAACCAGTACCTCCTGACGTGCTTTGCTACAGAGCGAGGGAGGCAGCGAGGTAAAGGGGCGAGGGATGGGTGGTAACCACCCATCCGCCTCGAGATGAGTGCATCGGATTCGAGATGCACGATAACACTCATCTCGAGGCAGATGGGTGGCTTACACCCATCCCTCGCTCTCTTTCCCTCGACCCCTAGAATTTTTCCCTCCTGACGGCATACTTTTGCTAATACTAGGACACAAGGCTTGCAAATATGGCATAGGTTTCTTGCTACCACTGACTTGATGCACATGATAAGTGAATAATAAGCTATTTAATAATAAGTGAATAAGTAGAACTTAGAAACTCAAATAAATTCCGAAATAGAGTGACTTGGAACGTTAAATTCTTAGAACCTACCTACATTTCTTGAAATACAAAATGTTGATTACTTTTAAAGGATAAGCTATTTTAAGTTTCTAACCATTTAAATGAAATACTAAGAATTGAATTGTGCTAAAACCTCCATATATTTATAGTGTGAGTGATGTGCACCAATTGAGATAGTATTAAAGAAATAAAAGTTTGGGAAAATCATTTATAAGGCTTATCTTTTATGATTATAAATCACATCATACTTTAACAATTAAAAATACCTCAAAAATTTTATTTTTAATAATTAAAAACTCTTACAAGCCACAAACCCAACCAATGGTTTAAAAATAATTAGAAAGACATTCTTACCCTTTAACTTAAGTGATCAATATTCAATGTTAATTCGCCTTTTTGTAACCAATCATAAGTTTACTTTCAAATTTTATTTTATTTTTTGATTTCAAATTACCCAATAAGAATCGATCAATTGTGTTTTAGTGACATGAAATAACTTTTTAAAAAATATCAAATTGCATTAAAATAGCATATTTTGCTCGTTTCAATGTAACTAGAATTTGAATACATAAATAACAACATCACGTCAATGTGTTTAGGAATATGAGTATATTTGTCTTTATACATATCATGAACCGTGGTTTAGGCTTGTGGCTTTTAATAGTCTTGAATTACAAAAAGTAAGTCTTTTTATGCATTTTCAATTAATAGGATCTACAACTAAAAAAAAATTAAGTCTTACAAGTCATTTCCCCTAAAAGTATCATGAATGTTTGCATGGGCATAACAAGTTTGAGCTAAATTTACAGTATTACAATTTTAAAATCCAAACCCAAACCCAAGCCCTTAAAATGTTTTTATTTAGTTCTATAGGTTGCAACATTTTTTTTCAATTATTTGTGATTTTGTGATCACGACTCCTAGATTTGAGGAGTTATACGTTGAGAGAGAGTTAGTAAACTTAACCATGACATGATCTCATGCTCTTTCCAATATTTACCAAAATTCCCTCCCACCATCGTATCTTTGGGTTTAAAAAGTCTAGAGAGCCATGTGCCCTAGCACCAGGAGAGCGCAGGGGAAGCTCTCTAGCATGTGTTTAGTGTTAATTAAGGACAATGTTGTCATTTTGTTAGACAACAAGACCCAAAACTTTTCTCTCTCCTCCAAATCTCTGCCATCTCTTACTCTTCTATATGTATTTCTCACTCACCATGAACTCCCCTTAACCAATCTTGTTTCTTCTCCTCCTATAGGGGCAAAGCAAAAGCAAATCGTTTTCTAAAACCAAACCCCAACATCTCTAATGGGGTGTTTTCGTGCCTGCTTCAGTAATTCCAAGACCCAAAGACACCGAAAACCAGAACAAAAAGTTATCCAAAAAAGCCTGTCTCAACTATTACAAATTTACTATAATATCCCTCATTTTATTTCAATATTTCTTCTTTGGCACCTATTTCATTCTCAACTTTCAACTGCCATTTTATCCTCTTTCCAGCTTGCTTGTAATCGTGACATTGCCCTCCCCTTGAGATGAATCATTTTCCTCAAGGATCAAAATTAGGAAACATTGCATGAATGTGATGCCAGTCTTCCCATGTGGCCTCCTTTGGAGAAGAATTCGACCAGTGGATCATACCTGGGTGACAGCTCGGTTGTGACAAGGGACCATTCTGAAGGCCAAGGATTGCGGTTGGTTTAATTATGAAGTTGCTTGAAGTGTCGATTAGTCGTAGTAAGGGGGCAGGGATGATAGTGGCACCAAGTTTCTTCTTTAATTGTGAAACCTGAAAAACATGGTGTATTTTTTTTTTATAAAAGGGGTAATTGCAATTTGTAAGTCACTAATCCAATGCGTTCCAAAACTTGGAAGGGACCATAGAATTGAGATTATAGTTTCAGGTTTCTACGGATATTGATTGAAGATTGCCTGTATGGTTGAAGTTGTAAGTAAACTCAATCTCCAACCTTGAATTGTCTTTCTGTTCTGTGCTTATCTGCCTGAGTTTTCATTCTCTCTTGGGCACGATGTAGCTTATGCTTGACTATTGTGAGCATATGGTCCCTCTCCAATAGATATTGCTCAACATCTATTATGGTAGTGTTTGATAGGGGTGAAGGGCCATTAATGGAGAAGTGTACCCGTACAATGTCTGAAATGGAGAGGACTGAAAAATGGAGTGATATGAAGTTTTGAACCAATATTGGCGAGATATAGCCATTTGGACCATTGTGAGTGTACGCTCGGTTTGGCCATTCGATTGTGAGTGTTAAGCTGAGCTCAAGCTTAGTGTAGTACCTAGCGCCTTGAACAGATCTTACTAGAAGGCGCTAATGAAGACCTTATCACGATAAAAAACGATTGAAGATGGCAAGCCGTGCAACTTGTAAATGTTTTGCAGGAATAAATCAGCTATGATAGATGAAGTATACAGGTGTGTTAATGCAAAAAAATGGTTATATTTTATGAGCCGATCAACAACAACGAGAATGACAGACTTGTGATTGGATTGTGGCCAACCTTCAATGAAGTCAATTGAAAGGTGTTGCCAAGCTTGTACAGGGATGGGTGGAGGTTGAAGGAGCCCTCCATATGGAGAGTGGTCATTCTTGTTTCTTTGTCATGTGTCACAGTTAGTGGGGTACTGAATAACCTCACCGTTCATTTTTTGCCAAAAGAAATATTGTTGGAGGCGTTTGTATGTGGTGATGATCCCAAAATGTCCACCCAATTTGTGTTGTGGAGTTCCTTTATGAGCTGGGTTCTTAGCTTGCTTGTTGATCCAACATAAATTAGATGTATGTACCTCAAAAGCCCATTTAATAAGGAAAAGGGAAGCATGCAGGTAGGGTGTATCGAGAGTTGTTGAGCCATATGGTCTTGATGATAAGAGTTTTGTATTTCTTGTATCCACTGTGATGTCTGTTGCAGGTGTAACCGGCCTAAATAAATAGGCCAATTTCACTCACTTGTAATAACCGCAAGTGCACGATGCCTAACTAGTAGACAACGACAAGTACGGGTCGATCCCATGAGGAAAGTGGATGCAATTGAATTTTAGAATTTATCTAAACTAATTTACAAAAAATGGGGTTACAGTGTTTTAAAAACTAAACTAAAAATAAATTAAAAATAAGAAAAATAAAATAAAAGGGAAAGATGGATAAGATAGATTTTGTGGGATTTGGACTCACCGATGAGTTAGCAAATATATTTAAATCTAAATTACTGAACTTATAAACGAGAAGCTTTAGGGATGAGGATCCCTTCCTTGCACCGAAGATGCGATCAATAAAATCCAATTCCAATCATATCAAGTTTCTATCAAACATTAACAATTTATCTCAAACAAATAAACTTTTACCAAGCATTAAGCGTCTTTTTAAGGCACACTTAATCAAAATCTAAGCTTAATAATTTTTAGCACATGCTTTGAATATTGATAAAATGTGAATCTAACTACCAAACATATCAAATTATAATCGTACATGAAAGGTGAAAGCAATTTATCAAATTTCTGAAATAAAAATGTAATTAACAATTAAGCAATTAAATCAGTAAAATAAATTAAAATAAATTATACAACCCTTTTGGTTTGTCGCCGCCTCGGTGCTGTGGTACTCAGCAGATCAGCAGGTGGTCCGAACACAAATCCCTATAAATTGTTGCAAGTGTACTGTGGTGGCTCTTACAGAATCTCAAGGTGCCAATAACCAACTATTTGAAAAACAGTTGGTTCCCACCAGAAAATCCTGCACCTTCATCTCCAGTGAGCAGCGCCGCTCGCGAGCGTCGTCTTCGCTACTCGTGAGGCTTTCTCCCCCCGAACGGCTCTGGCTGCTCTTACAAGTTCTGTTTCGTGGTGGATGATGGCGGTGATGGCGGCTCGCATTCGAAGATATGTTTCGTCTTCTTTTATTCCTGTTGATTTATTATTTGTGATGGGAACGAGAGAGAGAGCAGGGAAAGATGGATGAGGAAGGAAGGTGAGGTGGAGAAGATAGGACATGGGGTCGTGCTTCGGTGGTGGTGGTGGCTGTGTGGCGTGATGGAACAGTCTGGCTCTATCGAGAGATTTCATTAATAGCTTTGTCTGGCTCTATCGCTAGGTGGAACAGAGTGGTGGCAGCGTTGGTTGTGTTGCGCGACTTGTGAGGGGATGAGGAGATGGTGGCGGCTGTGGGTGTGCGAAATAGGGTGAGGAGGTGGTGTCTGATGGTGGTGGTAGCTGTGGTTGTTGGATTGTGGCGAGGTGAAGTGAAATAGGGTTGTCACACCCCTGTTTCAATGGGGTGAAGGAGAGAAAACCTAGATTTGTTTGGTTGGGATGGTGATGAGAATCACTTTGTGAAATAAAAAAGATTTTTTTTTGGCTATTGAGGTTTGATTCCCTTCTCCTACTTCCCTTTCTCATTCATTTCTCTTGTATTTATAGAGAATTAAGAAAAATGAATATGGACAAGTTAAGGGGAGGGTTCAATGAGTGATTTAAGGGTTAAATCAAATCAGAATCTTGGATAATTGAGAGAATATGCCTAGGGTTTGATTGGGTTTGGGTTTATAGGTTTAAGGGTTTGATTTTGGGTTTGGTTTTGAGTTTGGTTATGAGCTTAGGCTATTTTCACCTCCACTTTCTCTTAAGTCACCATCTGGGATTGTTCATTGCATTTTTCTCTTATTTTTTTCATTACAGCTACACATTCTAAAAAAATGCAAAAATTTAATAATTAATCTAAAATAAGATAAAACAAAAATATAATAGGAAGTAAAAAATGTTATAATTATGTGATTATCAGTGTCACAGTTGATAAAGCAAGGCAATGTACCTCATTATCAGTAGGTAGCGTGTGGCTTAGGAAGTCCCTGTTGCTCTGTAAGCACTGCTGTGGCATAGTTGGTAGTGTTAGGCTTGGTACTATAGCATCAGTAGGTAGCAAGGTTGTATTGTTTTGTAGGGTAGCTGAACTTAGCAAGTCATTGATTGCAACAGTAGTAGGCAATAAGGTTGTATTGTTTTGGAGGTCAGATGAGCTTTGCAAGTTAGCCTGAGTACACCTAGAAAAAACATCCGCTGCTGAATTGTCAATACCTTTTTTTTATAAAAAAAATTCATAGACGTACCTCAATAGTTTTGCCAACCACTTCTATTGTGTTATCGTATTCACTTTCTGAGCCAAGAAGTGTTTAATACTATGGTGATCTGTAAAAATTTGAAACTTAGACCCTAATAAGTATGATCTCCACTTATTGATAGCCATAACAGTTGCCAATAATTCATTTTCATAAGTTGACAGGGTAAGATTTCTTGGACTGAGTGTCTTGCTAAAGTAAACAATTAGTTTACCATTTGAGATAGTATAGCCCCCACCCCTTGTGTACATGCGTCAATCTCCACAGAGAATGGCTGAGCGAAATCTGGTAAGGCTAAAACTGGTGTTTGTCACATGGTCTGCTTGAGTTGATTGAAGGCAAGGGTAGCCTGACTATCCCAATGAAAGGAATTTTTCTTGAGTAGGTCTATCAGTGGGTGAGCTGTGTGATCATACTCTCTTATAAATTTCCTACAGTACCCTGTAAGCCCTATGGAGCCTCTTAGTTGTTTGATATTGGTGGGTAAGGGCCAATTGGTCATTGCCTCCAGTTTCTTTGGATCAGCTTCTACACCATGGCCACTGATAATGTGCCCTAGATATTCTAATTTAGGTTGGGCCAAGGAACATTTAGAAATTTAACAAGGAGTCAATGTTGTCTGAGAATGGAAAAAATAGTATGTAAATGGTCTAAGTGGTGTGATAGGGAGGTGCTATATATTAGGATGTCATCAAAAAATACAAGGACAAATTTTCTAAGGAATTCTTGAAATATTTGGTTCATCAAGGCTTGGAATGATTGATGCGGATTTTAACTGGCCTAAATAAATAGGCCAATTTGACCCACTTGTATTAATCGGAAGTGCACGGTGTCTAACTGGTAGACAACGGAAAGTACGAGTCGATCCCACGAGGAAGGTGGATTAAATTGAATTTAATAATTTAATTAAACTAATTTGGAGACAAATGGGGTTACATTGTTTTTAAAACTAAACTAAAAATAAATTAAAAATAAGAGAAATAAAATAAAAGATGGATTTTGTGGGGTTTGGACTCACCAATGAGTTAGTAAACATATTTAAATCTAAATTACTGAAATTATAAACGAGAAGCTTTAGGGATGAGGATCCCTTGCTTACACCGAAGATGTGATCATTAAAATCCAATTCCAATCATATTAAGTTTCTCACAAACATCAACAATTTATTTCAAGCAAATAAACTCTTACCAAATATTAAGTGTCTTTTTAGGGCACACTTAATCAAAGTTCAAACTTAATAATTTTTAGCACATGCTTTGAATATTGATAAAATGTGAATCTAACTACCAAACATATAAATTTTTAATCGAACATGAAATGTGAAAACAATTTATCAAATTTCTGAAATAAAATTGTAATTAACAATTAAGCATTTAAGTTAGTAAAATAAATTAAAATGAATTATGCAACCCTTTTGGTTTGTCGCAAACTCAATGTGGTGGTACTCAGCAGATCAGCAAGTGGTCCGAACACAAATCCCGAGAAAATGGTTGCAAATGCACTGTGGCGGTACAGAGAGATGCTCGGGGTGCAAATAACCAACTATTTGAAATACATTTGGTTCCCGCCAACTTTTCCCTGGTCTGCGTTTCCAGCAAGCCCTTTCGTCCTCGCGAGCTTCCTTTTCGCTCCTTGCGAGCGTATTTTTCGTTGAACCTGCAAGCAAGAGAGAGATTAAGGAAGGGTGAGAAAAATAGGGTACCAAGAGATGGCGGAGTGGTTGCTCGACGAAGGCGTGCGAGCTCTACTTCGGTGTTGCCCTGCTCTGCCTTCCTGATGAGCCTCGGCTGCGAGACAACGTGAAGGGAGAGGGAGGTGATGAATGGAAGAAGGAGAAGAACAGGGTGCGAGAGAAAGATGGATGAGAGGACGAGAACGGGTGACTGAAACAGGCGATGCTCCATGTTTCTGTTGCGTGGCTGCTCGGTGGTAGCTGTTGTTCGGGATGCTGGTGGCGAAGAGAGGGAGACAGGAAGGAGGCCGATACGAAGAGAGAGCGGTGATGACGAAACTCGGTGGTGTGGACGATCTGTCTGGCTCTGTCGCGAGGTGGAAATTTGATGTGAAACAGGGTTGTCATGCCCCTGTTTCATGATGGTGGTGCTGCTCGGGTGATGGTGATGGCGGTTGTGGTTGTTGGATGGTGGCGGAGAGACAAATGGTGGTTGATGGTGGATGGAGTGGACAGGGACGGTGGCAAAGTGAAGATTTGATACGAAATAGGGTTGTCACGCCCCTGTTTCTTGGTGGTGGCGGTGCTTAGACGATGGTGGTGGCGGTTGTGCTGTCCGGAGGTGGTGGTGGCAGTGATAGTGGAGTGATCTGGACGGAGAGGGAGTGAGAGATGGATGATGATGGGATGGGTGTGATGAAAATCACTTTGTGAATGAACAGGGTTTGATTTTGGCTATTGATGCTTGATTCCCTTCTCCTCTTCCCCTTTTCTCACTCTTTTCTCTTGTATTTATAGAGAATGATCAAAATGAATAGAGATGAGATAAATTGATGATTCATGAAGTGAATCAAGGTAAAATCAAGGGATAATTGGGAGAATATTCTTTGGGTTTGTTTGGGCTTGGCAATGGTTTGAGTTTATGGATTAGGTTTTGGGTTTAAGTTATGGGCTTGGTTTTGGGTTTAAGGGTTTAGATATGTGACCCTCTACTTTGTACCACTGCTAGAATCGACCAATTGTCATTCCTTAAATTGTCGCCTTAATACGATTTCATCGTTCACGCTCAAATTCCTACAAAGACATGAAAACGAAATAATTACTATAAAATATAATAATCGAAACACTAACATATATAATTAAGGGATATATTCTGTAATAATTATGTGAATATCAATGATGCAGGGGCATTGGTAAGAGCAAAGGACATTACAATGAACTCAAAATGTCCATGGTGGGTTTTAAAAGTTGTTTTGTGGATGTCAGGTGGGTGGACTAGGATGTGATGGTAACCTGACCTTAGATCCAACTTAGAGAATATTGTAGCACCATAAAGGTCATCCAAAAGTTCATCTATTAGGGGCATGGAAAACCTATCTTTGATGGTGATCTCATTAAGCTTCCTGTAATCTACACAAAATCTCCAAATTCCATTTTTTTTCTCTTTACTAACAATATTAGAGCAGCAAAGGGACTATGGAAGTGTAATGAGCCCGGACTCCAACATTTCCTGGATTACTTTCTCAATCACCAACTTCTGCATATAGGGGGCTTTGTAAGAATTCTGATAAGGTGGTGGATGACCAGGTTTTAGAGGTATATGATGGTTGAGTTCTCTATTAGGTAGTAAGAAGAAGGGAGTCTGAAATATATCACTGAATTCATACAATAGGTATTGTATTTCAGGGTATTGTGATCGCTGATGATTTGTTGAGGTGATAGAAAAAACGACAAAGGAGTGAGTTGGTGTGCCTCTTAATGAGTTTGGGCATACCCTTGGCTTCCATCATGCACATATGGCCAATATCTGAACTTCCTTCAAGCGTGAGAACCTTTCCTTGTATATTGAGAGTGAGCTCTAGCTTTTCCAAGTTCAAAATTATGTCTCCAAACTTCTTTAGCCAGTCACCTTCTAACACCATATCATACCCTCCTAGAGGTAGTAGTCCGACTCTTTCTCCAAACTGAATGTCTTGCATTGTCCATTTCAATTTTGGACAGATAAAACTACTGATAAGTTGCTAGTCGTTGGCTACTTTGACCATCATTTGGGGCATGAGAGAGGTAGGTCATTTTGTGTCTTTGATGACTTTGGGATCCACAAATGAATAGGCACTACTAGTGCCAATTAAAATTGAAATGGTTTTCTTCTTGATAAATCTTTTAAGAAGAAAAGTATTGTTGGATGTACTGCCATGGATCGCATGCAGTGAAATCTCCATGTCTGTGGGGATATTTTGCAATAAATTTTCAGATACTATGGCAGGATTTGATGCTTCATCTTTTGTCGCATCTTCTTCAGGTATGAGTAGCTATAACTACTGTTGTTTACATACATGGTCGGGCTTGTAAAACTCCTCACAATTATAAAACAGTCCATGTTCCCTTCTTAACCTCATTTGAGTACGATTCAACCTCCTAATGGGTGGAAGGTTGTCGTTGGGTTTAAAATGGGCTTGCTGGTTATAAGGAGGTTGACTGTTTGAATTAGGATTGTAGGCATATGATTGAATGGTGGACTAGGAAGTATGGCTAGGTTTAGCTGATAGTAGAGGGTTGGTCGAATAGCCTAAGTGTCTATGAGTGTAGGAAGTAGCATTTGGCTATCTAATGGAATGAGGTTTTTGAGTAGATGTTTCGTGCATCCTAGCTGAAAGTGCTTGGGTGATGGTAGTAGGTTTGAAAAGTTGAACTAGAGATTTGATTTCCTCCTTCACCCACTTAAGAAGCTCAACACGAAATAAGTTTCATCCAAATGATTGTTATGGGATAACATCAGTGATTTCAGCTCTTCAAATTTATCATAGTAATCATTCACCGTGCCATCCTGCTTCAATTTATTAAACAAGTCAACATAGTTTACAGAGGTCATGGACAAACACCTCCCATTGAGGCATTTCTTTGCCTATTTGGTAGTCTAAAAACCACAAGTCTGTTCTTCCCATGAGGTGGATGGAAGCTATATTCACCTTATTCTCCTCTAGTACTTGAAAAAACTTGAAATATCGATCACATTTTTTTACCCATGATCTGGGACTAATGCCATCAAATTGCGGAAATTCAAGTCGAGGTAAACGTTGTGTCATACCTTGGTTCTCCCAAGGAGTTTGGGAGATAGATCTGGGATTTGTGGTGGATGAATTAGGTGTAGAAGAAGAGCTTGGATCTGTAGATGGTGTTGGTCTGGATTGATTTTGTATTAACTGGATCAGGTGTTCAAACTTGGTCTCGATCTTCTTCTCCTGAGCCTCGCTGGCCATTGTCATCTTCTTGAACTCATTCTTCAAGAGCTCTAGTTGTCATGAGGTTTCGTTTTGGTTCTTCCTGGTCTCTCTTATGAATTGCTCCATCTATTTTCCCCTTGTTTCCATGGTTTCTCAATTTGTTTTGCAGATCCAAGGATTTGAACTCTACTCTGATACCAAATGTCACGATTGTGACTAAGAACAAGAAAATTAATAGAAATAGAAGTACTTGGAATGAATTGAAGGAAAACAAATGATCCTATCTGCTGCTCGAATATCAAACATAGCCTATTTCTTACAGTTCTTCTTTGCCTTCTCTGTTCTCATCTACTCCTATTTAAACACAAAGCAATAACAAAATTTCAAAAGCAACTAATGAGATGCATGCACGCGTCATGCCATGTGATCCCTTAACAAACTATTACAAATTTACTATAATATCCCTAATTTGAATTTCAATATTTCTTCTTTGGCGGCTATTTTCGTTCTCAACTTTCAACTGCCATTTTCTCTTCTTTCCAGCTTGCTTGTAATCATGACAAACTGAAATATACCAGTGTCGGACTTAGGCTCGGTCAATCCATCTGTTGTAGCTCGTTTCGATGACCCAGTCGAAAATGTGAACTTGTTATCAGGTCTGGGGGGTTTCTTATTCTTGAAAACTACTGAAGGCCCCTAGTCTTCACCATCTTCTCCCTTATCTTGTGTATCAATCATTTTCTATCTAATGTTCTCGTTCTTCGTAGGTTTGCGAAAAAAAATTACACACTGAAAAAAAAAATTGTTTACACTTATGAAGAATTTGCATAATTTGTTTACAATTATGAACTCATGGGAATGCAACAAAAATGGCTTCAAAAGATGAACCTTTTGTGGACTTTTCGGGCGGTTAGGTTCTTCTGAATCTGCCATTTGGGGGTTCAACAATTCTAGCCAGCCTTTTCTTAGTTTTTTCTTTAAAGAAAATGGGTAAAAAGTGTAAAAATATCAAAAAAATTTACTAAACAAGGCTGATTAGACTTACCCATTGGGGTTTTACTTGCAAACAACCTCAAACAATTTCAACCCAACCATTTTTAAGAGCCAGGCCCTTAGTGCTAGATCCGTGCCAGAGGAGCCTCAAGACCCTCCATCATTTTATTTTTTTCACATTTTTTCTTCATCTGTTCTTCATTTGTTCTTCTATTCTTCATGCGTTCTTCTTCTTATGTTCTTCACCTATTTTCTTCATCTTCATCACGTTCTTGAGGCTCCTCTTGTCCGGATTTGACGCTAGGGGCATGGCTCTTAAGAATGGTTCATTTCAACCCTGACTGAAATGAAGTCACGTGTTAGAGAACAAGTCCTAGTGCTCTCCTGGCGTTAGGCCCTGGCTCTCTAAACTGGTTGCTTTGGGTTTTATATATAAACATAAAAAATCACAATGGCTAAGTACTTAAAAGCATGAAATTGTTTTATTTGGGCTGTATGTAATAAGAACTTTGTAAAATGGGGCCCTAGCTGTGAATCCGACCTCGGAACTACCAGCAACTCGAGATTCTCCATAGAATCAGGAGTGAAAATCAAACACAACCTATATTTGTATCAGTTTATCTCTTTTCTATTGGCATGTATGTACTGAGTGTTTGTGGAGATAACCCTAAAGACAACATCCACCAAAACACCGCATTCTAGATCTTCCATGTTCAAGCAGAAAAAGCTGCCAACTCTTTTTCGCGGCAAGGAAGGTTAAGAAGTGTGTTTAACTTAATCATATCTTGAAAAGAAAGAATCAATACATACCCCAATACTTCGTGGTTTCGATAAGAGGTGGTACTAGTACGTCTTTGTTTGATTTCTTCATTTTCTATATAACATTAAATGAAAATCTAGAGTATTAGCAAACCCAAACAACAAAGTCACTTGGCAGGAAATCTGAAATTCAA
The DNA here is from genome assembly GCA_003290165.1 of Berberis thunbergii. NCBI lineage: Eukaryota > Viridiplantae > Streptophyta > Magnoliopsida > Ranunculales > Berberidaceae > Berberis > Berberis thunbergii. The sequence continues at coordinate 348,850 of QNQO01001093.1, forward strand.
GAACAACATATCAATGCGCATTATCTACACCTCACTACATCATAAAGAGGTTTTTATTATAACTCTTACATATTGTTAAAATGAATTGTAACACTTTTGTGCCCACTGCCCATATCAAATGAGGTGATGTTAATATATTTTATCATTAATCAACCCGTACTAATAGAATAATTGCAACATGATAAAACTAATACTGAATTTTTTATAGTTACCTACACTAGCTAATACTAATTTCAAATAAAGTTGATACTCAATTTTGCTTATCATGTAGAAACTATAGCTAATTTAAAATATTTTTCAAATAAAAAAAACTTAAAAAATTGATAGTGCACATCCAAAATTATGCAAAACAATGCACGTTCTTTGACCTAGACACTAATGCTTTAGGAGTGCTGCTCATTTTCCCACATCCTTTTATCAATTTTTCGATTCAACATGTTTTTCATCAAGGGCTCCGATTAAGAAAAATAATAGCAAAACATTTCAAATAATCAAAACACTCCTATCAGAGACCTGTGCTAACATTGTATTTTATTAAATTACATTTGAATGTCTTGTACTCTTATCAAAATAAATACCAAGTGTAATCTAAAAATATATTGTTGAAACAAAACAAATACCAAAAGTTTTACAATCAGGAAGCTCAATACAGACAATTCCAATCATTTGTGGCATAGATAAACTAAGAAAAGATTTATAGTGTTTCTATATTTGAATAATCTTATTTTTCCCAGCAACCTTCTAACAAACAGGCCTATCTATATTTTTAACGTTTTCTTCTCAGCTCAGGGTTCCTGCAACAAAAGATACGAACAAATTTGTCAGGTCAAAATAATAAGATAAGGTTTTTATATTGTTGTCAAGTTGTAGCTCGTGAATTTACCCGTAAATTCATATGCCACAAAACTATATGAAGCCAATTTCATTGTATTTACGAAAGAAGATGTTTAATGACACCAGACAGCATTAAAATAGATGGAAAGGGTCACAGGAGAGGGAGAAAATGAGAACCCCTAAGAAAAAATAAGCAATTTATGATATGGGGAGCATATTCTGATTAGTCATCATCCATCTAAGAATATTATCTATAATATATGTGATGATTGTTATATATTGCTGGCACATTTGTTTGATTGATCCAAACACTTATTGTGGTCTTTATTTATATGTCAGAACGATGTAATCCAGAGTTTTTAATTATGCTCACATTTGGATAATTTAGATTAGAAGGTGACCTCACTTTTACCAAACTGCATGTCCTCGTCCAATTATGAACCGATTTTGCTTCTTGCATCCTACTTATTCTCCAATCTGATTCCCTATCCCCTGCTTTCAACAAATTGCACCACCCCATATGCAACTCTATCGAACCCCTATATCTAGTAATGGCCATTGATGTTTGTCACATTGGTATCAGTAGGATATGACGACAACCAGTGTTACTAAATGTTGCCCGTCATCTGGTTCATACCGCCAAAGAAAGATTTTCCCAATCAAGTTCAATCTCAATTTCAATACAGAACAGGTTCTTTGAACCTTGTTGTAGGTCAGAAAATTTGTCCTCCACTAATAATATGTTTGATAATAACTATTTACGGACAAAAAATCTTTAAAATGGTAAAAGTAAACATGAGTTACTAACCTATAGATATTTGATCACGTAATGTTGATATTTGATATATACTGCATTCACGTATCTCACTACGCTCTTACCTTGAGGCACGTGGAATCTAAATATCAGTTTTCATAGATATATTGCATAACAAAATTAATAAACCTATAGGCAGAAATGAATTGAAAGCTAAGCTTGGTTTTCGAATCATTTATCTAGTTCAAAGCTATGGAACATAATGAGGAAAGTTACGAAATAGAAAGATACCATTTTAAATTTTATGTGTTCAAATTTCAGAACTTTTAATCACTCACATTCTAGTAAGTGGTTAAATGCACAAAACACACTTGAGACGAATAGTCTTTATCCAGGGCTGGGTTCATACATAACTAACAGGAAGCACATGGATAGAACTCGGAACAAAGTATCAAAGTAAAAATCTTACCCTTATATCAGTCCAAATATATTCTTTGTAGTTTTTTGCACATATTTCCAATTTCTGTAAATGATTGGAATGTGAGTCCGAACAAGCCTGCCAAGTTACGTTTTCAGTTTTCCAGCATTATCACCCACCGCTTGGCCACGCTTATTCAACTCAACCTGGATTCTTTGTTGGGAAGATGATCCGGATGCTGCACTAGAAATCGATCAAATTGATATGTCTTGACCAACGGACATACAAATGCATACATGGATAAATGCTGTCGATGTTCTCATAGTACTATTACTTGTTCAACTATAGCTAAACACAAAAACAAACCCAAGGGTCAGTCTGTACTGGATGTCTGCTGTAATGAATTCTCAAGAAACAGGGTAAAAGCTTACATTTCATGCACATTCTATTCAAACATAGCCACATCACCAGTGCATGCATCCCTTGCAAACAATTTGTAAATTAGAGAAGGAACAGTAGAATCAAAACTAAATTTTAATTAGTTCTATCTCTTCCAGCATTGGAGCAACCTTTGCAATTTAACACAAAGCTGGATACTGGGTATTTCTCTTCTCCACCCCCATTTATGATCCTAGAAAACACAGTACATAAAAAAGGAGTCAAATAAGCACATAGAGTCTATAATAACTCCTGCATTAACTAGGTATACCAAATGTCTAAAATTACACAAGATGCTCTTGGATGCGCTCTCTGAGAATGCTCTCGGTACCCGTCAACCTCAAACCATATTTCCTTAAGTAAACCTTGCATTGATCAATTTTTAGTTTATCCAACTGATCAGCTGTTGTATCAAAGACAGAAATTAATTCAATTATTCCATGCATTGTCCTAATAGAAGCATTCATGTATATCATACCCATTATAGTTTTGTGTGTAAAAAACACTGAGATAATAACTCAATATAAAATTCTTTTATCTTTATTTCTCGGCCTTCATCAACTAACTACTTTGTGGGGGTGATGTCCTAACACCAAATTATCCAGACTTCCGTATTGTTCCTTGTCCACCTTCCCATCTCAATGGCAGAGGAAACACAGAATCAGCCTATCTTCTTTCACTACTACATCTGCAGGTTCTTCCTTTATCAGTATTTTCTTTCTTTTGTGTGTTCTAACGATGCATCACTGATATATTAGAGGACGATTTTGACAATGACATCCTTGTATGTGAAATTGATGTGGTGGTTTCCATGTTCTTCCTTTTTGTTAGTGTTTTTCTTTCTTTAGTTTTTATCGAATTGAAATGGTAGTGATGATTTTGCAGTGGCTGTAAAGGAGGAGGAGATATGTTATGAAACCAAACCAATGCAACAACATTAATCGCCCAATTCTAACCAAATCAATCTCTTAATCCACGATATTCTTCATAACAAGTAAATGATCAACAGTCAAAATTTCAGCAAACCTCATTACCAACAATGCATCCTCATAATCATTGCATAACAAATACTTCATATATTAAACTAATATTGCCAAATAATGATTAGATTTTGCCTCTTGCATACAATTAGATCAACAAGTTGAATTCAATCACCAAATCCTGCAAAACTTTTGATATGTACTTTAAATTAGTTGAAACACACAAAATGAGAGAATCGATAACACAAATTCGTAAATTCGCACAAGTTAGTCGAAGAAGAAGAATTTGTACTTGGAAGAAGTGGAATCGAGATCTGTTCAAAGTGTATTGAAACCCTAACCTTGGAGTGATCGCCGATGAGTTGAAGCAAGAGAGTGAAGTCGAAACTTTCTGCCTCGCTAATCGAATTCGATCAAATTCGAGAGAGTTGAAACCCTAACCTGGAGATTGTAGATGTTTCGAGGGAGAAAGAGTTTGTAAATGGAGAGCTTGTTGAGGGAGGGAGAGTTTGAGATTTTTTTTTTTTTTTTATCCAAACAAACAAATGTTAGTGATAGAGTCTGAGATTATCTTAGTATCACGAGAGAGTTTGAAAAGGTTGAAAGATGTTAGTAATTGTATATCGTACAAAAATAGTAGCTATTTAATTAAACTATTACAAATATTGTATTACTCTTGCCTCATGATTTAGTCTGGGACCTCTATGCATTTGATCTCAATTGCATTACTCTTGTCTCATGATTCACAATCAAAGTTGCATGCTAGATATTTTGTTTTTGAACGACTAATTTTAAAATTCCTACTCTCTAAAGTCTCGTGCTACCTATCTAATTTCTGACTTAAACCTTCATTAATCTCATCAATTAAGACAATATCATCGGCAAATAACATGCACCAAGGTACATCTTCTTGCAAATGTCTCGTTAACTCATCAATGACCAAAACAAAGATGTATAGACTTAAGGTCGGCCCTTGATATAGTCCTACTGACACTGGCAATTTATTGAACATTCCACCCACTGAGCAAACACTTGTTACAACCCCTTCATACAAATATCGAAATAACATTCACTACAAAAAAATTTGACATCAGCAACGGCTAAAACCCGTTGCTAATTGTTCCAAAACCGTAGCTAATAGGAATGAGCGACGGCACAGCAACCGTCGCTATCCCGTAGCTACAATTATCATCGCTATTTGAATCAGCGACGGCAAAATAGCCGTGGCTAATTAGCCACGGCATAAAACCATCGCTAAAGTGTAAAATAGCCGTGCCTAATTGATTTTTTATAAAAAAAAAATAATAATAATAACATTATTTTTACATAAATTTAACATTATTTTTATATTAGCGACGACATTTTGCCATGGATAATTTTTTTTTTAATTTAACATTATTTTTTTATTTTAGCGACAGCATTGTGCCGTGGCTAAATGGATTTAAAAAAAAAATATTAGCGATGACATTTTGCCGTGGCTAAATGGTTTTTTAAAAAAATATTTTCGATCTATAGAATATCGGAGATCTCAGATTTTAGATCTTCGAGATTAGAGATCTATGAGATCTCAGATCCTCGAGATCTCCGAGATCAGAGATATCAGATTTTCGAGATCAGAGATCTCAGATTTTCGAGAGAGAGGTGGCGGAAGAAGGGAGGGGAGAGAGAGGCGACCGGGAGCGATGTCGAGGGAGGCGACCGACATTGGTGTCGATGAAGCGACGTACTTCTCCTCTGTGGGTTTCTTCTCTGGAGGTTGAGAGAAAAAAAATTGAGAGAAAATTTTTGTGTTAAGTTGGTTTGTAGAAAAAATTGAAATTTATATAGAGAAAAGTAATTGAAGAAAATTGGTTGTGTTAGTTTCACGCGGATCGATGACGTGGTTTGGTTTAGTGCGTTGGATTGAGCTAAATTTTTGAGTGTTATTAACGGTTAAAATGAGATTTCACGCAGATCGGTGATATATATTTTTTAACTATTAGCGACAGCAATTTGCCGTCGCTAATATAAAAATGAAAAACGAATTTGTCGTGGCAATTTGCATCGCTAATATTTTTTTAAAAACCAATTAGCCACGGCAATTGGTCATAACTAATCTCTTTAGTGTCTAATTTTTTTTTTTAAACCAATTAGCGACTGTTTGTTGTCGTTGCTAGTATAAAAAATGAAAAACGAATTAGCCACGACAATTTTTTTATAATCTTTTTAGTGTTAATATAATTTCTTGAGTAAACAGTTTGTTGTCGTCGCTAATATAATCTCTTTAGTGTTTTTTTTTTTTTAAACCAATTAGTCTATTATGTTCTTTGATCTAATATGATCTTCTTTTATCTGGTCTTCTTTGATCTTCTTTGATTTTTTTGATCTGATCTTTTTTTATCTTTCTTGATCTCATATTCTTTTATCTGATCTTCTTTAATCTTATTTGATCAGATTTGATCTTCTTTTATCTCGTTTTCTTTGATCTAAACTTTTTTGATATTCTTTTATCTTTTTTATCTTTTTTTATCTTCTTTGATCTTCTTTTAACTTCTTTAATTTTCTTTGATCTGATCTGATCTTTTTTTATCTTATTTGATCTGATTTTTTTTATATGATCTTCTGTGATATTCGTTGATCTTCTTTGATTTGATCCGATCTTCTTTGATCTTCTTTTATATGATATTCTTTGATCTGATCTGATATTCTTTGATCTTATCTGATCTTATTTGATTTGATCTTCTATGATCGGATCTTCTTTGATCTTCTTTGAACTTCTTTGATCTGATCTTATTTGATATTTTTTGATCTGATGTTCTTGATATTATTTGATCTGATCCCATCTTCTTTGATCTTATCTTCTTTGAACTTTTTTGATCTGGTCTTTTTTTTTATCTTCTTTTATCTGATCTGATCTTATTTGATCTTCTTTGATCTGATCTTCTTTAATCTTATTTGATTTGATCTTCTTTAATCGGATCTTCTTTAAACTTCTTTGATTTTGATCTGATTTTTTTATCTGATCTTCTTGATATTTTTTGATCTGATCTTCTTTGATCTTCCTTGATCTTCTCTGATATTCTTTGATCTGATCTGATCTTCTGTGATATTCGTTGATCTTCTTTGATTTTCTTTGATCTGATATGATCTTCTCTGATATTCTTTTATCTTCTTTGATCTGATCTGATCTGATATTCTTTGATCTTATCTGATCTTCTTTGATCTTATTTGATCTTATCTGATATTCTTTGATCTTATTTGATCTTCTTTGAACTGATATTCTTTGATTTGATCTTTTTTGATCCGATGTTCTTTGATATTCTTTGATCTGATCTGATCTTTTTTTATCTGATCTTCTTTGATCCCATCTTCTTTTATATTCTTTGAACTTTTTTGATCTGATTTTCTTTGATCTTATTTGATATTATTTGATCTTATCTTATTTGATTTGATCTTCTTTGATCTTCTTTGATATTTTTTTATCTGATCTGATCTTTTTTTATCTGATATTCTTTGATATGAGATTCAGTGATCTTCGTTGATCTGATCTGATATTCTTTTATCTGATATTTTTTGATCTTCTTTGATCTGATATTTTTTTTATCTTCTTTGATCTGATCTGATATTCTTTGATCTTATCTGATCTTTTTTTATCTTATATGATTTATTTGATATTCTTTGATCTTATTTGATTTGATCTTCATTGATCGGATCTTCTTTGATCTGATATTCTTTGATTTGATCATCTTTGATATTATTTGATATTATTTTATCTTTTTTGATCTGATCTTCTTTGATCCCATCTTCTTTGATCTGATCTTCTTTTATCTTCTTTGAACTTCTTTGATCTTATTTGATCTGATTTTTTTTTATATTCTTTTATTTGATCTGATATTCTTTGAACTTTTTTGATCTGATATTTTTTTAATCTTCTTTGATCTGATCTGATCTGATATGATCTTCTCTAATAAGTTTCCTAATCGGGTTGAAAGGCAATGGGTTATTGGTGATTTTATCCAGTTTATAAATATATAACTATTTTCTTTATATAATTAAAAAAAGAATTAGCTACGGCACTTTGCTGTCGCTAAGATAAAAATTTAATATAAAAAAAAGTTTCATTGGAATTATTCGAACCCGAGTCGCCTAGGTGAAAGCCAATTCTTCTAATCAGGCTGGAAGGTAATGGGTTATTGGTGATTTTATCCAGTTTATAAATAATATTTATTGTCTTTATATAATTTAAAAAACAAAAGAATTAGCTACGGTAGAGAACCGTGGCACTTTGCCGTCGCTAATATAAAATTTTAATAAAATAAAAAAGTTTCAGTGGCGAGATTCGAACTCGGGTTGCCTAGGTGAAAGCTAAGTCTCCCAACTGGGCTGGACGAAAATGTGTTATTGATGATTTTATCAAGTTTATAAATATATAGCGATTTTGCTTTATATAGTTAAAAAAAATATTCACATTTAGCTACGGTATTTTGACCGTGGCTAACAAAAAAAATTTGTAAACATTAGCTACGGCCCTAGTGCCGTCGCTATATTGTTTTCTTATAAATTTTTTTTATAAAAAAATGACATTAGCTACGGTATTTGGACCATGGCTAACAAAAAAATTTGTAAACATTAGCTACGGCCTTAGTGCCGTCGCTATATTGTTTTCTTAAATTATTTTTTTAAAAAAAATCACATTAGCTACGGTATTTGGACCGTGGCTAACAAAAAATTTGATATTCTTTGATCTTTTTTTATCTGATCTGATATTCTCTAATGAGTTTCCTAACTGGGTCGAAAGGCAATGGATTATTGGTGATTTTATCCAGTTTATAAATATATAGCTATTTTCTTTATATAATTAAAAAAAAAGATTTAGCTACGGTAGAGAACCGTGACTATTGAGTTTTATTTATAAAACTCATTAGCCACGGCACTTTGCCGTCGCTAAGATAAAAATTTTAATATAAAAAAAAAAGGTTTCATTGGCGGGATTCGAACCCGCCAGTTCTCCTAATCGGACTGGAAGGTAATGGGTTATTGGTAATTTTATCCAGTTTATAAATATATATATATATATTTTCTTTATATAATAACAAAAAAAGAATTAGTGACGGTAGAGAACCGTGGCTAATGAACTCATTAGCCACGGCACTTTGCCGTCACTAATATAAAAATTTTAATATAATAAAAAGATTCATTGGCGAGATTCGAACCTGGGTCGCCCAGGTGAAAGCTAGGTCTCCTAACCAAATTGGACGAAAATTTGTTGGTGATTTTATCCAGTTTATAAATATAATATAGCAATATTGCTTTATATAATTTTAAAAAAAATCACGTTTAGCTACGGTATTTTGACCGTGGCTAACAAAAAAAATTTGTAAACATTAGCTACGGCCCTAGTGCCGTCACTATATATTTTTTTATAATTTTTTTTTTAAATGACATTAGCTACGGTATTTGGACTGTGGCTAACAAAAAAAAATTGTAAACATTAGCTACGACGTTAGTGTCGTCGCTATATTGTTTTCTTATAAATTTTTTTTTAAATGACATTAGCTACGGTATTTGGACCGTGGCTAACAAAAAAAATTGTAAACATTAGCTACGGCCCTAGTGCCCAACGCTATATTGTTTTCTTATAATTTTTTTTAAAAAAAAAATCACATTAGCTACGGTATTTGGACCGTGGCTAACAAATTTTTTTTTTAAACATTAGCTACGGCCCTAGTGCCATCGCTATATTGTTTTCTTATAATATTTAAAAAAAAAATCACATTAGTTATGGTATTTGGACCGTGGCTAACAAAATTTTTTTGTAAACATTAGCTACGGCCCTAGTGCCGTTGCTATATTGTTTTCTTATAATATATATTTTTTAAAAATCACATTAGCTACGGCCCTAGTGCCGTCGCTATATTGTTTTCTTATAAATTTTTTTTTTTAAATGACATTAGCTACGGTATTTGGACCGTGACTAACAAAAAAATTTGTAAACATTAGCTACAGCCCTAGTGCCGTCGCTATATTGTTTTCTTATAATTTTTTTCAAAAAAAATCACATTAGCTACGGTATTTTGACCGTGGCTAACAAAAAAAACTGTAAAGATTAGCTACGACTCCACTACCGTCGCTAATTCTCGTATTAGCGACAGTTTTAATCCGTCGCAAAAAAATCTAGGGGTGGGCAAAAATCGATTAACCGACCGAACCGATTTTCAAATTCGGCTCGGTAACCGAACCGAAATATGAGTAAAAAGAAAATAATTTAAACCAAACCGAACCGATTATAAACGGTTCAAAATCGGTTTACAGTTTTGAACCGACCGATTTATAACCGAACCAACCGATTAATTAGATATATATAAATAACTAAATAACAGGTAGGTGTCAATACCTGATTAGTGTAACAAATGCACTGCAGTACACCTTGTTGCACTGAATCACCCCATTCTCTCAAAGTTTTCAATTTTGGGCTAAAAATTAGGTCTATAAAAAAATTGGATCTGAAAAAAAATTGGACATGTTTTAATGAAAGCCTTTCAAATGCTTGAGTCTAAAATTTTGGCCCAACCGAACCGAACCGATCCGAAATTCGGTTCAACCGAATTCATTGGTTTACAAATACAAAATTTGGTTTCGATTTAGGTTTTGGGCAAATCGAATGAAATCGGTTTGAGACTCAAAACCGAACCGAACCGACATTGCCCACCCCTAAAAAAATCCTTCATTCTCTTGTGAAATTCACGAGTTTTGCTAGGGGTCGAGGGAGGGGTTGAGGGAAAGGAGAGAGGGATGAGTGTAACCACCCATCCTCCTCGAGATGAGTGCATCACTTTGGAGATGCACATTGACACTCATCTCGAGGAGGATGGGTGGTTATACCCATCCCTCGCTCCCTTTCCCACGACCCCTCTCTTGACCCCTAGAATTTTTGGAAATTCACCGAGTGTAGTGCCACGAGAATAAATAGCCAACTGCAAGATGATAAGACTTGTAAAATTATAGCACACATGAACTTATGGTCTATTTGGTTTCACAAAAAATAGACATAAAAATTAAAATAATTTATGTGAATTCGATTCTGACACCTTCTCCTTGGATTTGAATTTTCATGAATAGTGAGAAAACAATCTAATAAAAATTTTATTTTTGTCAATAAATAGACAACAAAATAATGAAAATATACCTAATAAGAGAAAAGGAAAATGATCAACCAAACATAACCTTAGTGTAAACTTTTCACAGACCCTGAGTGTAAACTTTTCACAAAATTCAATGCCATGGAAAGGAGGGGTGACAGGTAGAGAGAGGAAAGAGTTGTTCTACATCGCGAGGAAGTGGGCGAGGGAGGGAGAGAGGGGCCTGTTCATCCCTTCGAGATGCGTGCAACCAGCTCCTCGCCATCTAGAATTTCTCGAGAGGAAATGAGAATAAGTGAGTTTTAATTCTTGAAGAGACAGTCAAGCCCCCATTCATGCAGCTAAATGAGCCCTTCTAAGCAGCCAGGATGGAAATCCATCGTTTTTCTAGAAATTTTGCAACTAAATACCCTTTATCTCTCTCTCAACCTTCTAGGGGATGAGGAAACGCGCGACGAGGGTATAACCACCCATTCCCTCGACATGAGTGAAAGTGCGTATCTCAAGGGGATGGGTGGTTACACCCCCTCGCACGTTTCCTCGCCCCTTAGAATTAGGGGTCTCTTTTTCCAAAGGTTCGATACTCTAAAAAATGAGGAATACAAGACAAGCCCTTCTAGGGGATGGGTGGTTACACCCCCCTCGCACGTTTCCTCGCCCCTTAGAATTAGGGCTCTCTTTTTCCAAAGGTCCGATACTCTAAAAATGAGGAATACAAGACAAGCCCTTCTAGGCGACAAGGAAACAGGGTGCAATCATCCATCTCCTCGTGATTCACTCGGTCACACATCTCGAAGAGATGGGTGGTTACACCCCGCCCTGGGAGAAACTCGTGTCACCGAGCTCGTAATACAAGAGATTGTTACCTCAACCATGACTGTATATGTAGATGACGCAAGTACGCATTATAACACCTTTTATCTCCCTCACCTCCTCAATTAGTCTCAACGATAACTTGTTCTCCCCTTCCATTAGAACAAGGAACATCTGAAGGTGAAGAAAGAGTTTAAGACAATCCAGTCAGCAGAAGAACTTCAATCAGTATTCAACATGAAAAAGACTTCGGGTTTGATGCTACTTTGCAGGTTGAAAAATCGATTGAAAAAGTAGAACCAGCATCGATTGAAACATCATAACCTGACAGTTCTCTTGAATTTGTAGCCAATATGGTGCACTGGTTTTATAACTAGAGATGTTATGCAGGCAATTCTCCACACTGTTCATCTCATTGAAGGATCGAAGGCGCTTCAGAAATGAATTATATGGTCCTTTCGGTTTTCAATGTTGAGGAATATGAGAGTCTGAGACTAAGCACTGGAGAAAAAATGAAATATAATGAGTATTATTTGACCAGAAACCTTGATTCACAATGTAGTCTTTATTTATTTTCAACAGTGAGTTAGCACCCTCTTGGCGCGATAACCATTCATGTTTGAAGTGGACACACAGTTTAAAGTAATCCATTTCACCAGAAATTGGAACCCAAAACACCATTAAAATCAACTTTTAGTAAAAGCAAGTTATTGATTAAAAAGCAAAAAAAATAAAATAAACTTACTTCATTTCCTGGGAAGGGAAGCGAAAACTCAAAACTTGCTATGTAGTTTTTACCTCCCCTTTTTATAGATGGAGATAGTTTAAAAGGTCTATCCCGAATATCTCTCCACAATGATTTTATTCCCATTAATTTTGGTAATACAAATTTATTATTTACTATTTGTTACTTATCCAATAAAGTTGTAAAATGTTTTGTAAACAAAATTTGTTGGCAGGAGATTTCAGGAAGCATTGTTGTTAGCTTTTGATTGGGTTTCCGTATCTTCTTAGTTGTCGCAGAAGAGATTCCAAATATTTTCAATTTTCTATTATTTACGTTTCTTTCTATTTCCACAAATTTAAATATGTTATATAGATTTCCATTATTTCTTCATGGATCAAAAAGAGGCAAATTAAGGTCCGTCAGCAATAAATTAATATGAGCATAAATTACAAGGACAAAATCGCAGGGTAAAAGATAATATAAAATTGATTTACGATGTCACATAACACAAACTTGAACTTTGTTAGGGAACCAAAATTTTACATTCTTGCAACTAGGGTAATGTGTGACGATTTGGGAATTTATAATTATTTTGAGAAATTCATCATTCTCCCATCTCGTGCCACGTCACCCTAATTACAAAATCATGATTTTTCAATATTTTTGCATAAACTCACAACTCAAATAAACCTTGTAAATAGTAGTGTTTCAATTGCACACAAGAGAAAACTAAACAAATAACAAAGAGAATGCATATCCCACTAAAATTATAACATTGAGATGTAATTATTTAGATAATATCGCCATAGTTGGCATTGTCCACCTTGTATTATGAAATATCACTCTCTCTCTCTCACAGAAGAAAGTTTCTCAACGACCAGCCTTCATGTCTTGGAGAATGGAGACAAGCTTAGATCGAGTAAGTGGCTTCTCCTGGTAGTAGTTCAAACCTGCATCCATAAACATTTCCTTCTCACATTCTCGAGATCGAGCAGTGACCCCAATGATCTTACTTTCGACCCCCATGGCTCGTAAAGCCCTTGTAGCCTAACAATAAAGAATGGCAATTATTATACATCAATAATAAAAGTTGTGACAATAATTATAAGTAGAAATTGTTGCTAATATAAATTGGGGTTCAATAGATGTGCACCACAAATGCACATATTGGCTAGAGAATTCCGTATAAGACAATGTTAGGACGAGATTTACCTCTACACCATTCATCACAGGCATGTCAAAGTCTATTAAGATGAGGTCAAATGAAGCACCTGATTCATAGAGGTTCACTGCCTCCTTACCATTCTCAACCTCGTGGCAAGCAAGACCAAGATTTTTAACAAGAGTTTTGTGAATCAAGCGTTGCATCTTGCAATCATCTACTATAAGTGCACTAAATTGTTCAAAGCCGGTAACGGTAGAGGATCCCATTTCAAATAATTACCTACACAAAGATAAACAATATGAATAAGAAACCTATTATCAAAAACTTTGAATTATACATATGTCTTTGTATAGACGAATGTATCTATCAAAGAAAATAAATAATAGATGGTTGATATCATAGTATCAATATGGCTTTGTTGCTTCACCTGTCTCAAATCAAGCACTAGAAGAGAATAGAACGCTTTTTGGATCGATACTAGTTTTTATGAGTTGTTCGAGTATAAATAAGCAAGGAAAAGTTTCAAATAATATTCTTCCAGCTAAGATTATATATGAAATCCAATACAATATACGTTATGCGAATGTGTCAAGATTCTTTTGCTGTAAGACAAATGAATTTTCGACCGTTGGGCACTGGAAGATCTACAACTTGATTTCTTTCATCTTTAGAATATTTATTCTATCTATGTTGAAAAATAACAAAATCATAATGCTTTCTAGATTTCAAATGATTTCTTATAGATTTTATATGCTTGCTTTGTTTCTAGCTCAAAAATTTGGTGTAGATCATGTTTTCGACATTCTTTTATAATTTTCTAGATGATGAATGTCTTCTTCTTATCGTTCTAGCTATAGTTTGTAGTTTGACAGAGAAAATGATAGAAAATAAATTTTGTAAACCATATAATTTTAACTTAGTAAAATTATACAAAACATTTTTTGTCATTTATTCTAAAAACTTGTTCCCACTTCATTTCATTAGGGGTTGTTCCTAACTTCACAAGAGATGTAAACAATAATCCTATCGCAATTATGAAAATAAGATATAAATTCACCAAAAGCAGAGATTTAGCGTATATATTTTTGTAAAAACTCCTCCATTAAATTGTAAATGTTACTATTTTTGCCAAACTTTATTGAAATGTCATCCATAGTCATTCTTTTATGAATATAACTAAAATCATTTAAACTTTCTTGAATCAGTGATAAGTATAACTTTACTGAGGACCCAAATCAAGAAAGACACGATGAAGTGAAAATTCAATTAATTTATCTCATCTATGTAAAAAAATCACTTTCTAATATTAGTATGAACATTTTACATGTGTATTTTCTTTTTATCCTACTATATTGTAACTAAAATATCATAAACCCCAGGGTTTAACAAAAACCACTTGAATTATAAAAGATATAGATAAACGAGATTCATATTAAAAACTATATCAACTTTGAAAGGTCTCGGTTTAAAGCTAAGCGAGAGATCTCGAACTAATAAAGTAGAGCTTCCCTCTAGTTCAACTCTCCTCTATGTATGAGATTTTAGACTAAATTTTAGTGGTCCCTTTCTCAACTGTGTCATCTCTATAATGGTTTGCGTAGCTGCCCTACAAGGTGTCACTACTACTTAATTATCCATACATCGTTTGACCTATCCTTAATGCTTTGTCATTTCTACTAAGGTGCCTGACACTAAGGGTGTATTTGGTTGTATGAAATTTTATATCATGAAAATTTATGAGGGGATCCCTACATTTTAGGCTAAATTGATATATCACTCCACATCTACCATTTGATCACTATTTGATTTTGTGATCAATGGTGGAAATGGAAGTCCCATAAACATGAGAATCTCACTCATTGGTCCCCCAAGGCATGTGATTCTCATGTTCATGGGACTTTCATTCCCACCATTGATTACAAAATCAAATGGTGGATGTGGAGTGATACATCAATTTAGCTTAAAATATAAGAGTCCCCTCATAGATTTACATGGCATAGGATTCCATGCAACCAAACATACCCTAAGGCTCTTATTCATTACTTAACTTTAATGTTTTGACATCGAGGAAGGGATTAGTATCTCTCATAGATAAACTTTTTCACTATTTTGTAACCATCCGTAATGAAGCCACAAATTCATATATGTTTCTTGTCTTAAAGTTATTCGACACAAAATTGGCTTTGGTAACCTACCTTGGTTCATGCCTCTTTGACACTGAAGTCTCAATGCTTGTAATGGTTTGTTCCTGCATTTTTTTATCACAGAAAAACATAATTTCATTGATAATTTTGTGTCATGGAAAGATCTTAACAATAAATAACATGTAACGATGTTGTAGCTAATGTGAAACAGAGGGAGAATCAATCATTCACCCGTTATTCACTTGTTAAGTACTAGACATATGCGGAATAAGAATTATTATTGAGCTGTATAACTATTCCAAATGCAAAGCGTGTTCCCCATTATTTCTCCCATTCAACAATGCTTTGTTCAAGAGTGTTGGTATGTTGGTCATGGGATAGAGTTAGTAGTTATTTGGATATTGTGCAAAGTGTCACAACTATCTTCTTGCCTAGTCAAGTGAGGTTGGCAAGTGTACATAAAGTAGAGTATTCCACATTGTTCTAGAGAGAGTTCTCTAGAACATCCCATAAGATTCCATAAAGTTCCATAGGATTTTAGTCCTTAGATATTTCTAAGGAAGTGTATAGAAACTCATTATAGACCGTTAGATTAAATTGATCACCACCGTCCATTGAGGAGGTGGAGTTGTATAAATAGGCTAAGGCCTCATTTGTTGTAATCACCTCAGAGAATTCAAGCAATATAAGTTCTAGTTCTCTTTAGCTCTCTTGTGTGTTATTAGTTTACTTAGTTTTCCTAAGTCTAAGTAAGTCTTTTGTGGGCAAGACTGACTAGCTTTCTTTGATAACTCGGGGCAAAGTTTGCTAATGCCGCACGGGAAGTACTTGTGAAAAGAAAGTCCGTGACATTTGGTATCAGAGCCAAGTTTGGCAAGGTTAGTGAAATCATTCTATACAAGAGAATGTCGTCAGAGGTCAACAACCCAGCAACTAGCAACAATGACAAAGGTGGGAAAGTCCGCAAGGACAAGTCGAAGGACATGATCGTTGCGATGGATGAAAGGTTGGCTAAGTTGTGTGCCACCATGTCCGACTTGAGGGAGAAAGTCGAAGACATGGACCAACGCATCAAGGGGCAAGCGTCCAATGGGGAGGACCAAGAGCTCCGGGAAGAGATGCAAGGAGCCTTGAACACAGTAGTGGACATGGTGTCCAAGAAGATCGAGTCCCTTGAAGCCCAACTTGTTGCCAAATATGCAGAGATGTGTGATTACAAGGAAAGAGTTGAGAAGCTAGAAACTCAACTCAGTGTGTGTATGGCTGCGGTAGCCAATGGTGGGGCTACACCAGGGACAATCACCCACAGAGTCGAAACTCCCAAACCTAAGGCCTATGGTGGGGCAAGGAGTGCAAGGGAGATCGACAACTTCTTGTGGAATATAGAGCGCTACTTTGATGCAGTTAGCATAATAGATGAAGCATCAAAAGTACGTAGTGTCTCCTTATATTTAAACGATGTTGCTACAGTTTGGTGGCGCAGAAGGTTCGATGATGTCAAGAAAGGATTATGCACCATCGACACTTGGGAAGAGTTCACGAAGAAACTCAAGAGACAATTCTACCCGGAGGATGCAGAGAACGAAGCTAGGGCCAAGCTTCGTTGCCTTCAACATAAGGAAGGCCACATAAGGGAGTATGTGAAGGAGTTCTCAGAATTGCTCTTGGAAATTCCTGACATGGGAGAAAATGATGCCTTGTTTAGCTTCCTTGATGGCCTGACGGGTTGGGCCAAGTTGGAATTGAAGAGGCGAGGTGTGCAAGACCTTGCAACGGCTATGGCTGCAGCCGAATCCTTGGTTGAGTTCAAGAGAAAGGACTCATTCAAGGGACAAGGAAAAAGGTCGAGTAATGATGGAAAAGTGGGGGAGACAAAGAGAAATCCTCCAAGGAACACAAGTACTCCAAAGACAGGGGGAAAGAGAAAAGAGATGGATCACCCAAGAAGATATCTTGCTTCTTATGTAGTGGACCCCATCGGACATTTGAGTGTCCCAACCGGGGGAAGCTTGTCGCGCTTGTCATGGAGGAAGAAGCAAAGGAGGAAAAGAGGATAGCCTCAATGAATCTCCTAAGTGCCATTCAAGCTAAGGTCGAAGAACAACCACGTGGAAGGATGTACGTGGAGACCGAGATCGGGGACAAGACTTTGAAAGCTATGGTGGATACCGGAGTAGACACAGTTTACATGGCCAAAGACCTTGCTGAAGAAATTGGCCTATCATATACAAAGGAGAAATGATATATCAAGGGAGTCAATGCTAAAAGTCTCCCAATTAAAGGAATAGCTCGTGACATCGAGATTCGGCTTGGGCAATGGCGAGGTAAAGTCGACATAACTATCGCCCCAATTGATGATCACAAATTCTATTTGGGTATAGATTTCTTGGACATGGTGAAGGCTTTTCTGGTACCATATGCCAACACCATGTGCATCATGGAGAAGGGACAACCTTGTGTTGTGCCTGTGGTATGAGAGATAAGTAAGGAGAGAATGGTGTCCGCTCTCCAACTTTCTAAAGGAGTAAAGAGGAATGAGTCTACTTACTTGGCTACCCTCAAGGAAGAGGAAGGTCCCATGGATGGAGAGGTGAATGCACCTAAGGTCGTCCAAGATGTTCTCAAGGAGTACAAGGACGTTATGCTTGCCGAATTGCCTAAGAAGCTTTCACCAAGGAGAGAGGTGGATCATGCTATTGAGTTGGAAGTTGGAGCAAAGCCACCCGCATTTGCTCCTTATCGTATGACACCTCCTGAGCTCGAGGAGTTAAAAAGACAATTGAAGGATTTACTAGATGTTGGTTATATCCAACCCCCCAAAGCTCCATATGGTGCGCCAGTCTTATTTCAAAAGAAACATGATGGATCCCTACGACTTTGTATTGACTATCGGGCACTCAACAATGTCACTATCAAGAACAAGTACCCGATTCTACTTATTGTGGATCTCTTTGATCAACTTGGTGATGCAAAGTACTTTACCAAGCTTGACTTACGCTCGGGATACTATCAAGTCCGCATAGCCAAATGAGATGAACCAAATACGACATGTGTTACAAGGTACGGGTCTTACGAGTTTTTAGTCATGCCATTTGGTTTAACTAATGCGCCGACCACATTTTGCACTCTAATGAATAAGGTACTAGCTCCTTACCTTGATCAGTTTGTAGTTGTGTACCTTGATGACATTGTGATCTATAGTAAGACATTGGAGGAACATGTGGATCACTTGAGGCAAGTGTTCCAAACCTTGAAGGAGAACGAGCTCTATGTCAAAAAGGAGAAGTGCTCATTTGCCCAAGAGGAGGTGACATTCTTGGGTCATATCATTGGCAAATGCAAACTTCGTATGGACAAGTCTAAGGTACAAGCCATCCAAGAATGGGAACCACCGACCAAAGTCACCGAGTTAAGATCTTTCCTTGGCTTGGTGAACTATTATAGAAGGTTCATCAAAGGCTATTCTTCCATAGCCGCTCCATTGACAGACTTGCTCAAGAAGGGACGAAGTTGGGATTGGAGTTCAAAATGCCAACAAGCTTTCGAAGGATTGAAGAAGGCAATTGTGGAAGAACCATTGTTGGCACTTCCCAACCATTCTATGTCTTTTGAGGTACACACGGATGCTTCTGACTTTGCTATTGGTGGGGTATTGATGCAAGAAGGGCATCCTATTACCTTTGAAAGTAGGAAGCTCAATGATACTGAGAGGCGGTACATAGTACAAGAGAATGAAATGACGGCGGTTGTGCATTGCCTACGAACATGGCGACATTACTTGTTTGGGAGCAAATTTGTGGTCAAGACCGACAATGTTGCCACTAGCTACTTCCAGACACAAAAGAAGCTCACACCAAAACAAGCTAGGTGGCAAGATTTATTGACAGAGTCCGATTACACTTTGGAGTACAAGCCTGACAAAGCTAATCTTGTTGCGGATACTTTGAGTAGAAAAGGAGGACTTGCTGACATAAGTCAACCGCAAAGCAACTTGAAGGGACGCATAAATGAAGGATTAGCACATGATTCCATGGCTCAAACCATCATAGCTCTTGTCAAAGATGGGAAGACAATAAGGTTTTGGGTGGAGAACGGCTTGATATACTCTAAGGGAGGGCGAATCTATGTTCCACCTCATGACAACCTAAGGAATGAAGTCTTGAAAGAATGCCATGATAGCAAGTGGGTGGGACATCCAGGTATACATCGGACTCTTGCTCTTGTAGAAGATTCTTATTACTGACCACATATGAGGGATGATATCGGAGCATATGTGAAGACTTGTCTAGTATGCCAACAAGACGAAGTAAAACAACAATCACCTGCAGGCTTACTTGAACCCCTCCCCATCCCAGAGAGACCTTGGGAGAGTGTTTCCTTAGATTTCATAGTTGGGTTGCCTGCATTAGAGGGTTGCAATTGGATACTTGTGGTCGTGGACAGATTTTTGAAGTATGCCACCTTCATTCCCACACCCAAGGAGTGCACAGCCGAGCAAGCTGCACATTTATTCCTCAAATATGTGGTGAAGTATTGGGGTGTGCCCAAATCTATCATCAGTGATCGCGATACTCGGTTCACGGGGAAATTTTGGACTGAGTTGTTCAAGTTATTGGGTACCGACCTCAATTTCTCTACTAGCTTTCATCCTCAAACGGATGGTCAAAGGGAAATGATGAATGCCTTGCTGGAGTTATATCTTAGGCACTCTGTGAGTGCCAACCAGCGAGATTGGGCTAAGTTGCTAGATGTTGCCCAATTCTTTTTCAACTTGCAGAAGAATGAAGCGACGGGTCATAGCCTATTTGAGATTGTCATGGGACAACAACCTATGACCCCGAGTTCTATTGCCACTGGCTACACTGGAGTGAGTCCATCAGCCTATAAGTTTGCCAAAGGATGGAATGATCAAGCTGATGAGGCTCGAGCTTACCTGAAAAATGCATCCAAGAGGATGAAGAAGTGGGTCGACAAGAAGAGACTTGTCACTAATAGCCTAACTGGGGGCAAAGCAAAAAAAACCTTTTTGTTATTGTTTTGTCTCATTCTAAGTATTCTAACGAAGGATTGGATCTTAAAACGTGAAAGATCACTCATGATTTGGGTATATATACATGATGCTTTTGTAATCTCATATGGTTATTCTAGTTCTATACCCCATTATATCATATTTGTTTTTTAGTTCTCATGGTTGTGTAGTTTTACATTTCGTTGTATTAATGCACTTTTATAATTTGTTGGACTTTTAAATGCGTTAACCCTTCACTATTATTGTTATTATTTTGTTGGTAAAACTATCCCATTAATTGAAACTCCCAATTGGCATTCTTAAAGAACAATAAAGTGACTTTTAAGTAGTAAAAGTTCTTAGTTTTGCAGCCTATAAACGACCTCGAGAGTTCCAAGTTGGAGACCTTGTGCTTGTCAAGATGCATGCTCATGCCAGACTTTCTGGACTACGTCATGGCCTTATTAGGGGATATGAGGGCCCTTTCCCCATAGTCAATAAAGTGGGAAAGCAAGCCTACAAGGTCGAATTGCCGCCGATGATCAAGTTTCATCCAATCTTCCATGTGAGCCTACTGAAACAGTATAAGGAAGATCGGGATGATCCAAACAGAGGAGTTTCACAAAGAGCACCAATAGACATGAGGATCCAACATGACAAGGAACCAGATATTATCTTGTCAAATCGTGTGGTGCGTCATTCTAACCAACTTCCCACGCATGAGATACTCGTCAAGTGGAAGGGATTGCCAGAAAGTGAAGCTAGCTGGGAGCCAATCCAACATTTGTGGCAATTCAAGGAACAAATCAAAGCGTACGAGGATTTGAAGGCAACAAGGACGTCGCCTGATTAGTTGGGGGAGAATGTCACAACTATCTTCTTGCCTAGCCAAGTGAGGTTGGCAAGTGTACATAAAGTAGAGTATTCCACATTGTTCTAGAGAGAGTTATCTAGAACCTCCCATAAGATTCCATAAAGTTCCATAGGATTCTAGTCCTTAGATATTTATAAGGAAGTGTATAGAAACTCATTATAGACCGTTAGATTAAATTGATCACAACCGTCCATTGAGGAGTTGTATAAATAAGCTAAGACCTCATTTGTTGTAATCACCTCAGAGAATTCAAGCAATATAAGTTATAGTTCTCTTTAACTCTCTTGTGTGTTCTTAGCTTGCTTAATTTTCCTAAGTCTAAGTAAGTCTTTTGTGGGCAAGGCTGACTAGCTTTCTTTGATAACTCGGGGCAAAGTTTGCTAGTGCCGCACGAAAAATATTTGTGAAAACAAAGCCCGTGACAAAAGGCATTGACTCAATATACAGAGAAATTGAAGTAGCTAGTGTGGTTTGGAACCATTCATTCTTATTGTAAATGGCTTGAGTGAGAGATGACGGTCAAACGACATAGATTTTATCTCTAACGGCAGATCGAGAGCTGCTAGGTTGTATGTGTTTGCTTTCGAATTGTCTAAGAGGCCCTCACCCTCAAATAGTGACAGGCTGGTACTATGTGGTGTAACCCAAAAATTTCAAAAAATCCTCTAAATTTTTATGAAATTTCGAAAAGACCATCTAATTCGAAAGCCAATCTGTATGTGTTCGCTTGCCACTGAAATTTCCAAAAAGCCCTCCAAATGTTTATGAAATCTCGCAAAGCCTTCCAATTCAAAAGCCAATCTATATGTGCGTGGTTTCCATTTAAATTCCCAAAAAGGCCTCTAAATTTTTATGAAATACTAAAAAAGCCCTCCAAGTTCTAATATTTACAAATTGCAGGGTGGTACAAATTAAGGTCAGTCTCATTTTTTTTATCCTCATGCACAAAATTACGACAAATGCCCTCTCACCCCATTTCCCAAATTATGAAAATGCCACTCCCTTGGCAAATTACGATATTGCCCATATCTATTCGTAAAATATCAAAATTCCCGGGATTCACAAAATTTTAAAACGCCTTCCCATCCCATTCACCAAATTATGAAATTGCCTCTTCCCATTCACCAAAACCTAACAATGACATTCCCATCCTCATTTGCTTAATTGCTAAATGCCCATTTCATGGTTTTTCAAGAATGCCCAATTTTTTCTTTTATATGACCAATTCAACTTAATCTTACATATGAGCAAAATTCTAGAATAATTAAGATAGTCAAATTGACAATGAACAAAGCCTCAACAAAGATAATGTGAAAGTAATATATTATAATAATGATGCATATAAATTAATTATAATAGTAGATTGATGAGAATAAAAAATATAATCAATCAATATTTTGGTAAGCAATAATGGTTTTCATATTTGGTAATTTGGTGACCTATTTGGGGAGTGCCGAAAGTACGACTCAAGGACTAGGGTGTCACTGCAACAACACGAATACATGCTATGTGAAAAGTGTATAGCCTTGCCAACCACACGACTGGTACACTAGTCCATATCTAAAAATAAGTGGAAACATAGTGTGATTTATTATATTAATTTGCTATATTTAAAATCTATCTTACAATTCATATGTGTTTTACTCGCTGCTTACTGGGACAAACATCAAATGGAATTTGAAGATAAAAAAGGGCTATGATTGAAAGTTGGGAAGATGTTGAGGGTTATTATTCATTATACTTTACAATGACATGTTTGTAAATATAAAACATGAAAGGCAAAGAAAATGAAAAATTGTGAAAACTTTAGTAGAATGTACATGTGGTAGAGAGAGAAAATATTGTTTTTTTTTTCAAAATGAAAACTATCATAACTATTTACGTAGTTGTTGAATTTTGATAAACTTGGTATTATTGACATACATTTTTGAATATATTTTCAACAAAACCAATGATCAATACAGACACTTAAAATTTCGAAATATGTATTTTATTTTTAAAACATAAAAATATTTTTAAGATTTTCATGCTTAAGTATAATATTTTTTTAAAAAATGGATAAACATTTTATTGAACATTCAAACAAAGAATCTGAACATTCAATTGATTTTAATTTTAATCGAATTTGACTTTAGTATTCTAAAATATGATATTTTTATAGAACTGATTGAGAACAATAGTGGGGATAATGATGTGGGTGTCGAGTGTAGAATAATTAATAATATAAATAAATAAACTTATGTAGAGTGTCAGCGACACGATAATATGCTTTTATATATATATATATATATATTTCATGGCGCGTTTTAAGTTAAGTGAAAACATAGTGTGATTTATCATATATATAATTTCATGGCGGGGTTTAAGTTAAATTTGCAAAATAAAAAATAAAAATAAAAAAACCAGTAAATAAAAAAAGTCAAGAATAGAGTGCCTTCGGTTAAGACCGAGCCAAGGAAAACGTCGAAAGGCAAACGACATTCAGCGATAGATGGTTTAAAAAATAAATAAACTTATGTAGAGTGTCTACGACACGGTAATATGCTTATATATATATATATATATTTCATGGCGCGGTTTAAGTTAAGTGGAAACATAATGTGATTTATCATATATATAATTTCATGGCGGGCATTAAGTTAAATTTGCAAAATAAAAAAAGTCAAGAATAGAGCGTCTTTGGTTAAGACCGAGCCAAAGAAAACGTCGAAAGGCAAACGACATTCAGCGATAGATGGTTTAAAAAATTTCTCCTAAAGAGGAAACTTTCGACTCCTTAGAACCCTAACTCACCTTTTTCTCTTCCATTTCTTCTTGTTTCAAAAGTTTCAATATTTTTTCATTAAATTCAAGCTTTTCTCCTCTAATTGCGAGTGTTCAATTGATACCCAATGAACCATTGATCCTAAAGGTAAGAACTTTCTTTTCTTTATGGCTGTCTACTTTCCTCCCTCCTTAATATGAACTCTGTGAGTTGAAATTCCTGAAAATGAAGTTTTGGGGTTAGTAGTTTCCCTCTTAGCTTTGTTTGAGACTCACTGATTTTTATTAAATTTTTTTTTTCGATTTTTAAGTAGTCGTTGAATCTTCTCTGTTAGTGTGTTGAAATGAAATTCAATTCAATCGGTGAAAATTTTTGCAAGAAATTCAAAGTCCTAATTGTTTTTATTTGCATGTTGTGTAAAGGGTTCGGTGTTGTTTAAAGCTGTAATCTTTTTTGGTTTGTTAGTGACATTTGTAAGTTTTTGAGCTGGGTTTTTATGTTTTTGTTACAAGATTCAATTCAGAAGCTTATTTTCTCCATTGAACACAGTTTAATGGGATATTCAGCTGTTTGGGGTCTATTTATGTGCTAGTCTTGCTTCATTATTTTTAGTAAAATAATGGGATTTTTGTTATAGGATGGAATATCAAAGCAAAGAGTCTCATTTTGATCCAAATCAAGCGAGTGAGCAATCATATGAGCAGATAGATTCAGAGGGTGAAGACCAGGATAATTTGGATTTAGAATTGCATACTAAGGAGGATGGGGCATTAGCATCAGAATCTGAAGCCGGAAATGTTTTTAAAGGTGACCCACCTGCAATTGGAATGGTTTTTGAGTCAGAGACCCAAGCGTATGATTACTACAATGCATATGGTAGAGCTGCGGGGTTCAGTATTAGGAGAAGTAAAATGGTAATGCGTAAGGATAAGACCGTTACAAGAAGAGTATTTTGTTGTTCTAAGGAAGGTTTTCGCTGTAAACATCCTCGAGGGGATCCGATGAGACCGAGGCCACTATCGCGGACTGGGTGCAAGGCTCGTTTTGGCATCCACTTACAAAGTGGGAAGTATGTAGTGAATGAGTTTGTGGAAGAACATAATCACCCTCTTGCACGTCCTTCTGAAGCACATACACTGAGGTCACAACGGAAGAGTCAAGATCCACAGGCTTTTAGCATAGATGATATATTGTCATATTTGCGTGAAGAAGGTGGAGTGCCACAGGACCTCAACTTAATGGAAGGGGACTGCAACAATTACTTACAAAGATGGTGTTTCGAGATTTTGAAGAAGTCACAGGTTTGTCCTGACTACTCATGTTTACTTTTTATTAGTAGTGTAGTTGTTAATCAATTTACTCAATATTAGAGGCTATCACATTAGCTACCTGTATGCATGTATTACACAAACATCGACAATTACATAGGCAAGTAGACATATAGTGTATAAGATCTTCATTTTTAGTAATTAGACAACCAACTTTAGAGAATTGGGTTGTTATTCACGTTATCCTTTTCATCATCACTACATACAAATCAAATTGGTAATTGTAAATTTTGCAAAATTTTCCTATTGAAATTTGTGTATTTTTTATTAAAATTATTTTTTTGGCTTGATTTATGTTGTTTTATGTAGTGCTTGATTCTAATAAAAGTTAATGCCTTTCCATGCTGATTAATAAAACGACTTTTGCAAAGTAGACTGACATAAAGCATTAAGAAAGAAAAAGGAATCTGCCATGAGAAGAAGAGAGAGCTTCAAACAAACATTGATGAGAGTAAAATGAAAAGCAATAAAGAAAAATTCTTACGTGAATAGTGTCACATTAAGGGAACAATCTTTTCTTCTTTTGGCGTCTTAGGCTCGTAGCCTATTCGTCATTCTCTAGGGTATTTGGTTGAGTTTGCAGTATATTAGACATTAGTTGAGTGGATTCATGAGGTGCTCAGGGTGCTTATGCATGCTACAATTTTGTCGCCTAGTTTTTTCCCCTGATCCTTAAAGGTTAAAGGTCATTCATAATTCAGAAAGATGGGGGGAGGGTGAACTAGAGACTATCCTTTGATTTGTAATTTTTGTTTTGGGACGGGTTTGAGCTTCTCTTTTTTGGTTGTATTTGTAGGCTATCACAGCCTATTGTTTTCTCCTTGGAAGGAATCTGTGTTTTTGTCCAACAAAAAATCTAGTTTACAGATATTGTTAATGATACAAAAATGTAGATACAAGGACTTATAGAAAATGTCTGGAGGCGAGTATGGTATCTTTATGTTATTTATTATATTAAAGGAAAGGAGAAGGCAACTCCTTGTGAGCAGCTATGCCAGCAAATTGAAGGGTCTGTTTGGAATCACTTGGGGGTAAAAGACAGTTCTTTCTAGGATTGTATTTGTAGTTGGTGTTCTCTTTTTGCTGCATGATAGGGCAGCATTTATCACATTTGACACAATATGTTGGGATGTATAGTGAAGCATCCTTGGGTCATAAACAGAGGAAAGACTCCTCTGGGGGAGAAGGCCATTTGGGTTTTGTGTTGAAGTTTCATCCATACCATCTCTCTCTCTCTCTCCCCCCACCCAACCCACCCACACACATCAGTGTGATGCCTCTCATTGAATTTAGATGCTGGATTATGTGGGGATCGAATGAAGAAACGGAGAAATGGATTGACATTCTAGAAGTGAAGGTTTATGGAGAGGCTTTTTCATATCGCCAACAGCAATCTGAGACGAGGTAGTGGTGGAGATCAACACCAAAGCCTTTCTCCATGGATCAGGTGCCAATGATTTCTGACGTGGACTACCATCATATTCTGGCAACAGATAGGGAGTTTACTCCTTTGGTTCGAGGTAAACAGTGATGAAAGTATGTGGGGGAAGAGGAAAGCAATAAAGGAAGTTTTGGGGGTTGTCAGTCTGTCAGATTGGATATTGGATTGTCTAAATCCCATTTCAGATGACATTGTCAACTCGTTTGAACAAGGTATGGTGTTCTAATCAGAGCTGGTGTAGATTTGGAAGAGTTGAATTATGGGCCTAGAGTCAAGTTGGGATCTAAAATCTCTTTTGAGATGATTTTCAAGCCCAGTTTTGAGCTGGGCTAGAATGTTTATGAGCCAGTAGCATGTTTCATGATAAAAGAGGCCAACAGCTTGGGCATTTCAATTAAAGGAGAATAGGTTTGCTTGCTGAGTCTATTCAGGCCCAACAGTGGAGATCCCCTTTGACAGAGATCGAAATCTCTGTCCATATGAGTTTATGATAGCAGAGGAAAATGGTGGTTCAGAAACTGAACGTGAGGGATCCAGGTATTGATATGGTATACTCGCTGACAGGTGTAAGGTTTTGATACGGAAGAAGTAAGGAAGTGCAGGATTGGACGAGGAGGAATTGAACATTCTTTAAAGTTAAGATGTTCCAATCTTAGTAGTATAGGGAGGGAAATAGAATTTAAAGTTAGTAAACATAAATCTGTACTCAATGTCATAGATCATATAGGATTTTGTGAAAATCCATGTTCATTGAAAGTAATATATATGAATTGGCAGGAGATCTTTTGTATCTTTGAGAACCACATGCAATATGGGGTCAAAGAGCCAAAATAACTCTTTGTAAGAAGAAAACTGATTCGTGAACCTCTTTCAAGCTCATGTCAAGTCGAGGTACTGCAGAAAATTTTGGATCTTCTTATCCTGATCCGATGACCTTGGTTTTGTTATAAAGATCTCAAATTTTAGGAATTGATTGATTCGTAGGTTAAAATCAGATCATTGCGAGCTCTAGTCATAACACAAATCAACTGACACCTGGTAATATTGCGTGAGACGCAATTCCATTAGGGATGGCAACGGGGCAGATTGGGGCGGATTTGAACAAATCCATCCCCAATCCGTCAGTAACATCGGATCCCCAATCCGCCCCGCAAATCCGTTTGCAATTTTAAACCAAAATCCATAACCGCCCATTGCGGATGCGCGGATATCCGCCCCAACCCGCAAATCCGCACAAAATTATAACAAAAAATAAAAATAAAAACTCTGAATTGGTAAAAAAAAATACAAAAAATTTCGAATTACAAAATATTCTGAATTATACACAGAATTCGTACAAAAAATTACAAAAAAAATTCTTAATTACAATTTACAAATAATTCGTACAAAAAAAAAAAAATTCAATCTCTGGATCTGAAATCAGATCAGAGATCTCGGATCTGATCTCGGAATCGGATGAGATCTCGGATCTGATCTCGAATCTGATCTCGGAATCGGATGAGATCTCGGATCTGACCCTTGATCTGATCAGATCTGATCTCGGATCTGATTGAAGATCAAATTTGATCAGATCAGAGAAAAAATTTGATCAGATCTTGATCTTAGATGTGGATCCAAGAGATAAGATCAGTCTGATCAGATCATCAGAGAAGGAGAAGGAGATTCGGAGAAGGAGAAGGGGCGAACTCTGTGATTCTTACTGACGAATTCTTACTGACGGATTTGAAGGGAGAACTCAGAGAGGGAGATCTCTCGATTCTCTCTGCGAGGGAGAGGGAGGATCTCGCGGCGTGAAGGGAGAGGGAGGATCTCGCGGCCGACGCTACTCTGCTCCTCGACGTGGGCCGTGAGGGAGGACGAGGACCTTGCTCGCTGTTTTGAGGGAGGGGAGAAGAAGGGACAGGCTCTCCTCCTGATCTCCTCGACTTCGACTCCTCTCGGCCTCTCCTCTGGCTCTGCTCGGTTTGTGGGGGGAGATGAAAAAAATGTAAATGAATTATGAGGGAGAGAGTACGCAGTGTTTTACTGTTTTTAGGTTTTTTTTTTTTTTTTTTTTTTAGCACGTAAATGGTTGTTGGTTGAGGGTATTTTTGTAATATCCACACTTAAACGGATATCCGTGGGGTGGATATGGCCAAATCCGTATCCGCCCCAAATATTTAATAGATGTTGTTTGGATATCTGTATCCGCCCCAAAATCTGTTTAAGCATATCCAAAACCGCCCCAAACGGATTGGGTGGGGCGGATATCCGTGAAAATCCGCCCCACTGCCATCCCTAAATTCCATCTCCTTTTTAGGTGCATGTTCCTCTAGGCGCATGCCTGTGCAAACCTTGTCTCTGGAGCACCTTGTGTGCCTCATACAGTTGGCGCTTTGTCTCGTAAAACCTTAAACTCTAGGGTTGCAAATATAATTTCATCATCCTCAAAACTCGCATCTCTCTATGAAAGCCCCATTGTACTCTTTCCAAACATCACTTTGCTTAATTTACAACTGATTAGGAACCCAATTTATGGAAACCCTCGTTTATATGGTATGATCTGATATTTTATTACACGTTTGAGTACGCCTTGTTGTCTATTGTTATATGGATAGACTAAGTCATGTCTATTACGGTATTAACTTATTCACGCTTTTTAGCAATTAATAGGGAATAAATACATTCTCAAGATGAAACGTGCATGTATATGTATATATAAATTTCTTTTAAGTACACATAAGCATATGGATATATGCTTTATTATTAGTTTATGTATTTTTAGAAAACCTAAATGATTAGATTTTGATTGTTGTATTGCTGTCTTGCATCTGTTAAAATCAACAAAGAATCATACTACTGTATCATCACCTATACAGATCTGGGAAACTTGAGGTGCTCGCTCATTCCTATCCTACCTACTCTCCAATCGATAGTCCCATACCCAAAAGCGCTCAAGCAATTTAGTTACGGAAGGGATAATTGCATTGGCCCATAGCCTACTTCTCTATTAAGTGAAAATATGTGAGAAGGGCAAATATATCATTTTGACTATTTATATAGAACTTATGAAGCGGTCTTTTGGGTCCCTAAATTGTGAATAAGTACTTTCTTAGACATTATTGGAAGTATATATTCTCCAAGTTCACTTTTTCATAAAGGTGTGCTGAGGGTCTTTTATCTTTTCCTTGAAATATGTTTGTGTCATTGATTTCTAAATTGTGCAGAGCCTTATGCTTTTAGTGGATGAATGGTAAAAAATATGTAGTTGTATGATTTTAAATATTTGGAAAACTAGATTGATCGCTATGCATGAGTATTGAGTGCATAGGATTCAAACTTTTCAGGATTGTGAATGCCTGATCTCCCTAGGCTTTCAAGTTGTTTTTTCACCACCATGAACTTAACTGCTTTGGTCATTGATTGTGGTCATCGAAGACCAAGGTTGCTTTGAACAGATGTATTTCCCGGCCTTCCTTGTCAAATAGGTTATAAGTTATAACTTGCTGCATGGTCATTTCAACTGGCCAGTGGGGCTAATAAGAACTTCACCTCGTCCTCCCCTTTTCTAAAATGAAAATTGCGCCCTTTTTCGGCCTTATTTTTGTGACTTGGAAGATGATTACTCTTGGAACTTGTGTCTTACAACAAATCTGAACAATTTGGAAATCAAAATACTTGCTTCTCTTGTGGACATGATCGAAAGGCTTGCTTCCCTTGTGGACATGATTGGGAGAATGGGGAGATTAGGTGTCCCTGTGGGTATGGAACTTATCACGAGTCACGAAATTAACCAAATTCAATTGGGGAGAGGCAATATAATCAGATTTGGGGAATGGTGGTTTCATAACCAATCCCCATGTGGTGATTTTCTTTGACATGCATGCTATCTATCTTACAATTCAAATGGGTTTTTACTGTTCATGAACAGTATTTAGAGAGTGTTTGTCCTACGTGGCATGAATTGTCTTTTGGCAAAACTTAAATAAAAACTTCCACCCCCGATACTTTCCTCACTCACTCCACACCTCCTCCCATATTTTTTTCACTTCACTTCTTTCTCTTTCCCTTCACTTCTTTCTCCCTCCCTTCAGAACCCAAAAAAAAAAAAAAAAATTCGTCGAGCGAAAGAGAGGGGCGGCTCAAGAGCCCTATTCGATCAAATCCCTGCCATCGACAAGGTCTTCAAGAACCCTATGGGGAAGGAAAACCCTAGATCCGTGCATCCCCAAATCACTTCTTCTTCTTCAGATCTAATTTAGCTAAAACAGATCGAACAGAGATTCCATCAAAGGTATTCCCCTGATTCCCTTCTTATTAGATTGTTTGTGTTGGTTGGTGTTTCTCTGTACGATTTGGTGTGAGGGTATTTTGATTTATTGGTTTTAAGAGATGGGTCTGTAGAAATTCTGGCTTTTAGGTTTGGGTATGTTTTTGTTGAGTGAGCATCTCGATTTATGGTGTTCTCAGAGATGATTATGAAGAAATTTTGGGGTTTTTTGTGAGGGGTTTGTTGATTTCTATTGTTTGGTGTTGATTTGGTTAAGTTTTATGAGATGGGTATCTTAGATTTCTAGATTAATTTCAAATACACCAAAATCTGCCAGAAGATATTCATGGTTCCCAACTCTTCTATACATAACTTACCAATTTCCTTTAGAATTTGCATTTGCATTTCAGTATAGTTTATGATTTCTCGATGTTCAGTAATTTTGTTGAAATAATCACTTGCATTTGGAGGAATTGTTTGTGTTTGTATAACTAACTATGCAGCTTTGAATGCTATAGTTTCAACTGAATTTTCTCCTTTGTAGCATGTGTTTGTTCTCTTTACGTGGGTTTCTTTAATTGAGTGTTTGCCATAGTAGATTTTGATGATCCAGTCTTTCAAACCCAAGTTAGTTTGCATTCCTATCCAGATTTATCAATTGAATAAGTGTTGTAGAAGGATCTATAGCTGCCTGGTTACAAAATTCATCTACTCATGATACCAATCATTAGACCCTGTTAAAGGTTCATGTTGACTTATTATTTAGAGACATAAATAGTCATATAAGAAAAATTAATAGGAGTGCCGTAGGCACGGGTAATACGCTAGTTTCATACATATTCAAATTGGTTTAGTAAGTGCCATTTTCTTTTAATTTAATCTTATAGATGGAAGATATTAGAAGAAACACAAAAGAATGAAGAATTTCAAGTGTTCTCTAGACCAAACAGCTATGGCATCAATTTATGATGAGATGTGATTCTTGGTAGAGTCTGTGTCATACATCAAGGTAATTAAGAACTTTCAGGGAGAATTTTGCAGTTAATAAGTTTTAAGCAAGTGTACAATGTTTGATGTGGGAAGAAACAACTTTAATGTCTCTTTGTTCAGTTTGTCAACAGTACCACATTCCTTTTGCAAGCTTTTTGAACTCGCCTGAGAGAGAGATCTTCCCCTCTATGATTGGGATTTCCTGGAAACAATTTTGTGCAAATTGCTTGGTAGAAATCCTTGATTTGCTACAAGAAGTGTAGCTGAAGTGTCCTGATAAGCACATAAGAAACATGAAAGAGAAATTTGGAAGTCCTATTGGAAAACTGGGATTTTTCTGTTTCTGCCTGAATCATGAAATTACAATTACCGAAAGCAATTTGTGCGATTAGTTCAATCCACTGATAGATATATCATTACCATTTTTGGCTTTTAATATGGGGTAACTGGCTTTTAATTTGAGGTACATATGTATTTGTTGGAAGTCCATAGTATCCTTCTGTTTCATACTTATTTACTAAAGTATTTGTATTTATCTTTTCATACTTATTTACTTATTTTTGTCCATTGAAAAGAATATTATCCATGCAAAATTGTGATAGTTGAAGACTTTATCTCTCTAAAATCTCAATTTTGAATAGCAAAGTATTGTACATCTAACAAATCGTATTTTCTTTTAATGTTAAGGAGGATAAAAAGAAGATCAGGAATGACAGCTGA